>CM054153.1:54661027-54948054 GCA_028751875.1 Rapana venosa | reverse complement strand
GTTCTGTGAGCTAGAGCCTTCCTCCGTTTCTCCTCTCTTGTCCCCCACATCAGGCCCTGCCAGCAACACAGTCAGTCAGTCATACATACAGTCTTGCCGTCACTCTTCTACTTCACCTGCATTCTTCCTATTGTTTGGCTTCACCCCCCCCCCCCCCCCTCCTTTTTTTTCTGGTTATTGTGCATGCATTTCTCGTTTGTAAAACACAAAGGTGGTTTCCCATGAGGAGCGAGCCTCAGAGACCTCAGCTTCTCTAGGGCCACAGCATAACAAGGCGAGCAGCCCATCTCCTCTCCCCGCTGCTTTACCTACCCTGACCCTAAAGAGGGCAGGTACCCATTTACAGCTGGGTGAACTGGGAGACTGTACTGAAGCCAAGGCGTGTGAACAGTCACCCATCTACTTGGTAACCACACTCGGCGCTGCTTAACCTTAGCTGGGGGAAAGCGAGTGCTCTGACCACTGAGGTATTCCATCCAACCAACAAACTCTTCCCTTTTCAGTTTTCTGACAGAGCACCATTCTCCATTAACCAAACAATAGAATTAAAATACTTGTAAGGCTGCAGGCACAAAAAGCGACATACAGTTTGCTTCTTTGTTCTGTGCTTTTTCTCCATCTGGTTTTGTTACATTTTCAATTAAATGCAACATGTAGAATTCAACTCAGTAACAAAAAATAGCTATGTTTGTGAACATCTGCACTCACTTTCTAACTCTCTCTCTCTCTTACACGCACGCACACACCTGATTTTCAATTCATTGCTACATATAGAATTCAACCCTGTAACACAAAAAAGCTATGTTTGTGAATATCTGCACTCATTTTCCTAAATCTCACACACACATAACACACCAACACACACAAAACACAAACAAAACCCTGATTTTCAGCTAAGTGCTAACATCACAGAATTCACTCCGTAACACACACAAAGAAGCAACGTCTATCTAGACTGCATGTGCACTCACGTTCCAGTTTGAAGAGGGTCTCTGAGGACAGGCGCTCTTGTGACTGGAATGCACCATTCGATGGAAGATCATCGCATCTGCCTACCACGCCCAAAACTGACACAGTAAAATGAGCATCAAGAAGCTAGTGGTGGGGTGTCCCCAATCTCATAAACACACTTAACTTTATAAAAAGACAACAACAAAACAAACTCCCAAAAAAACCTATATTACATTTATAAGTTTATTTGTTTTCTTTTTTCGTAAAAAATCTTTGGAAGCATTCTTGCCATGATGAAGACAATGTAATGATTACCTGCATTTGCTTTCCTTCACTACTCTTTGTCGTTTACATATATATATATATAATATATATATTTATAAAAATCACTGACACACATACGACTTGCACACATACATAAAACACACTGTACATGTAACACCCACAACACACACATGCCACCACACACACATACTTACACGCGCACTTATGCACACACACACACACACACTCACTCTCCTCTCCTCTCTCTCATCCCACTCTCTCTCTCTCCCTCTCTCCAATCTCTCTCTCTCCTCCTTCCTCTCTAATCCTCTTCCTCTCTTCTCTCTCTCTCACCCCATTAAACTCCCAGACCCAGAAACAGAATTTCCGTGCTGCCTCGTTTGGAAGAAGGAGGGTGGTGGACATTTCCACATCCCGCCTTTCTCTGCTTTCGCCTCTGGGACTCTGAGGCTGCCTATCGGTACAGACAGGCTGAATGCTTCTGTACACATCATACAGGCACACAACAAACACACACATCACGCACACACACACACATACATACACACGCCAGACACACCATGCACACACATACACAGAACATGCCAACACCAGACCTAAACACAATCATGCCACGCACGCAAGCACATACAAATTGGAAAGGTTAATGCTGGCAAAGATGTGGTTTGGCTCGCACAGCTACTGTGTATATGGTAAAAAAAGTTACTATGGGAGTAATGTGGGTGACACAGTACACTGTGTCAACTGTTTTGTCACAGGCAAACTGGAGCTAAAACCATAATAAAACACACATCTGAAAGAATAAAAAGCGAAGGAGATTTGGATTTAATCACAATGCAACCATCTTTTTAAAAAAAATCAACAGAAAATCAATTTACCTATAATTATTTAAATAAACCCCCCTTCATATTCCAACCCGAAGGCTTGATCCAGAGTCATACTGTAAAAGTCATCTCATTCACTGCACGAACATACCCCTACACCTTAGGAGCCACTTGAAGATGGGCAGCAAATGGTCCACACACACACATTATCAAAATGTCTAAAATACAGCACACAAAATTGGACAATAGGTATATCCTTTATTTTTCCTGACAATATGTATAAACAAGCTGCGCTGATCAACAATATGTATCACAGTGCCAACCTGAGATAGAGATATCTTTTATTATCTGACAATATGTATTAACAAGCTGCACTGATCAACAAAATGTTTACAGCCAATGCCAACCTGACACATATAATATCTCTTGTATTTTCTGACAACAGGTATAAACAAGCAGCGTTGATCAACAAAATGTCCACCGTCAACACCAACCTGACACATATAATATCTCTTGTAGTTTCTGACAACAGGTATAAACAAGCAGCGTTGATCAACAAAATGTCCACAGTCAACACCAACCTGAGATCTGCTGTTGTGAGGAGCTCTGAGACAGGTTGGGATCCAGTCCTGGGTTTTGAGAGAGGGCAAACATGTCCCCCTTCACTCCTGCAACACCAAAGGATTCACATCCACATGCTTTGATGAAATCCACACACAACAAGACATAAGCCCACACACACACACATGCACACACATACACACTATCTCTCCCTCTCATTACAAGCGCAATGGTCCAATCCTTGTTTATTTCCAAACTTGCTTTCAAATTTAGTAATTAGGAAAAAAAAAACAAACACAGTTTACTGAAAAAGAGAAAGATAAAACCCACCTCTATAACACACAGGCAATGGCATGCACACCACCCAAGCATAGCACGCAAGTGGTCACACGCAACAACACACGCCCCCCCACCTAAGCAAACAGGTAATATACTACATAATGTTAAGCAACCAGAGTAAGATTTATCTGATGAACAGATTTTTTTATTGTTAACACTTTTCCTGATTCATCTATTCCCTTTGCTCGTTGTAAAACAGGTATGTAATTTAAAATGATGTTATACAAGTGTGGGTACGCATGATCTTTGCATGGTCTGCACACATGCACATACATACACCCATGCAGGAATGCATGGCATGGCTAGCCTAGACTGCATGCCAATTATGTGTGTGCACGTCTGTGCAATGAAAGTACACTGTAGTAGAGTAGGCCCCTGAATTTGCAAATATACTGTAAATTGCTTGACATCCGATCTGACCTCACTGAGAATATGTTGGAATACTCCCGCACTGACATGTTCAGCAGTACAGTGGTGTCATGGGCAATTCAAACCTGCAGGGCAGACGCTCCCAGCAGACAGCATGACAACACATGCACATTCTATTCTCAACACATTTTTTTATTTTATTTTTTTTTTTTAATTCTTTTATATCAAGGATAATGGAATAAGCACTCATTTGCTTTTTTACATCTAGTCCCTGTGTGTATGCAGTTTTGTGAATTTTGTCACCTGTTCCCACCGGCACACAATGGCCTACTCTTACAAAAAGCGGAACAGGATTTAACAGCAGTCATGAGAAACCTATCTATCAAAGAAATGACCACACTGTGTTCCTACCTGAGACTGGAAAGCCTGACTTGCGAGTCCTGACTCAGTCTGGCTTCCTATGCTGCTTCCCCTGCATGTCCAAAATATAAACATGACTTTTACATACACAACGACACAATGTGATTAAAATTCTTCAAATATAAACATGCAGAACGTTTAACACACACACACACAATGTGATTAAAATTCTTCCAAAATATAAACATGACGTTTTACACACACACACACAATGTGATTAAAATTCTTCCAAAATATATAACATGACGTTTTACACAGACAAAGCACAACACAATTGATTAAAAATCTTCCAAAATATACACATGACGTTTTTACACACTACACACACAATTTGAATTAAAATTCTTCCAAAATATAAACATGAAATGTTTTACACACACACACAATGTGATTAAAATTCTTCAAACACACACCCACTCACACCAGCAATTTCCAAAAAGCTCAAACTTTTTCTTTTTTTTTGTTTTAGCTTCCTTTGGCTAGGCGCTTACGTTTACTCATGGTAAAGATTTGCGTGTGCGACCATTTTTTGTCCACCATGAAGTAGCCGCATTGCTTCAGGGAAACATTTACATTAATCCACACCTGTCGTTTGCTACCATGCATTCAGTTTTTACCCGAGATCAATTCCAACAATAAAAGAATCAAATTGACAGACGATCCTCATCATTTGATTCTGAATCATCAGTCGAAGTACCTTTCATAAAACTGGTATGATGCTTGACCCACAGAAATAATAAATAAATAAATAAATCTTCAACTGCTCTGACACTTCTATGGAACAATTTAAAACAAAAATCAAAACAAAAAAGAAAACCATCACTCACTAACTACTCAATTTTCCTGCACAACCCTTTTGTCTAACCACGCTTCCCTCTATTTTTATTTCCCTACTTTTATATTCCCAACCCTTAGTAAATCCCTTTCTCCCATTACACCAAACAGACAACAGACAGACAGCAACAGACAGGCTGACAGACAGACAGCAGACAAGACACAGAACAGACAGACAGACAGACAGACACAGACAGACAGACAGCACAGCCAGACAGACACAACAGACGGCAACAGACAGAAGACAAGTCAGGCAGACAGACAGACATACACAAGACAGACAGAGACAGACAGAGACAAGGCAACAACCCAGGACAGACAGACAGACAGACAGACCTGTGAAGGCAGCAGTGGCGCCAGCAGAAGGAGGAGGAGGTGAGGAGCAGAAGAGGGACTGCCTCTGCTGCCAGTCCGGGGGGGAAAAAGGTCACCAGCCAGAGTAGCCCCCGCCAGGCCCTCTGCCACACTGGCCTTTCAAAACAATACGCCAGTCTGCTCTTTACAGTCATGTACAGCAGCTATGGTAGAGCTGTGCATGTCCTACGTGCCCTTTTCCCATGAAGTAGAGTATGAAGACGTTATTTATGCATGTCCAATCTGTTAGTTTTCAATCAGGTGCAGATGGTAAACAGTATTCACACATAGAACAGTACGTCCACTCTCTTCTGCAAGCAATCAAAGCACAGTATACCTTCTGGCTTATTCGGCACACTCCCGTAAGGGCCACATATTCTGATCTACTGTGGCAGGGGAGGGGGTAATAAACAATTTAACTTAAAAACAACACTCCTTCGGATTTAAACAGTAAATGACAATTTACTGCATTCAAATTTCTTTAAAATTCGGTCTCAAAGCAGTTTTGTGCACACGTTTAACCTTAGCTTACCACTAAATCATCCACCGCTTCTACAACGCTGACGACTAAAAATAACACGCTTCTACTACCTGATGACCTAAAAATAAACCCCTCGCTTCTACAACCTGATGACTAAAAATAACACCGCTTCTACTACCTAATGACAAAGATAACACAGCTTCTACTACCTGAGATGATTAAAGATAACACAGCTTCTACTACTTAATGACTAAAAAATAACACCGCTTCTACAACTTAATGACTAAAGAAAACACAAGCATCTACTAACCTGATGATTAAAGACACAACCGCTTCTAATCTACTACCTAATGACAAAAATAACACCAGCTCTAAGACCTGAATGACTAAAAATAACACCAGCTTCTACTACTTTAAACTAAAAATAGCCACCGCTTCTACTACCTATGGACTAAAAATAACACCGTTCTAATACCTGATGAACTAAAAATAACACCTCTTCACTACCAGATACTACAAATAACATACCGCTTCTACTACCTGAATGGACTAAAGATAACACCGCTTCTACTACCTGATGACTCAAAATAACACCGCTTCTACTACCTGATGACTAAAAATAACACCGCTTCTACTACCTGATGACTAAAGATAACACCGCTTCTACTACCCAATGACTAAAAATAACACCGCTTCTACTACCTGATGACTAAAAATAACACCACTTCTACTACCTAAGGACTAAAAATAACACATTCAAATAACCGCTTATACTACCCCCGATGACTAAAAATAACACCAGCTTCTACACCTAAATAACTAAAGATAACACAGCTTCTACTACCTAATTGATTAAAGATAACACCACTTACTACTACCTGAAGAACTTAAATAACACCACATCTACTTACCTGACGACTAAATATAAGTGTTGAAAAACATGCATTCCACACTGGGCAATAAATCTATAAAAAACGCATGTCCAAACAGGGCAATATATCTGAAAACATGCATTTCCACACTGGGCAATAAATCTAAGCTAAAAAGGTGTCCCTAGCCCCACACAAGATTACCCCCCATCTGTCCCATTATTCCCTCATAGGACAACCGGATCCTACACTAGCCAAGCCTCCTGCCAACGTCTGCCTTCTGGCTGACGACTGTGAGGGAGGGTCTGACGAAGATTTCCTCCAACGCCTGCAACAACATAGTCACAAGCTAACACCTACAACACATTTCACTTTCTCCTAAACATAACTGATGCTATCATACAACTTCTGTTTTCTAACTGTAATATTAGACAGACCACATAACTTACGTCTCAGCATGAAGACACCTTTCTACTCAAAGATTCCAGTTTTATTTGGTCAGCTTTGACCAAAATTTGGAAAAGAAGATGACGGATATACCATCAAAGAAAAATATGATTATAAAACAAAAAACTTTACATAAGACTCTTTCTTTTCACACACACACATACATGTATGTAAACACACAAACAACAAATTCTGTTACATTTTTTTTCCTTTTTTTGGGTTTGTTTTTTTTGGGGTTTTTTGTAATTCTTTTATATCGAGGATAATGGAATAAGCAGTGCTTTTTCACTTCCAGTCCCCATGTGTATACGGTTTTGTAAATTTTGTCACCTGTTCCCATCAGCACTCATTGCCTACTCTTTTCGAAAAGCGGAACAGGATTTAACACGTGCCTAGATGTTTTGCACGCTTTGCAACACAGCCTTGGTTTTATAGTCTCATCCGAAGGGGCAAAAAAAAAAATAAAATGCAAGCTGCTCTCGCATCCAGCATTTGTAATGTTAGCAGTGTTCGGGTGTTCTTTTATTCAAATAACTTTTGTGTTTACTACGTTTGTGTTATTATGGTGTTACTCACCTTGCCCTGTGTGAATTCAGTGTCTGCAACTCTCCAGGGTTGTACTCCATCTCTGCACCTGCAACACTCAAGTCTTACAATAATGCTGCCAGTATGTCTTACAATAATGCTGCCAGTATGTCTTACAATAATGCTGCCAATATGTCTTACAATAATGCTGCCAATAAGTCTTACAATAATGCTGCCAGTATGTCTTACAATAATGCTGTCCAATATGTCTTATTACAATAATAGTGTCCAGTAAGTCTTACAATAATGCTGCCATATTTCTTAAAATAATGAATCTGCCAATAGTCTTACAATAATGCTGCCAATATGTCTTGACAATAAGGCTGCCAATATGTCAATACAAAAATGCGCCATTAAGTCTTACAAAAATGCCTGCCATAGGTCATACAATAATCTGCCAATATGTCTTACAATAATGCTGCCAGTATGTCTTACAATAATGCTGCCAATATGTCTTACAATAATGCTGCCAGTATGTCTTAACAATAATGGCTGCCAAGTATGTCATTTACAAAAATGCTGCCAATATTCTTACAATACCTGCTCGCCCAATAAGTCTTACAATAATGCTGCAATAAGTTCATACAATATTGCTGCCAGTATTTCTTACAAATAATGCTGCCAGTATGTCTTACAATAATGCTGACCAGTATGTCTTACAATAATAGACTCCAATAAGTCTTACAATAATGCGCCAATATATCTTACAATATCGCAAGTCACTTACAATAATGCTGCCAATAAGTCTTACAATAATGCGCCAGTAAGTCTTACAATAATGCTGCCAATAAGTCTTACAATAATGCTGCCAATATGTCTTACAATATTGCTGCCAATAAGTCTTACAATAATGCTGCCAATAAGTCTTACAATAATGCTGCCAATAAGTCTTAACATAATGCTGCCAGTAAAGATCTACAAAATGTTGCCAATAATTCACTTCCATATTCTGTCTTCATTACCTTACTTTCCCTTCTACCCCTACACCCATGAAAAATTGTATTTGTACACTGAATGATATACATACTGCTTCCATAACAAAGTGTACATTAGTACACTGAATGATCACTCATATAAGTGAGTGTGTATTTGTGTGTCATGTGAGAATGTACAGGAGTGTGTGTGTGTGGGGTGTGTTTATGTATGTATGTGTTTGTGTGTGTTTGCGCGTGTGTACGTGCATCGTGCGTGGGAGTGTGTTTGTGTGGTGTTTGTAATGTGTGCGTGCATGTGGTGTGTGTGTGTGTGTGTGTGTGTGTGTGTTGTGTGTGGTGTGTTTATGTAATGTGTAGTTTATCCACACGCACATGGTTTATTTATTTTTGCAAACCATCTGACCCAATATCAGAGAAATCATACATGATATATGGGAAGCAACCGAGATGACATGCCAAACAGACTTTTGGTGTGAGTGTGTGTTGTGTGTGTGTGGTGGTGTGTGTGTGTGCTGTTGATTTGTTGTGTTGTGGTTGTGTTGTGGTGTGTGTGTGTTTTTTGTATGGTGTGTGTATGTGACTGTGTTGTCTGCACTGTTGTGAGCATCGTGCATCACATGCACATGAATGGGTACATGCACCTGCCAACAGTGGGACACTCATCTTAAACCGTTGACAGTGGTGGTCAAGGGAAGGAGTGCTGGGGATGATGTGTGCTATGTCCTCCATAGGCATCTGTGACGGACAGATCTCCTGCACTCGCCTGAAACATCGACATACAAATTCACACGATAGGCATACACAGGTAACCATTGCGCTTATTGCACTCACACAACAAGAAAACACAAAACTCACACACACACATCACACACACACACACACACACACACACACACACACCACACAATACTCTCTCCCTCACATTGTTTTAAAAAAACATGGTCCCTGTTTTCAACAAACCCTCTTTCCCATGACACATAAAAAATCTCTGGAGCAAGATTTTAAGCTACTCTGTATTGCTGTGTGAAATCGCTTTATTTGTTGAAGAAGAGTCCCATTTGTAGTTTATCAGAGTGCTATAGAACATGTAGTAGTTTTGTTTAGACAGAGATATAATCTCTCAGCTGTTCCTTGTAATGAACTAGTTGCCATGAACACAAATTCGAGCTTTGCCAACCCAAAAGTCCTCACGATATACACAGACTGTTCTCTTATTTGCAAAGTACCTATTTAACCCCCCCCCCCCCCCCCTCCACCCCCCCCCCCCCCCACCCCCCAACCCCCCCCCCATCCCCACACCCCCCCCTCCGCCCCCCCCCTCACCCCCCCACCCCCCCCCCCCCGCCCCACCCAACCCCCCTTTTTTTAGTTATTGGTTTATTTTTTTGCCCCCCCCCTACCCACCCCCTTCCCACCCCTCCCCCCCCCACTTCCCCCTCCCCCCCCCTCCCCCAAACCACCCCCCCCACCCACCCCCCCACCCCACCCCCTCCCCCCTACCACCCCCCACACCGACCTCCCCCCGCCCCCCCCCCCCCCCCCCCCCCCACCCCCCACCCCCCCCCCACTCACCCCCCCACTCCACCCCACCCACCCTCCCCCCTCCACCCCCCCCCCCACCCCCCCCCCCCCCCCCCCCCCCCCCCCCCCCTCCTCCCCCCCACGCCCCCCCCCCCCCACCCCCCCCACCCCCCACCAACCCCCCCCTCCCCCCCCCCCCCCCCCCCTCCCCCCCCCCCCCCACCCCCCCCCCCCCCTCCCCCTCTCACCCCCTCCCACCTCCCCCCCCCAACCCCCCCCCCCTACCCCCCCCCCCCACCCTAAAACACGAAACCCCCACAACAATCAAATTAGTATTACTTTCAGTATTAGTAGAGAGATAGGGCAAAGGGCAATCAAGATTGTTGCCTATTTTACCCTCAAACGCCGCCCGATAGATTCGAATGAGGGCGCAGCCGAATCGGCTCAAAGTTGCAGGAGGATTGGTAGAAATATCTCGCAAGGAAGCTTGAATCGCCCCCTTTTTTCCCCCCCCCACCCCTAATTTTTCTCCATTTCCCCCCCCCCCCCCCTATCTGCATCACATAACAGAACACACCGACAGACAGACAGAAAAAGCATCACATGCAGGACACTACAGATCAGACAGAAAAAAGCATCACATACAGGACACACCACAGACAGACAGAAAACACACATGCAGGACACTCAAAAAAATAAACCACAACAGACAGACAGAAAAGCATCACATGCAGGACACAACAGACAGACAGACCTGAAAAGCATCACATGCAGGACACAAAACAGACAGACGGAACAAGAAAAGCATCACATGGCAGGACACACAGACAGACAGACTGAAAAGCATCACATGCAGGACACAACAGACAGACAGACAGAAAAGCATCACCTACAGGACACACAGACACGACAGACAGACAGACAGAAAAGCATCACACACAGACAACAGACAGACAGAAAAGCATCACATGCGGACACACACACAGACAGTAAAGCATGACATGCAGGACACACCAGACAGACAGAATGAAAAGCATCACTGCAGGACAGATCAGACAGACCACAGAAAAGCATCACATGCAGGACCCACACAGACAGACAGACAGAAAAGCACACATGCAGGACTCACAGACAGACAGAAAAGCATCACAGCAGGACACACACACAGTACAGACAGACAGAAAAGCATGACATGCAGGACACAACACCACAGACACACACACAGACAGACAGAAAGAAAAAGCAACACCTGCAGGACACCACACAGACAGACCGAAAAGAAAAGCATCACATGCAGGACACCACACAGAAGACCGAGAAGAAAGCCTACATACAGGACAGACAGACAGACAGACAGAAAAGCTCACAGCAGGACAGACAGCCAGACAGAAAAGCATCACATCGGACCACAACAGACAGACAGAAAAGCATCACATGCAGGACAACACACACAGACACAACACACAGACAGACAGACAGACAACAACAGAATCACGGCGCGTGCAGTGCTGACGGAAGTTTTCCCGCCGGACTGTCAGTCCGCGCGTCTGCCTCCACCGTCAGCTGACTGACTGCTGCAGAAGGTTAGGGGCCGAGGGTCCACCTGTCGCTCACACCCCCTCCCACTCCCCCCCAACCCGCCGGTCGTTGCCAGCCACCCCCTTAGCCCTCCAGAAAACGAAACCTCCCCCTCTTTCCCCCTCTGTCCCCCGTCATCAGGTCTGGCCACTTCCGAAGCGACAAACCGCACTTTCCCCTCGCCGACTGGTCGACTCCACGCAGCGACGACACTCCCTGCGAGACGCGATCGGCTTCTGACCGGCTTCTGCATGACCAATCCGCTGAGCCACACTCCGGACCGGCTGGCTGGACGTTCTTCACCTGGGGCCTATGATTTGGTTGAGGGGGGCTGACCGGCAACCTGCTCGTTGAAGGGCGCTTGAGCTGAGCCAAGCCGAGCAGATCCACCTGGCTGGCTTCGCTGGCTGACGTGTTGTGACTGGTGGCTGAGGTGTTGTGACTGGCTGGCGAGTTTGGACTGGCTGAGGTGTGGTGACTGGCTATGTGTTGTGACTGGCTGATGTTGTGCTGAGCGGTGGGTTGGGCTGGTGCGCGACGCTGACTGCTCTCTCGCTGATCCTTTGGGGGGGACGGGGAGACAGCCGAGATGGAGGGCAGCAGTTCTGGCACTGAATTGTTCAGACCAAAAAAACAAACAAACAAAAAGAAAGCCAAATTTAGTGTCACGGTGCTGAAGAAGAAGACTAAATGCATGCTGCACATGGGACAATGGTTTATCATCACATACAAAAGACTAGCACCCAGACCCTCACTCGTGGTCGAGAAGACAGGGGGTTGGGGGGGGGTGGGGGGGGGGGGGGGGGGCATACTGGAATTTAGAAGGGGATCCAACCCAGAAGCTCTCCCTTTCTAGACAGGTGCATTACCTCAATCCACCAGATGCTCTCCCTGAGGACAGCACAAACCCACACTCCGCCACTGCCCCACTACACACCAGACCACCAACATCCTACATGTGAAGGACGGTGGCAGGATGGTCAAGACGTTTGCCTGCCAGCAAGTAAACCGCGAGGTTCTGGGTTCGATTCCCAGCCTCGCCCTTTCTTCCCAGTTTGACCCAACATCAAACTGAATGTCAAAGTCCCACGGATGAGACTATAAACCGAGGCCCCATGTGCGAAACACAATGCAGAACATCTTGTGCACGACGTTAAAACCTGTTCCGCTTTTCAAAAGAGTATGCCATTGTGTGCTGGTGGGAAACACTGACAAAATTTACAAAACCGCATACATAAGGGGACTGGATGCAAAAAAAGCACATGAGTGCTTATTCCATTATCCTCGATATATATATAAAAACAATTTTTTAAATTGTCATCTGAGCGCTTTGATTTGTTGCTTTACAAGATTCAGCACTATATAAATTCCATACATTATTATTATTATTATTATTACATGGCCAACATCACTGAGATCAGTAGTCTGGGAGGGCTAAAGGAGATCGTAGAACTCAGGCAGACACAAGCAACAGCTGCCCAATGGTTCCCCCACTTCAGCTCCTCTCAGCTGCTATCCATCCCATCCCAGCTGGTGTTAATTGTAGCAACAACAAAAACTGACGCACTTGGGACTTAGTAAAAGGAAGGGGACACCTAATTTTAGCTCTGGTCCCTGGACCCCTTGACTGAGTTTCTGCTGGATTTGCGCGCTGTGACAGAGAGAGTGGTGACCCCTGTTGGCAGGCGTGGAGCATCTACTGACCAACAGCGCAATGTAGACAGTTGAGTTGATTTTGAGTGAAGGGTGGTATTTTGTTGTAAATCTAATTCGACTTTCCCTTTACATTACGCTACCTTCCTTTTTATTTCTCTCTTTCATTTATTTGTCCTTTACCTTGTGGTTCCTGCACTTCGGCAGGTGGCCTGACGGCAGCAGACTGAGAGGAGGAGTTTCTGGAGAGGGCAGGGAAGGCGTCGTAGGACTGGGTGCCTTCATCCTCAGGCTCACTGTCCATCACCGTCTGACACAACACACGCTACGTAACACCATATTAACATCCTAACAAGCACACTTTATGGCACACAACATCATATAACACCATAATTAAGATCCACCATCTGACACACCACACAACCATAACAACACCATAACAAAGTCCACTGTCTGACACATCCACACGCTACGTAAACACAAATATAACATCCTAACAAAGCACACCTTGTAATGTCACACAACATCAATAACACCATATTTCAGTCCACCCTCGACACACCACACAACATAAACACCATAACAAAAGTACACTGTCTGACACACACACAAAACTATGTAACACCATATAACATCCTAACAAAGCAACACTGTATGGCACCCCAACACATTAACACCATAACAAAGTACACTGACTGACACCAACACACGGCTATGTAACACCCTATAACATCCTAACAAAGAACACAACTGTAATGGAACACCAACATCATATAACAATACCATATTTCAAGTCACCATCTGACACACCACACAACATATAACTACCATAACAAGTAAAACAGTCCTGACACAACACACACAATGTACCACCATATAAACATCCTAACAAAGCACACGTATGGCACAAAAACCAACCATCATGTAACAACCACCAAACAAAGTACACTGTCTGCTGACACAACACACGCTAATGTAACACCATAAAACATCTAACGAAAGCACACTGTAATGGCACACCAACATCATATAACACCATAATTTAATCCACCATCTGACACACAAAAACACAACATAAAACACCATAACAAATCCACTGTCTGACACACCAACACCACAACCATACCATAAACAAAGCAACAAAAGATTTCTATCGTGTGTTGGAACATCACGTAATCAAACAAATGATTCAAGTAAAGGGCTTTCCTCACGATCCTAGGAGCCTCCAGTATCACGTAAGAAATTCTAATAACACATTTTTCTGACATGGCAACTGTGTTATAAACCAGAAATAGGATTCCAAACGTCTGCTGCAGAGTGCTTCACTGCATCGTTTCACATTTCCGCTTTGTCCCCTCTGACCTTTCTCGAATCAAGGATCACCTCTGGTGGGCATCTGGAGAGCAACTCCTACCAACATAGATCATCACATTCGAAGTGGGGATATCATCTAACATAGTGGCAACACCATGCGTATTGGTTTTCCTGTCCCATCCTCGATTTCCATTGGCGCATAATTTACTCTCTCTCCTTCTTCGAAAGTGCTGTGAATCAGACAATGTATGCAGATCTTCAGTGCATGATGTGGATCACGAAACGTGAACAACAGAAATACCAGCTAGCTGTCTTTCATCCCATCATCAGCGGCCCAAAACTGCATGCAGGCACCACATCAAACACACAGCACACAGCACACACACACACACACACACACAAAGCAATTGTTATCACACACACAATGCACAGACATGTACACTCCACACACACAAACGCACCACAAAACACACAGACGCGCAAACACTCATGCACCCTCATCTTTCATTTCTCTTTAATGTGACTAAAACTGCATGTCTTATGTACAAAAATACACTAATAACACACGCACCAACACACAAATAGCCCTACCATAACTGCTCACAACCATCTCCACCACCACTGCCCACACCCCACTCTCCCAACACCCCTCCCCCTCCAACCCACCCACACACACAAACACACACACCACAAACACACACACACATCAGACACACAGAGCGACAGAGTCTCCACATCATGTTGAGAGACTCAGGCAAGCTTGCTGGGGGCTGACTGTCCATCTCTTCCCAGCACCTCAGCTCTCTCCGCTTCAACGGGGCCACGGGGCATGGGCGGTTTCTGGGAGCAGGAGGATGGGTCAGAGTCTGTCAGCGACTGCCCCTGCAGGCCCCTGCCCCTGCCCCGCCACCCCCTTTGCCGAGGTGGGCCGAAGATGTAATCACTGAAATACACCCCACGCACATGCAACTGCACACAGAAAACACACACACAAAAACAACCCATAGTAACTCATCCTTCATAATCACTGATAAAAGTTCAATCAGCTAATCAACACTGTAACGAATATCAACCTATGTTATGATATTCGAGCAAGGTTATGAATATATATTCAACCAATGTTATTAATATTCGAGCTAGTTATGAATAGATATTCAACTACTTATGAATATTTAGCTAGGTTATCAATAGATATTAATCTAATGTTATAATATCGAGCTAGGTTTATCATAGATATTCAAACTATGTATGAATATTCCAACATATGCTATGAATATTCAGACCTATGTTATGAATATTCAGCTAGGTTATGAACAGATATTCAACCTATCTTATGAATATTCAAGCTAGGTTATGAATAGATATTCAACCTATGTTATGAATATTTGAGCAAGGTTAAATAGATATTCAACCTATGTTATAAATATTAACCTACGTTATAATAGTTCGAGCTAGGTTAGATAGATATTCAAACCTAAGGTTAGAATATTCAAGCTATGCTATATAATTTGGCTAGGTTTTAGACTAAATATTCAACCTATGCTATGAATATTTTACAATAATCCCCACATATGTTCTCATACTTAATTCTGTACTGTAATCATCCAATTTTAAGAATGTTCAATTGCTAAACTTATATTCTCAACACTCAATAAGTAATCAACCTATGTCATAAACATTCAAATCAGTTTTTGTAATTTTTCTGTAAAGACAAGATATCTTCACGGAACCCAAACACAAAAAAGACTCCTGTTTTGAATATCAACCTTTGTTATCAATATCCAATCAGCTATCACCTAAATTATAACTCAATCAGTTTCCATGAAAATAACAAAAAAACTTAAAATCAAATAAATAATGCCCACATTCTGATATCTTTTAGCAAGCACATCAGCAAAATAAGTCAGAAATGTTGCAAAAATATGAGAAGGCCTCCGTTACCTGTCTTCAGAGAGAGTCGACGCCTGTTTAGCTGCTGCTATCCTCTTGCTTTGCCGCGTGCGGTGGAACACGTTCTGTGAGCTAGAGCCTTCCTCCGTTTCTCCTCTCTTGTCCCCCACATCAGGCCCTGCCAGCAACACAGTCAGTCAGTCATACATACAGTCTTGCCGTCACTCTTCTACTTCACCTGCATTCTTCCTATTGTTTGGGCTTCACACCCCCCCCCCCCCCTCCTTTTTTTTCTGGTTATTGTGCATGCATTTCTCGTTTGTAAAACACAAAGGTGGTTTCCCATGAGGAGCGAGCCTCAGAGACCTCAGCTTCTCTAGGGCCACAGCATAACAAGGCGAGCAGCCCATCTCCTCTCCCTCGCTGCTTTACCTTCCCTGACCCTAAAGAGGGCAGGTACCCATTTACAGCTGGGTGAACTGGGAGACTGTACTGAAGCCAAGGCGTGTGAACAGTCACCCATCTACTTGGTAACCACACTCGGCGCTGCTTAACCTTAGCTGGGGGAAAGCGAGTGCTCTGACCACTGAGGTATTCCATCCAACCAACAAACTCTTCCCTTTTCAGTTTTCTGACAGAGCACCATTCTCCATTAACCAAACAATAGAATTAAAATACTTGTAAGGCTGCAGGCACAAAAAGCGACATACAGTTTGCTTCTTTGTTCTGTGCTTTTTCTCCATCTGGTTTTGTTACATTTTCAATTAAATGCAACATGTAGAATTCAACTCAGTAACAAAAAATAGCTATGTTTGTGAACATCTGCACTCACTTTCTAACTCTCTCTCTCTCTTACACGCACGCACACACCTGATTTTCAATTCATTGCTACATATAGAATTCAACCCTGTAACACAAAAAAGCTATGTTTGTGAATATCTGCACTCATTTTCCTAAATCTCACACACACATAACACACCAACACACACAAAACACAAACAAAACCCTGATTTTCAGCTAAGTGCTAACATCACAGAATTCACTCCGTAACACACACAAAGAAGCAACGTCTATCTAGACTGCATGTGCACTCACGTTCCAGTTTGAAGAGGGTCTCTGAGGACAGGCGCTCTTGTGACTGGAATGCACCATTCGATGGAAGATCATCGCATCTGCCTACCACGCCCAAAACTGACACAGTAAAATGAGCATCAAGAAGCTAGTGGTGGGGTGTCCCCAATCTCATAAACACACTTAACTTTATAAAAAGACAACAACAAAACAAACTCCCAAAAAAACCTATATTACATTTATAAGTTTATTTGTTTTCTTTTTTCGTAAAAAATCTTTGGAAGCATCTTGCCATGATGAAGACAATGTAATGATTACCTGCATTTGCTTTCCTTCACTACTCTTTGTCGTTTACATATATATATATATAATATATATATATATAAAATCACTGACACACATACGACTTGCACACATACATAAACACCTGTACATGTAACACCCACAACACACACATGCCACCACACACACATACTTACACGCGCACTTATGCACACACACACACACACACTCACTCTCCTCTCCTCTCTCTCATCCCACTCTCTCTCTCTCCCTCTCTCCAATCTCTCTCTCTCCTCCTTCCTCTCTAATCCTCTTCCTCTCTTCTCTCTCTCTCACCCCATTAAACTCCCAGACCCAGAAACAGAATTTCCGTGCTGCCTCGTTTGGAAGAAGGAGGGTGGTGGACATTTCCACATCCCGCCTTTCTCTGCTTTCGCCTCTGGGACTCTGAGGCTGCCTATCGGTACAGACAGGCTGAATGCTTCTGTACACATCATACAGGCACACAACAAACACACACATCACGCACACACACACACATACATACACACGCCAGACACACCATGCACACACATACACAGAACATGCCAACACCAGACCTAAACACAATCATGCCACGCACGCAAGCACATACAAATTGGAAAGGTTAATGCTGGCAAAGATGTGGTTTTGCTACGCACACTACTGTGTATATGTAAAACAAGTACTATGGGATATAATTGGGTGACACAGTACACTGTGTCAACTGTTTTGTCACAGGCAAACTGGAGCTAAAACCATAATAAAACACACATCTGAAAGAATAAAAAGCGAAGGAGATTTGGATTTAATCACAATGCAACCATCTTTTTAAAAAAAATCAACAGAAAATCAATTTACCTATAATTATTTAAATAAACCCCCCTTCATATTCCAACCCGAAGGCTTGATCCAGAGTCATACTGTAAAAGTCATCTCATTCACTGCACGAACATACCCTACACCTTAGAGCCACTTTGAAGATTGGCAGCAAATGGTCCACACACACACATTATCAAAATGTCTAAAATACAGCACACAAAATGACAATAGGTATATCCTTTTATTTTTCCTGACAATAGAATAAACAAGCTGTGCGCTGATCAACAATATTACCATACACAGTGCCAACCTGAAGATAGAGATATCTTTTTATTAACTGACAATATGTATTAACAAGCTGCACTGATCAACAAAAAATGTTTACAGCCAATGCAACCTGACACATATAATATCTCTCGTATTTTCTGACAACAGGTATAAACAAGCAGCGTTGATCAACAAAATGTCCACCGTCAAACAACCTACTCAACCTGACCATATATATCTCTGTAGATTTCTGACAACAGGTAATAAACAAGCAGCGTTGATACAAACAAAATGTCCACAGTCCACACCAACCTGAGATCTGCTGTTGTGAGGAGCTCTGAGACAGGTTGGGATCCAGTCCTGGGTTTTGAGAGAGGGCAAACATGTCCCCCTTCACTCCTGCAACACCAAAGGATTCACATCCACATGCTTTGATGACATCCACACACACAGACATACGCACACACACACACACATGCACACACATACACACTATCTCTCCCTCTCATTACAAGCGCAATGGTCCAATCCTTGTTTATTTCCAAACTTGCTTTCAAATTTAGTAATTAGGAAAAAAAAAACAAACACAGTTTACTGAAAAAGAGAAAGATAAAACCCACCTCTATAACACACAGGCAATGGCATGCACACCACCCAAGCATAGCACGCAAGTGGTCACACGCAACAACACACGCCCCCCCACCTAAGCAAACAGGTAATATACTACATAATGTTAAGCAACCAGAGTAAGATTTATCTGATGAACAGATTTTTTTATTGTTAACACTTTTCCTGATTCATCTATTCCCTTTGCTCGTTGTAAAACAGGTATGTAATTTAAAATGATGTTATACAAGTGTGGGTACGCATGATCTTTGCATGGTCTGCACACATGCACATACATACACCCATGCAGGAATGCATGGCATGGCTAGCCTAGACTGCATGCCAATTATGTGTGTGCACGTCTGTGCAATGAAAGTACACTGTAGTAGAGTAGGCCCCTGAATTTGCAAATATACTGTAAATTGCTTGACATCCGATCTGACCTCACTGAGAATATGTTGGAATACTCCCGCACTGACATGTTCAGCAGTACAGTGGTGTCATGGGCAATTCAAACCTGCAGGGCAGACGCTCCCAGCAGACAGCATGACAACACATGCACATTCTATTCTCAACACATTTTTTTATTTTATTTTTTTTTTTTAATTCTTTTATATCAAGGATAATGGAATAAGCACTCATTTGCTTTTTTACATCTAGTCCCTGTGTGTATGCAGTTTTGTGAATTTTGTCACCTGTTCCCACCGGCACACAATGGCCTACTCTTACAAAAAGCGGAACAGGATTTAACAGCAGTCATGAGAAACCTATCTATCAAAGAAATGACCACACTGTGTTCCTACCTGAGACTGGAAAGCCTGACTTGCGAGTCCTGACTCAGTCTGGCTTCCTATGCTGCTTCCCCTGCATGTCCAAAATATAAACATGACTTTTACATACACAACGACACAATGTGATTAAAATTCTTCCAAAATATAAACATGACGTTTTACACACACACACACAATGTGATTAAAATTCTTCCAAAATATAAACATGACGTTTTACACACCCACACACAATGTGATTAAAATCTTCCAAAATATATAACATGACGTTTTACACAGACAAAGCACAACACAATTGATTAAAAATCTTCCAAAATATACACATGACGTTTTTACACACACACACACAATGTGATTAAAATTCTTCCAAAATATAAACATGATGTTTTACACACACACACAATGTGATTAAAATTCTTCAAACACACACCCACTCACACCAGCATTTCCTAAAAAGCCTCAAACTTTTTTCTTTTTTTTTGTTTTAGCTTCCTTTGGCTAGGCGCTTACGTTTACTCATGGTAAAGATTTGCGTGTGCGACCATTTTTTGTCCACCATGAAGGTAGCCGCATTGCTTCAGGGAAACATTTACATTAATCCACACCTGTCGTTTGCTACCATGCATTCAGTTTTTACCCGAGATCAATTCCAACAATAAAAGAATCAAATTGACAGACGATCCTCAGCATTCGATTCTGATCATCAGTCGAAGTTCCTCATAAAACGGGTATGATCTTGACCCACAGAAATAATAAATAAATAAATAAATCTTCAACTGCTCTGACACTTCTATGGAACAATTTAAAACAAAAATCAAAACAAAAAAGAAAACCATCACTCACTAACTACTCAATTTTCCTGCACAACCCTTTTGTCTAACCACGCTTCCCTCTATTTTTATTTCCCTACTTTTATATTCCCAACCCTTAGTAAATCCCTTTCTCCCATTACACCAAACAGACAACAGACAGACAGCAACAGACAGGCTGACAGACAGACAGCAGACAAGACACAGAACAGACAGACAGACAGACAGACACAGACAGACAGACAGCACAGCCAGACAGACACAACAGACGGCAACAGACAGAAGACAAGTCAGGCAGACAGACAGACATACACAAGACAGACAGAGACAGACAGAGACAAGGCAACAACCCAGGACAGACAGACAGACAGACAGACCTGTGAGGCAGCAGTGGCGCCAGCAGAGGAGGAGGAGGTGAGGAGCAGACAGAGGGACTGACTCTGCTGCCAGTCCGGGGGGGAAAAAGGTCACCAGCCAGAGTAGGCCCCGCCAGGCCCTCTGCCACACTGGCCTTTCAAAACAATACGCCAGTCTGCTCTTTACAGTCATGTACAGCAGCTATGGTAGAGCTGTGCATGTCCTACGTGCCCTTTTCCCATGAAGTAGAGTATGAAGACGTTATTTATGCATGTCCAATCTGTTAGTTTTCAATCAGGTGCAGATGGTAAACAGTATTCACACATAGAACAGTACGTCCACTCTCTTCTGCAAGCAATCAAAGCACAGTATACCTTCTGGCTTATTCGGCACACTCCCGTAAGGCCACATATTCTGATCTACTGTGGCAGGGGAGGGGGTAATAAACAATTTAACTTAAAAACAACACTCCTTCGGATTTAAACAGTAAATGACAATTTACTGCATTCAAATTTCTTTAAAATTCGGTCTCAAAGCAGTTTTGTGCACACGTTTAACCTTAGCTTACCACTAAATCATCCACCGCTTCTACAACGCTGACGACTAAAAATAACACGCTTCTACTACCTGATGACCTAAAAATAACCTCGCTTCTACTACCTGATGACTAAAAATAACACCGCTTCTACTACCTAATGACTAAAGATAACACAGCTTCTACTACCTGATGATTAAAGATAACACAGCTTCTACTACTTAATGACTAAAAATAACACCGCTTCTACTACTTAATGACTAAAGATAACACAGCTTCTACTACCTGATGATTAAAGACACAACCGCTTCTAATCTACTACCTAATGACAAAAATAACACCAGCTCTAAGACCTGAATGACTAAAAATAACACCAGCTTCTACTACTTTAAACTAAAAATAGCCACCGCTTCTACTACCTATGGACTAAAAATAACACCGTTCTAATACCTGATGAACTAAAAATAACACCTCTTCACTACCAGATACTACAAATAACATACCGCTTCTACTACCTGAATGGACTAAAGATAACACCGCTTCAACACCCGATGACTCAAATAAACACCGCTTCTACTACCTGATGACTACAAATAACACCTGCTTCTACTACCTGATGACTAAAAGATAACACCGCTTCTACTACCCAATGACAAAAATAACACAGCTTCTACTACCTGATGACTAAAAATAACACCACTTCTACAACCTAAGGACTAAAAAATAACACATTCAAATAACCGCTTATACTACCCCCGATGACTAAAAATAACACCGCTTCTACTACCTAATAACTAAAGATAACACAGCTTCTACTACCTAATGATTAAAGATAACACCACTTCTACTACCTGATGACTTAAAATAACACCACTTCTACTACCTGACGACTAAATATAAGTGTTGAAAAACATGCATGTCCACACTGGGCAATAAATCTATAAAAAACGCATGTCCAAACAGGGCAATAAATCTAAAAACATGCATGTCCACACTGGGCAATAAATCTAAAAAGGTGTCTGCCCTCACACAGAGATTCCCCCCATCTGTACCATTCCCTCAGAGGACAACAGGATACCTACACTAGCCAAGCCTCCTGCCAACGTCTGCCTTCTGGCTGACGACTGTGAGGGAGGGTCTGACGAAGATTTCCTCCAACGCCTGCAACAACATAGTCACAAGCTAACACCTACAACACATTTCACTTTCTCCTAAACATAACTGATGCTATCATACAACTTCTGTTTTCTAACTGTAATATTAGACAGACCACATAACTTACGTCTCAGCATGAAGACCCTTTCTACTCAAAGATTCCAGTTTTATTTGGTCAGCTTTGACCAAAATTTGGAAAAGAAGATGACGGATATACCATCAAAGAAAAATATGATTATAAAACAAAAAACTTTACATAAGACTCTTTCTTTTCACACACACACATACATGTATGTAAACACACAAACAACAAATTCTGTTACATTTTTTTTCCTTTTTTTGGGTTTGTTTTTTTTGGGGTTTTTTGTAATTCTTTTATATCGAGGATAATGGAATAAGCAGTGCTTTTTCACTTCCAGTCCCCATGTGTATACGGTTTTGTAAATTTTGTCACCTGTTCCCATCAGCACACAATGGCCTACTCTTTCGAAAAGCGGAACAGGATTTAACACGTGCGCTAGATGTTTTGCACGCGTTTGCACACAGGGCCTTGGTTTTATAGTCTCATCCGAAGGGGCAAAAAAAAAAATAAAATGCAAGCTGCTCTCGCATCCAGCATTTGTAATGTTAGCAGTGTTCGGGTGTTCTTTTATTCAAATAACTTTTGTGTTTACTACGTTTGTGTTATTATGGTGTTACTCACCTTGCCCTGTGTGAATTCAGTGTCTGCAACTCTCCCTCCAGGGTTACTCCATCTCTGCAACCTGCAACACTCAAGTCTTACAATAATGCTGCCAGTATGTCTTACAATAATGCTGCCAGTATGTCTTACTATAATGCTGCCAATATGTCCTACAATAAGGCGAGCCATATAAGTCTTACAATAATGCTAGCCATATGTCTTTACAATAATGCTGTCCAATATGTCTTATTACAATAATAGTGTCCAGTAAGTCTTACAATAATGCTGCCATATTTCTTAAAATAATGAATCTGCCAATAGTCTTACAATAATGCTGCCAATATGTCTTGACAATAAGGCTGCCAATATGTCAATACAAAAATGCGCCATTAAGTCTTACAAAAATGCCTGCCATAGGTCATACAATAATCTGCCAATATGTCTTACAATAATGCTGCCAGTATGTCTTACAATAATGCTGCCAATATGTCTTACAATAATGCTGCCAGTATGTCTTACAATAATGCTGCCAGTATGTCTTACAATAATGCTGCCAATATTCTTACAATACCTGCTCGCCCAATAAGTCTTACAATAATGCTGCAATAAGTTCATACAATATTGCTGCCAGTATTTCTTACAAATAATGCTGCCAGTATGTCTTACAATAATGCTGACCAGTATGTCTTACAATAATAGACTCCAATAAGTCTTACAATAATGCGCCAATATATCTTACAATATCGCAAGTCACTTACAATAATGCTGCCAATAAGTCTTACAATAATGCTGCCAGTAAGTCTTACAATAATGCTGCCAATAAGTCTTACAATAATGCTGCCAATATGTCTTACAATATTGCTGCCAATAAGTCTTACAATAATGCTGCCAATAAGTCTTACAATAATGCTGCCAATAAGTCTTACAATAATGCTGCCAGTAAGTCTTACAATAATGTTGCCAATAATTCACTTCCATATTCTGTCTTCATTACCTTACTTTCCCTTCTACCCCTACTCCCATGAAAAATGTATTTGTACACTGAATGATATACTTACTGCTTCCATAACAAAGTGTACATTAGTACACTGAATGATCACTCATATAAGTGAGTGTGTATTTGTGTGTGCATGTGAGTATGTACAGGTGTGTGTGTGTGTGTGTGTGTTTATGTATGTATGTGTTTGTGTGTGTTTGCGCGTGTGTACGTGCATCGTGCGTGGGAGTGTGTTTGTGTGGTGTTTGTAATGTGTGCGTGCATGTGGTGTGTGTGTGTGTGTGTGTGTGTGTGTGTTGTGTGTGGTGTGTTTATGTAATGTGTAGTTTATCCACACGCACATGGTTTATTTATTTTTGCAAACCATCTGACCCAATATCAGAGAAATCATACATGATATATGGGAAGCAACCGAGATGACATGCCAAACAGACTTTTGGTGTGAGTGTGTGTTGTGTGTGTGTGGTGGTGTGTGTGTGTGCTGTTGATTTGTTGTGTTGTGGTTGTGTTGTGGTGTGTGTGTGTTTTTTGTATGGTGTGTGTATGTGACTGTGTTGTCTGCACTGTTGTGAGCATCGTGCATCACATGCACATGAATGGGTACATGCACCTGCCAACAGTGGGACACTCATCTTACCGTCTGCAGTGGTGGTCAAGGAAGGAGTGCTGGGGATGATGTGTGGCATGTCTCCATAGGCATCTGGTGACGGACAGATCTCCTGCTCTCCCCTGAAACATCGACATACAAATTCACACATAGGCATACACAGGTAACCATGCCGCTTGTGCACACACACACACACATACACACACACACACACACACACACACACACACACACACACACACACACACACACACATACTCTCTCCCTCACATTGTTTTAAAACATGGTCCTGTTTTCAAACACCATCTTCCCATGACACATAAAAGAATCTCTGGACAAGATTTTAAGCTACTCTGCATTGCTGTGTGAAATCGCTTTATTGTTGAAGAAGAGTCCCATTTGTAGTTTATCATAGTGCTTATGAACATGTCAGTAGTTTGTTTAGGACAGAGATTTAATCTCCTGCTGTTCCTTGTAATGAACTAGTTGCCATGAACAAAAAATTCAGCTTTAGCCTTCCCATAAAGTCATCACGATACACAGACAGTTCTCTTATGCAAAGTACACTATTTAAAAAATAATGTCTTGTTTTCATTTTCAAGAAGAAGAAAAAACAGTATAAAAAAATAATATCCTGTTTTCAAGGTACAATATTGAAACATTATGTATGTGCCCAACATAATTCAGCAACGCGACACTTCTGATGAACATACAAATAATTACAACTGCAATGTCCAGTATCTCTTGCAGGAAGCTTCTCAGTTCATCCCTACTTTTTCCTTGTTGTACTTGATGGAGAAAAAAACAACAACCTGAAACTTAACCCTTTGCTGGGCATAGCGTCCCAAAACGTCCGAACCTATCCTTGGGCACAACGGCCAAAAACGGCCGGCGTCGTGACCGTCACTTCAGTGCGTTCATACATTCGAAATTCCCGCCAATCTCGCTTCAAATCTCGTCAAAATAGAAGCAACGAGACTGCCCACGTGACTTCCGCATGTACATTGCAAATGGCGGCGGTTGGAATGTTTGTGGCATGTTTTTTGGGGGAAAAAAATCGCAATTTTTCCCAAGATGGACGCTATCTTCGAATCCGACCCTGTACGATCGTTTTTATGGCTTTCAAAGCCGAAAATAGACCTGTGAGATGTGTATCCAGGCTCAAATATCGATGTAAGCGATCTAGTAGTGTGTGCGCTTCTGACTTTGTTGATTGAAGCGAAAAAGACGGCTTTGACAACAACGAAGTTCGAGATGTAAATCGATCGTCAAATCTAACTGGGCCCCGGATGCGCTTTTTTGAATTCTCTCATAGAATTGGGGAAACTATCGCGGATTCGAGTTTGGCAATGGTTCACAACTGTGATATATTTTGTGAATTGATTGCTTTTTTGGACTTTGTCATGGTAATGGCTCGAACTGTAAATTAACAAGCACGCGATCGTCGGCGATCTTACCCAAACAAAATGGCGACCGTTGGAAGTTCATTTTTTCGGCATCATTCATAAAAAAAACTAAAAACACAACAGTAGGTTGAAAATTTTTCCCTCGTAATTGTTTCTGAATGTTTTACTTTTTATTTTATCAAAATCCATGCATGCTTCCCAAAGCTATTGCAACACTAACTGTGACACAACAAAACCGATCAATGACCTTGTGTGTTATGCATATAATTCTTTTAAAAAAAATAACAACAACACACAATAGCAAATACAGTTTCCTTTATTCATTTTCTGCATTTTGCTGTTTTATTTCATTAAAATCCCATTAAACTATGTGGAGTTTTGCATGTAAATTACACCCACCCCACCAGAGGCCATCCACCTCCATTTGCTTGCCCACAGGAAGTGAACAAATGATTTTGCTGGCCCAGCAAAGGTTAATGCATGTGTAAGGGAAGAAAATTTTTTAAAGACTGTGTGTATGTGGGTGGGTGTAAGTGTGTGTGTGTTTGTAAGTGTGTGTGTGTGTTTGTAAAATGTGTGTGGTGGGGTGTGGTAAGATGTGTGTAAGTGTGTGTGTGTAAGTGTGTCTGCGTGAGAGAGAGAATGTGTGTGTGTGTACACGTGGAGAGCCAAGGAAATGTACATAAATGTATGTATGTGTACATGCATGCACACAAAATTGGCAACTCCTTCAGTCATGTGTGCATATATATGTGCACACATGTGTGCATACACACATCCATGTGTATGCCTGCATGCAGGCGCATCTATACATCTACACAGAATGACAGTAAACACACAAATCAGTGTAGAGTTGTGAGCACACGCTCACTGCCAGCTTGCATTCTCACACAAACACTACCTACATAAATCAGTGTAGTGGTATGAGTATGATGCCCAATGCCAGACAGCCTGCATTCTCACACAAACACCACCTACATAAATCAGTGTAGAGGTGTGAGTATGATGCCCAATGCCAGACAGCCTGCATTCTCACACAAACACCACCTACATAAATCAGTGTAGTGACGTGAGTATGATGCCCAATGCCAGACAGCCTGCATTCACACGCAGACTAACAGTATCTACACAAATGATAATAATATTATTAATAATAAGTAGTAGTAGAAGTAGTAGTAGTAGTAGTAGCAGTAGTAGTAAATGGAATTTTTATAGCGCTATATCTTGTAAAAAAACAACAACCCAAATCAAAGCGCTTGCATTCAATATATTCAGTGTAGTGATGTAAGCATGATGCCCAATGTTCACACACAGACTAACGGTAACTATACAAATCAGTGTAGTGATGTCAGCATGATGCCCAAACCAAACCAGCCTGCCTGCCTGCATTCACACACAGACTAACAATCACTACACAAATCAGTGCAGTGATGTAAGCACAGTGCCCAAACAAAGCCTGCCTGCATTCACACACAGAATGACAGCACAGTGCCAAAACAAAGCCGCCTCAATTTTCACACACAGACTAACAGTAAATATCAGTGTAGTGACGTGAGCACAATGTCCAATGCCAGACCGCCTGCCTCCCTGCATTCACACACAGACTAACAGACAATGCAGAAATGACGCAAAGTAGTGATGTGAGCATGACGCCAAAAGTCTGCCTGCATGCACGCCACTCACAGACTGTGGCCCAGACCAAAAGCTGTGTCCGTTATTGATGTCAGCTAATTGCCAAGGCCTACACTAAAATGTTGTTATGTTGTAATATGTTGTGTTGAGATTGCCTTCAGCCATGACAAGCTCTTAACATAACAACGTGCACTCTTCTTTTAAAGGAGAAAAAAATCCTCTGAAGTCGGAGTATGGCTGCCTATTTGGCAAGGTACTTGAAAATAGTCATACATGCAAACTTCCATCCGGTGTGCTTCCTATCTCACAGTGATTCCCAGGTGGGATGAGTGAGTCAGAGTGCACGTTCTGGGTGACCCCCATAGTGTAAAGCTGGGGAACGCACAACAACAACAACAACTCACAGACTGTCCTCCAGGGTCTCTGGCACCAGCATGGGCTGACCGGACAGCTGCAGACTGGCCAGGTGGTGGGAGGGGGTGGACACTGGCCGATCCACCTTCTCTTCTGCATCATTCACAACCACCATCCATCAATACGTCTGCTTTATCACTGTTAACACACTTTCACATTTCTTCAACCTTTTTTTTTTGGAGTCTGTAAGTGCTAATCATCACCTTTCTAATCCATACACTCTCAGCTTTGATGTATGCACGCATGCGTGCAAGTGTGCATGTGTGTGAAGAACTGATCATCATCTTTTTAATCAACAGTACACTCTCAGGTTTGTTTGTTCAACTTGTCTTCAGTGTGAACATACTAATCATCTTTCTAAACCAACAACATCTCAAATTTGTTTTGCTTATTCTTTTTAAAGAGTTTAAGTATAGAATATCATCTAGAATGTTCTCAGATTAGCTTGACTTTTCTCTGTGTGTGTGTGTGTGCGTGTTTGACAATTTATCTTTCTTCCCAACAATATACTCTCAGATATGTCTTTATCACGTGTGAAAGAATAGCTAAAAGCCGGGCATACAGTAATCCTTTTGAGCATACGTGCAGCTTATTTAAACTTGTATCCCTACCCCCTTCCCCCCCCAAAAAAAATGCACCTGAACAAAAAGCAAACTACTCTTCTGGAAATGATAAATGAATCTACTACCCAAAGAAGGAAGGAAACAAATCACATTCTCACTGCCTTTCAAGTTATCATTACTGCTCTGTGAACTAGTCGAGGCATTTATAACATCCACACAAAACAGTCAGCTGACTTATTTTGCCATAGCTGGGGCAGGGACAAAGTAGTTACAGACATATCAGAGGAGGCACTTTTCAGTGTGCAACACCACTGCACTAGACTGCCTTCAGTATTAAGAACTTTAGCCTTGAACAATTAAATCAAAACATGGGTCCCTGAGCGTAAATGGAAGCTTTGAACACATAAGAAAACTAACATTGGGGAAAAAATGTCCTGTCCTTCAAACACATATAAGTAAATAATGTGATGAATTTAAGTTTTCTCCTTCTTCTCAAACAGTCAATGCTCTAACTTTTTTTTTTTTTTCCAGGGCAGTAGTAGGGGGTTGGGGGGGGGGAGTGATGAAGGGAAGCGTTGGAATGAAAAAATTGGGATTATGTGGTAAATTATTGCATTGTCCTGCTTATAAACAAATCCTGCGAAATTCATTCCTAAACGTATAATTGATCATTTGCATTAACTGATAAAATAACAACATTCTATAAGAACTTTCTTGCTATTTTAAACTTAAAGTCAATTGTTTGCACAACACAAATTAACATGGGGACGGAATAGCCTAGGGTAGAACATTGCACTCGCAATCTACGACCCAGGTTTGATTCCCGTTCAAAGGATTTTTTCCCCTGGAGTTCAACACAGTGCAGACTCCACTCTCCCCAAAAGTCCCTTCGGATGAGACTTAAACCGAGGTCCCGTGATGCGAACACACGCAGACATCTTGCAACAACGTTAAATCCTGTTCCGCTTTTCTTTAAGAGTAGCCATTGTGTGCCGGTGGGAACAGTACAGATTTTACAAAACCGCATACACATGGGGGCTGGATGTAAAAAAGCACATAAGTGCTTATTCTGTTATCCTCGATATAAAAGAGTTTTAAAAAAAAACATAATGCAAATATATCATCTAATGCAATGGAAAGGAATGTAAGAGAAAACTTGTATAGGCCTTTACCATACAGTGGCCTAAAGTGCTTGGATACAATAATACAGATGGGCCCAATTCCATGACAGTATGACATGAAATAATAAACCAGTAAACAAAAAACAGAAACGTCAATGACAGTAACAAGAAAAACCATTACTCCATGAACACTGACCCTCTTTGACAGCAAAGAGGTCCTGTGACAAGAGGTCGTCCTGCTGACCTTGTGCCGCTGCGTCGTCTCTGGCAATGACAGTGACATTGGCCGTGTCGTCACTGCTGCCTCCACCCCCTGCCTGGTCCATGTCCTCACTGCCACGCATGTGTCGTCATTACTACTCTGATGCCACTAATCTATTATATATATCTTATATCATCATCAACCTCACAAATCATGAAGTGTTGTTGTTTCAGCACATACAGCAGGTATTTTTCACTTCCAGGACACAGCGTATGAATACACACATGCACGCCCATTGCATATGTATGCACACAAGCATGCCCACACACATACACAGAAACCAAAATATACTTTGGATAATCAGTCAAAAAGCCCATGGTAATGTAACAAGAGTTGTTACCGTTTCTATACCTGCCCCAGAAGGACACTATAGCCAAGTGGTTAAGACCGTTCCACTTCAATCCCACAGGCTCATGAAGACCTGGGTTTGAATCTTGATGGCAGCTGGTGAATCAAGGGTGGGGATTTTTACAATCTCCCATGTCAACTTCAAGTGCAGGTCAACTTCAAGTGCAGACCTGCCAATTCCTTAATTCCCTTCATGTATATACATATGCAGAAGATTAAGAATGCACATCAAAGATCCTGAAGTTCATGTAAGCATTCGGTGGGTTAACATACCCAGCATACATTTCCAAAGTTGTGATGTCACTACCTTCATGATGGGCAAAAATGGTCACATACACAAAATGTCACATTGGTGAATCCAGAGCTCTAGCTGAGAAATGTGGGGTGGAAAAAAAAATTTTTTAACCTGAATCAGCATGAAAAGTCCCTGCCTTACCCCAATCCCTCAAGTTCAAAAGATCTTGCAATACAAATTCTTCCTACAAAGCCAGTTTCATGACAGAAACAGCCTAATACCTATGATACCCCACACACAACACTCACACAAAGCCCAACAGCCCACCTGGCCTATTCCCCACACACACCACTCCCACTAAGCACAACAGCTCACCTGGCCGTTTCTCCAATGACACAGGCATCACTGGACATCCCTGCTTTCTCCACTGTCTCCACCTCACTGTCCGTCACCAGCACCAGAGAACCTGTCACGAAACATCATACCTTGAAGTGCTGAGCACACACAACCTGCAAAAAACATTATACTGTGCTGTATTGTTGTTGCTTCAATTTTACGTCTGTTCGCTCATAAGTGATATTAGACAATTGCACTGTATCGTCTTGCATTGTATTGTATTATTTTTTTTACTGCACTGTACTGGATACTATCTTTAGTTAGATGCAAACCAAGCTGTAGGGCCCACAAGAGGGGCTGGAAAAGACATTCAATTATTTTTCCCAGACACATCTGTTGGTGTAAAGTGAACAAGAGAAGAAGAAGAAGAAGAAGAAGATCTATAGTTAGACTGAGCAGATTTTCCAACATGTATTTAAAACTGTTTAAATTCAAATAGCTTTCCCTAAGTACAACTTCCTCATATTTGTCAACGCCATATTTTTTTCAGATCTAAATGCATGCAGACTGTTCAGGATTTCAATAGTAAATAAACAACAAATGAATAAATATTAAATACAAAAATAAATAAATAAATAGTAAATAAACAACAATAATAATAAAATAAACAAACAGTAATTAAACAACAAATAAATAAATAAACAACAAATAAATAAATAAAAAGCTGTAACCTGAGGGTGGTGCTGTAGGATCCATGAGTGGATAGACAACTTCAGAATCACGACTTTCTTCCTCCACCTGCACATGTATACAAGTTTGCAAACACTCATGTACACATGCTGAAATATGGACACATTTATGCATACACCTGTGCATGCACATCACACGTATACAGACATACACACACAAACTGTAACAAAGTCTGATATCATAGCTGTGAAAAGACATCAACAAATGTACATATTACAACTACACACAGAAACATGTACACAAATGTTGACCAAAACTACAGCAACATGAATACAAGGAGGAGTATGTTCTTTCGATCCAGAAGGCCCATAGAGCCGGAGCTTATCCCGGTTTCTGTAGCGTTAAGCGAACTGATGGTTTTTCACCACCCCTGTGACAGGACGCTAGTCTGTCGCCAGATACTTCCCCAGCAGAGCTGGTACCCACTTGTACACCTGGGTGGAGTGAGGAAAATAGGAGTAAAGTGTCTTTCCCAAGGACACAACACCGAGCCGAGCAGGGATCGAAACATGAATACAAAGCCCATGCAAAGTTTAAACATTCTTCTACCCAAACTCTATAATGGACACCAATGGACTCAGCAATGCATACTTTCTGACCTGATAAAGTGATATTACAACCACCAAAATAATTTACAAAGATAAAAGGGAACTTTCTTATGGGTTACTACTACACCGATTCACAAAAACAACATGATCAGAACATGTCAGTATGAGCAGCACGAACACCAATGTTTTCTTAAAAACCACACCTCTAGTAAGTCTCTAACACAAAACACAGCTTTATCATTTCATTTATTAAACTGTATTCCTCAAGTCAGAATGCAGAACTACCTCAATGTAGGTCAAAAACAGTCACAATCTCACATACACAAAATCTCACCATTGATCAACCTTGGAGCTCTAACCAAAGAACAAAAACAAAAACAAAACCTATAACTTTAACACTAAATAAGTATTTCATTTATCATCAATGCAATTCATCCATTTTGGCATTTATGAATGGGAGTTGTGGGGGAGGGGGGTATGTATATATTTTGGGGGTTTTAAAATTGCAGGACAGACTGGGAAACTATTTTGATTGTTGGATTTTTGTTTGTTTTTTGTTCATCAGAGGGACAGCTCAGTCTCTGTGTGTGATGAAGTGTGCACAGTGCTGCAGGTGCTGTAAGTAAAACAGATATTTACGCTCCAGCACACAAAAATAAAGGAAAAATCTAGTGAACATTTCAGTGTGACACCTCAGTATCTGAATTTAACAGCAATGGCAAAAATGGACATTTCTTTGTTAAAAACAGCTGATGAAATATTTAAAGCAAAAACTGATTATTTTATCACTCTCCTTTATCTAATAACCAAAAGATTAATAATAACTACATTGTCTACAAAATCAACAAATAGCTTTTTCCACTTTTCACACAACACAAGTTTACCTGATGCAAGGCAGGAAAATCAAAGGTAAAGCCTGACTGTGAGTGTGAATCAACCTGCGATGCTAGCACGATGAACTGGTCACTTTCAAACACATCCGAACTCTCCTCGTAGAAGTCTCTCTCCATACCTTCACTCATTCACAGCCTCCATCTCCCATCTTCAACAAAACCACAATCACAACACATTTCATTACTTCCAAAATTTGTGAACTGTTAGCAGATCTGCTAACATCACTTACACAGAAGAAATTAAATAAAAACCAAGAGACACAACTGACAAATCCAATGTAATGCTCCAACAATTCATCCACGAGTTAAACTTAAAGGATAGAGAAGCAGATCATCCATTTAAATTCTCAACTGGGGATCCCTTACTGCCACTTCATGTCTATGATCAGAAAACATTTCCAGAGTTTTTTGTTATAAACTTGTTCAAGTTATTGAGTTAAATCCTTAAGTACTACCTATCAACTATCAATCCCATTACAAAGCACTCTCAACAAGCTGCAATATCAATATGGAATTGAAAACATATTTCCTATATCAATGCCCAAGAAATAAACACACCCAGAAATTTATTTGGTTTTGAACAACACTTTCACTCCTATTTTCTTATTACCTGGGCAATGTGGTAAAATTTACAGTTTGTAAGAACACATAAGTGTGCGCACATGCGCGCACACACACACACCAGGGAAAAAAAATTTCCAGAACTCGTTTCATTCATATTCATTCAGAATCTGCCAGCTGTTTTAACCACCTTCAACAAGGATTCGAAACAAAAGCCTATATATTCTGAACTGGTGTGTGTGTGTATGTATGCACACACTCATGTGTGCACTCTGTCAGACAGAGTCCATGAATGATTTTTAGTTACAAGTACATCATCATGTGTGTGCATGTGTTGGAACTAGGAAGATTATAAAGGGAAGCAAATTGGCATTGATATTGTTAAAATATTAACTGACATTTCATATTTCAATGTTACATAACAGGTTTTCAGTCTGAACAAAAACTTAGAACTGTGCAACTGTAGGGGCTAATAATCATAACTATGATACTGGTAACTTGCTTCTTTTTTTTTAAACAGACTGTTCCTTTTTACAAGTCTTCTTAACTTCTTTTTGTTGCTGCTTTTTGCTTTTCATCTGGAGATATACTGCATGCTTCACTGATGTGTGAGTAAGCACGGTACAGCTGGCAAAATAATCCAGATTTTAAATCACTTAGTATAACAACACAACTGCCTCAGTCACGGAGTCAGTGCTTGTGTACTGAAGTTCAAAGAGGCCACAAATAATCTACATGTATCTAGCAACCATTATTAAGTGTTCACGAAATATGCCACGTAAAGAATATTTTTTGTCGATTCATTTACAGAGGTTCACCCCGATTCCTGTCCCCCTACTGACGATTCGGTGATTGTTAAGTTTTTGTGATTCCCAAGAATCGATTGATGAAACATGCGATGACTGCTTCAATCAGTGCTTCGGTTGTGGAGATATAAACGTATGACAACGAAAACCAGTTAAGGCACATCCATCACCAATCAACAAAATGTCTTACAAAACCATAAGAAAACTCACTGAGCATTCTTTGACTTGAAAACGTCATGCGATGCTTCTATTTTGTAAATAAAGCGTGAGTTTATGTCCCTGGCAATGGAAGCGGTGTACTCCCGCCATACGTACTCTCTAATCTTTTATTAAATAATTCATATCAAATGTCTACGCCATCTCCTTTTAAAAGCTACAGGTTATAATTTATTATTCTAAAAATGTATGAATGACCCAGGTGAATATCAAATGTACTGACTGATTTTCCAGTATAGAGAATTTTAATCTTTTAATTCAGAGAGCATTTATAGAGGGCTATTTTCTTTTGCCGGTGTCCAATGAATCTTATGCACTACCTAGCCGAAGATTATCCCCTATATAAGATAAGTATAGCTGTGCATTATGTTTTTCCTTGACAATGACAATGACAATGACAAATTCTTTTATTTCGAGGATAATGAATAAGCACACATGTGCTTTTTTACATCCAGTCCCCGCCCGTTAGGGATACATCTTAATAATAATAACCCAATACTTATACAGTCTCACAATAAAAACAAGGGGAAATAACCCTTTTCAAAACAGCTCCCCCCCAACAACCCCCCCCCTCCCCCAAAGCAAGAAAATAAAAGAAAACCATAAAAACACCCCAACCCCACCCCCACCCCCCAAAAAACCTTAACAAAACAAACAAACAAACAAACAAAGAGAAGGAAAAACCAAACCAACAAAGATGATAAAAAAGAGAAAAACAGACAAACAACAACAACAAAAACAAGAACAACAACAGAGCCAAGAAAAATAACACAACCAAACATTAATAAGTCATAAAGATAAACATCTACACATTGTCAAATGTACACATACTGTTACACATAATTATAAATCAATTAATTAACAAACAAATCATTTCAATAATAACAATGAAATATTCAATCAAATTCCCATTCAATTAGTGAAAAATCAAGAAATCGTAAAAATCAAATGAATAAACAAAACCAATTAAACAAGAAAAAAACACACAAAATACTCCCCTTCCCAACACCCCCTCCCCTAAACAAACACAACCCCCCAAAGTCCAGACTAAATACAAGCGTGCGCGCGCGCGCGCGCACACACACACACATACACATACATTACACACACACTTACGCACGATAGCCACGCATGCACACCACACACACACAACACACACACACACTCTCTCACACATACACACTCACACACACATAATACACACACACACACACACACACACATCACACACACACACACACATCCTGGATACATATCCATTCGCAAGACATTTCCTCACATATAAAATAATGACACAGTCATAATTAACAAATATCATAACCGTACATTTGTACAGACAAAACCAGGAAATAAACATTATTTGATGTACGAAGACAGCAAGCCACAAAGCATCAAGAAAAATGACCAATCTAACATCAGCTATTTCAACAATAAACACACAGAACTGCTTTCTTTCTCCACTCATCTGGCACACACTGTGAATGGGGCGCTCATTACTACTCACTGACACATACACACACACACACACACATATACACACACACACATATTCATGCATGCGCAATCCTATATACACATTATTAGAATTGATACAAAAGTCCACAGAAGTAATGAAATTGTCCAACAGAACATTGCAAATTAACAATCCATACCATTCTGCATTAACAACAAAATACAACCCAAACTTCATTTTAAGGGGGGAAAACTCAGACAAGTTCATTGTTAAGCATAATCTATTGAGGATTGTATATATGCTTGAAAGAATAGTTTTCTTGAATGAAAGTCAAGAAAATGTTTGATTTTAGTCAGTTGGTATACTCTTTGAGACATGTATTTGCACAGATGGGATATGTGATGGTACCAGCTGAGATTTTCATCAATTGTTACTCCTAGAACTTTGTGGTGAGAGGCTTGTTCTATTGTTTCCTTTTCAATATGGATTGGAGAAAATTTATGAGATAGATTTTGTCGCTTTTGTCTGGTAGTGATAAGCATGCATTTTGTTTTTGGGGGGTGTATAGACATGTGATTTAGTTCAGTCCATTTGACAAGATCATCAGTGCTATTTTGCAATGTCTTTGCAAGAGAGTTAATGTCAGTATGGCTTGTATGTATGGTTGTGTCGTCAGCAAAAAGTTCGCATTTAGATTTGATATGGAGAGGAAGGTCATTTATGTATAATGAAAAGAGAACTGGTCCTAAGATGGATCCCTGGTACTCCATAATGAATGGGTTTTAGTGTGGATGTGGACGTAGCTATTGAAACACATTGTTGCCTGTTTGTAAGATAAGAAGCAAGAAGTTCAAGAGTATTTGTAGAGAGATTATATAAGTCCAGCTTTTTAATGAGAAGTCTTCGGTCAATTGTATCAAATGCTTTTTTGAAATCTACAAATAATACTCCACAAAATTTATTGTCATTAATGTTAGACAGCCAATTGTCTATAAGACTAGTTAATGCCGTATGGCACGAATGATTTTTTCTAAATCCAGACTGATTTGGGTGAAGTAAGTTGTTAATATCTATATGATGGACTATGTGTTTATTCATGTTTTTCCAAGGGTTTTGAAAGGTAAGATAAAATAGAGATTGGCCTATAATTTGAGGGATCAGAAGTATCTCCAGACTTGTGGATCGGAATCACCTTAGCAGTTTTGAAGGCGTTGGGGAAATAGTTCTTATGAAGACAAAGGTTATAGATATGTGTCAGAGTGTCTGTAATAACTGGAGCTGAGAGTTTCAGTATTCTGCCATCTATTCCATCAAGACCACGCGTACTTGATTGTTTGAGGTGAGTCAGGTAATCGTAGACCTCAGAAACAGATATGAATGGTATGTGGAGTTTTGATGGAATACGCTTTTCTTGGCAGAATTGTTTTAGTTCATTGAGATCATTGGACTTCCATTTATCATTGTTAATTATGTTACAAGAAATATTAATGAAGTGATTGTTTAGTTTTTTAGCAGAAATACCTTTAATTACGTTAGATTTGGAAGACAATTGATTATTTGTTATTTGATTGATTGCCTTCCATACAGTCTTTGAATTTTGTTTGGATGAAAGTAGATCTTGGAAATATTTCCTTTTCTCTCGCCGTTTTTGTGAATTTATGGCATTTCTTAATTTTTTTGCCTCCTCATAATATTTATGTTCTTTTAAGAAATCTCTAAGATAGCATGCTTCTCTAGTTCCTTTGTAAACCAATGTGTTTGCGGACATGTGTGATCCTTATGGTTTTTAATGGGGCATGTTTGTTATAGATTTCAGTAAAAACTTTTATCCAGAACTCAATGGCCAGGTCTGGATCAGTAATATTGAATGTTTCCGAGAGCATGGAACTGCTTAACTCTAGTAAGAAAAGCTGCTCATTAAATTTTGCAAAAGAGCAATAGGTTATAGTTTTATGGCCAGGTTTAGGAATTTTTGTTCCTTTTTTTGACCATGTGGTACAGACTGGGTAGTGGTCGCTACAGTTGTGTACAGGGACACAAGTTTCTATGATGTTTTTAGGGCCTGATACATAGATGTGATCAATGATTGTGTTAGAATTTGATGTGACTCTTGTGGGTGAAGTTACTAATTGGGTCCATTGGTTGTTTACTTTTGCTAGGTCAATATTAAAATCACCTAGTAAGATAATTTCCCTAGATTCTAATAGGACTACGTTCATCATGGAGTCAAACTTGTCTATCCAATTTTTTCTTTCTGTTGGATTTCTGTAGCAGAACCCCATTATAATAGGCGCTGCACCTTTTATAGCTACTTCGATCCAGATGGATTCTACTTGTGTCTTGAATACATCTATTAAAGTTAGTTTTGTGAGGAAAGTATTAATGTGTACAAGAATGGTGAAGATAAGGAAGAAAAGAGAGACAATGAATAATAATAATAATAGGAGGGGGGGAGTGAATACTTGATAGGGGTATAGTGGTGGAAGGGTGAAGAAAGGAGTAAAATCAATTACCATCTCTGAGCACACAATTGTGTATAAACTCAATCAGTCTGACAGTAGTCTGACGAGAAAAAAAAAAAAGAATAAAATAAAATAAAATAAAAATCTACAGGTGGCGTGGTTGGGTTACCGAGAGAAAGGGAGATATTTTAAAAAGAAAAACAAACCAAAAAAAAACAACAAAAAAAACAAAAAGACAACAACAAAAAAACAAACAACAACAACAACAAAGCAACCAAATCACCCACAACAAGCGAGGGGAGACAATAACAGTAAAGCACCTGTAAATAAAAGATGCCAGAATATGAATAATAAGCACAACTACAATCAGCACAGATCCTGGAAAATATATTTTAAAAGAGAATTAAAATAATAATACAAAAAAGTAAGAACAAATAAAAAATAAAAAGAAATAAAAAAAAAGAGAAAGGAAAGTGATGAGCACAATCAGCACTGTTCCTGAAAGCTTGGTCCTGGTACAGGAGATTGACACTGGTTTGTCCTGTCACTGTTTGCTTCACACTGCAGCACTGGGTGGGCGTGTCTCGAGCACAGAATACAGATTTATGATATACGGTAAAATTAAACTGTCTGCTTCACACTGCAGCACTGGGTGAGCGTGTCTCGAGCACAGAATAGAGATTTATGATATAAAATTAAACTGTCACCAAATTGACATTTCAAGGCCATGGGTAGCAGAACACAGGAGTAAGTCCTTGTAAGATGTTATGCAACTTCTAACTAATGAGTGGTTAAGGGAAGTGTTCATACACATGCATGCAGTATGAATGCACATACAAATCCTTGTTCACACACAACACACACACACACATACACACACACGTAGTGCACACATAGGCACACATAGGTGTACCTGCATACCCACCCACACCCACACCCACACACCCACCCACACACACATGCGCACACACACACACACACACACACACTTAATGTGGAACATTGGTAGGTGAGAATTTGTTACACCAGAGTTTCTAGTGTAACCCTAGACAGAAAAGTTGGAGCTGGGTGAAGTCTGGTAGCGGACACTGCTGGGTAGGGTGGGGGCTGGCGGTGGGGAGGAGGTAGGGTCGTCACATATCGTAGACGTGGGAGAGTTTGTCTGTTGGCCCAGACACCGTCATTCAGGGGTTGAGGGGTAGGTTGGCGTCCTGACATCCGCGATGAAAAAGGGTATCCAGGGACATGATACCCTTTTTGAAGCAGAGGTAAGGGTTGCGTCCTTTGTACGTCAGTGGGCCGTGTAGTTGGGGTCGTCAGGAGAGGCTGTCGTTGGTGTCGGGGGTCGGCGTATTTGAGGCTGTACGCTAACCTGTCTGTACCTTTGGGGCTGGGATGGAAAGGGTCAGAATATAAATCTTTGTGTGGGGCCCCACTAGCAGTTGTAAATATGGCAGCGTGGTCTGCAAACGTGATGTTTTCTGCAGAACACACTTTGGCAAGGGACATATTGGATAAATTGACCGTCTTTTTTAGAGGATGTCGCCCCATTGGGGGGATAATGGACGATGCCAGCAGCCTGGCTTGGGGGAACATATGCTTGATATTTCTGATAAGTTGTGTCCATTTATTGTCTGTGATGGATGTATGTTTGCATGTGTTGATTCCAGTATGAAAATAGGTGCTGTACATCTTTGTTGCGGGGAATGTGTTTGAAGCCAATGAATAAGGTCATCAACTGTGAGACCTGAGATGCGATGTTTTGATTTCTGCCTTTGTAATATAGAATATCTGACTTGATGTGTCGTGTCACTGAGTCACCCAGGATGAGATTCATTGTGCGGAGTGTACTCTTTGTACTGCTAGTTGTTGGCGGTGGTGTGGGAGTGTTGTTGGTAGTAGTCTGGGTGCTCAGAAGTGTGTGATTGTAGTTTGTCTTTTCTTTTTCTTTGAGGGACTGTTGTCCAAACATTTGGGTTTGGGTCTTTCTCCTCTGTGCTGTCATGGGCTTGCTTGCCAGAGTCTGTTTGGTTGTTGATGCTGACAGTATTGGCAGTGTGCTTGTGCTTGGTTGTTGATTTCTTCAGTAATGTCGGATGCTTGTTTGCCAGAGTCTGTTTGGTTGTTGATGTTCACAGTATTGTCCATGGCTTGTAGTGAAGTTGTTGAGTCAGGTGGAGTTGACTTCTGGTCAGTGTTTTCATGTGTACATTGATTTGTGTTTTCGTCGTAGTGGTAGAGAAGAGAGAATCTGTTGGTGGTAGGGAAGGATGATAGTAAGGAGTCATGTTCTTTGTCTGACTGTGTGTGTGAGGTGTTGAGTGTTTGTTGTGTGTGTGCTTTGATAGTGTGTGTTTCAGTTCCGTGAGTTTCTGACTCAAGTCGTGGTTTTCTGTTTGCAGTGTGAGATATAGTTTGGTGAGGGAACCCAATGCTCTTGGTGGTTTTTGGGATTGAGCAAGACAGTGAGTGTATCTTTTGCTTCAGTCGTTTTGTGATGTTTGGGTAACTGTTTGTTTGCACAAGGAAACGAGGAAAGCGATGTGATTTTTGTGAGACGGGTAACTGATGGTGCGACGTGTTGCACAGTATGGATGAGTGTGTTTTGTGTGCTGTTTTTGGACTGAATGTTAGATGGACTGCTTTCTGTTGAGTGATGGAGAACTAGCGTCTGCATAGGGTGTGAATGTGGTGTTTTCGCTGTGTTTGGTGGAGTGGTTTGTGTTGTGTTCTCCTCTGCTGAAGTTACCTGGGCTGGCTGCTGAACTGGTGGGGATGAGGGTGGTGATGCATCACACAGTGGGACATCAGGACTGGGTGGTGGGCTGGTGGTGACATTGGTAAATGGGAGCAGTCTGGTTGGGGCAGGACTCCTGGATGGGGAGGGGATGTCCTGGAGAATTATTCCGCCAGAGGGGGAAGGTTTGGGTTGGGGTAGAGGTACTTCGGACAGGTCACGCACAGCCTCGTCCAGGTTTGGCTGGGCTTCTTTCTGTGTCAGGCAGAAGATGGCTCGATCACTTGTATCAGAGTCTGAAATTCTCTTTTTAGCCATCTTCTGCACAGGTTGCCTTGCACAAGTACCGTTCCTCCTTGTATACCGTGAGCATGAGATCACATAACTATAGTCGTGGGTTCGGCTCAGTAAATGAGATCTCATCCTGTTTTCGTTCAATTATTGTTCTTTTTGCGTGATGAAACCTTACATTATTTATTCAATTAAAAAAATATATTATACTAGGCCTGTATGAAAGCATTTTTTGCCTCTCCCAGGGCCAGAGCTCCTAGGCTCACCAATGATGAGATTTTTGTGTGCTCGAGAGTCCCCCACCCCTCACTCCACCCCCCCCCCCCCCCCCCCCCCTTCCCCCAATAAGGAAGCCGCCTTCCGACTTCGGAAATACAGTTAGAGATTGAACCTACCAGTTTTGCCAGGATATTTGGGAGGTACCTCCCTGCTCTGTCCGATTTTCGATTGTATTGGGTTCTTTTGTCTTGCCTAATTCCATAAACACACGGGTCTGACTGGTTTATACTTATAGTCTCCTCCAAGAGACTTGACATTCACTTAAATTTTTCCAGTCAAACTGGGAAGAAAGGACAAAGCTGGGAATCAAATCCAGAACCTCATAGTTTTCTTGTTAGGCGGGTGAACTTCTAGACCGTTGGCTGCCTTTTTTCTCTAAAAACAATATGATTCTTACACATCACCACCATTTTACTTTTTCTTTTTTTAAGAAGAAAGGACAAGGCTGGGAATCTAACCCAGAACCTCATAGATTACTTGTTAGGCAGGTGAACATCAAAAACGTTTGCTACTTTTTTTTCTCTGAAAGCAATATAGTTCTTACATATCACCACTCGTTTTTCTTTCTTTCTTTCTTTTTTCTTAATCTTCCGTTGCCTTTTTTTCCTGTTTCCATCTTTCTTCTTTTCTCTGCACACACGGGGACTGGATGAAAAAAAGCACATGAGTGTTTATTCCATTATCCTCCATATAAAAGAATAAATAAGTAACTACTTTTTTAACTGTTGGGATTTTTTTTCTCATTTGTATTGCTTTCTTTCCCCTGTGTGTGTGTGTGTGTGTGTGCCTGTGGGTCTGTGTGTGTGTGTGTGTGTGTGTGTGTGCAGGCTTGGGGCTTTTTCTTTCTTTCTGTTGTTTCGTCTTTTACTTCATTCTTTGTTTCTTCTTTCTTTACTTCATTCTGTGTTTCTTCTTTCTTTCTTCCTTTATTTTTCTTTCTGCGTTTTATCTTCCATGTTGAACCGCAAACGGGGATTTCTCTTCTGGTTCTTGGTCTTCAGCTTGATCTGTAGGGTCATGAGTACCATGTCGTGGTCACTACCAATATCAGCGCCAGGGAAACTTCTTGTCTGGGCTTTGTTGATGCTTGACTTAAATCGTTTGGGGGCCAAGATGTAGTCAATCTGGTTATGTGTCTTTCCATTTGGTGAGTGCCACGTCGTTCTTCTTGATGTCTTGTGGGGGTATAAGGTGTTGGCGACAGTAAGATTGTGGCTGCTTGCGAATTCCAAAAGTCTGAGACCTCTATCATAAGTTTCGTCCACGCCAAAACGGCCTACTGTCCCTGGCCATTGGTCATAAGCGTCAGGTCCGATCTTGGCATTCCAGTCGCCCTGGATCACGAGAAAGTCCTTCTTTGGAGTTGATTTGATGGCGCTCTCCAAATCTTCGTAGAAACACTCGATTGCTTCATCATCTCATCATCGTAGTCTGATGTTGGTGCATAGACTTGTATGATGGTCATGTTGTGTGTTTTTGCTGCGACACGCGTGGAGATCAGTCTGCTTGAAATTGGGGTACAGCTGATGACACTGTTAGTCCTCTTCTTGTTGACAAGAAATCCTACTCCGTGTTGGTGTTTGGAGTCGTCGCCACTATACCATAGTTTGTGATCCTCCTCTGTAGTTGCTTCGCCGAATCCGAACCAACGGACTTCGGCCAGTCCCAGTATGTCCCATTCGTATCTTCGAAGTTCGTGGGTTAGCTCTTGGAGCTTCCCACATGCGTGTAAGGTACGGATGTTCCATGTATCAATGATGGTCCTTTCAGCCTGGAGTTTGATAGCTGTAGTTTGCGTCCCAGTCGCATATTTTCCACCTCCATCCTGGAAGGCTCCAATGGAAGGCGCGGTTGTTGGTATTCCGGGCCTCAACCGATCCGGCATGTCTTTCCTTGCAGTGTTGTCCATGTAGGTATTTCTGTGGGCGTGGATTGCTTGGCGGCGCCAAAGAAGGCAAGAGCACACAAGAGGTGAAGATCAGACTTGCTGTGGCACTCTCCTCCATGACTAAGCTGGCGAAAGTGTGGAGAAACCACAACATCAGAACCCACACTAAGGTCAGACTCTACAAGGCAGTCGTCACATCCATTGCCTTGTACAGCTGTGAAGCATGGACACTTACTGCCGATTTAGAACGTCGCATTCAAGCCTTTGAGATGAAGTGCCTCAGGCGGATCCTGAACATCACCTACAGAGACCGCAAAACCAATGACTACGTCTGGCAGCAGATCGAGGCACTGGCTGGCAAACAAGAACCATTGCTAGATACAGTCAAACGGAGGAAACTGAAGTGGTTTGGCCACACAACAAGGCATAACAGCCTGTCAAAGACAGTCCTGCAGGGAATGGTGGAAGGAGCAAGGAGGCAGGGACGACCACGCAAAAGCTGGATATCCAACATCAAGGAGTGGACCGGCCTCACTGTACCAAGCCTCCTGAAAACAGCCCAGGACAGAACCATTTGGCGGTCCACTTGCAGCGTCCGTGCGGGTACCCCAACGGTTGCCCCGACCAAGGGATGAGTGAAGTGAAGTGAGTGAAGTGAAGTTTTATCTTCTGCAGTAAGAATGCAGTCTATTTTTATGTGAATCTATTTTAATGCCCTTGTTTGCTTATTCATTACATTAGTCAGTTCTTGTATGCATAACTAGAGGGAATTCCTAGCACACAATTTCCAGAAGATGGAGGTGCTATTTATACTGACAGGCCCCCAGCATCCTTACAGATGAATGGGATTCAATGAAAGGCCACTCAATTTTCAGTGCATTAAATGTTGTTTATTTGCGTACGTGTAAAGCCCTACGCCCATCACTTAATTGTATTGTTTTTTTAATTTATTATCACAATTTCTGTATGTTGGGCTGATCTGTATACAGCTGAAACTCTGGCTTTATGGTATTGCTTTCAATGCCACATGGATTTCGGAGAGAATAAAGTATTTATACTATATTCATTTGTATTGTATTGTCTGCATTTTGGGTCTGTCTGTGTTCTACTGACAGCCTTTACCTTCATTATCTTTGTGTTCAATGCTGGGTCCTCTACTTGATTCCAATTCAGGCTACTTTTCCCCATGAAAAGCACAGCACTGTCTTGCCTCTTGCTTTGTCTCCCCTGTTTATGCATGCTTTTGTTTGCATGTCAAGATTTATTTACTTGGACAGAATTGTTTCAGACAGGTACCTTGATGCCTTGAGTTTTAAAATATACATCAGGTTTAACATATGTTGCACACAAGACCTTAGTTTGTCTCCACTCTCCCCAAAAGTCCTTCGAATGAGACTATAAACCGAAGCCCCCTGTGCGAACGCACACAGAACATCTTGCGCACACATTAAATCCTGTTCCGCTTTTCGTAAGAGTAGGCCATTGTGTGCCACTGGGAACAGATGACAAAATTTACAAAACCGCATACACACGGGGTCTGGATGTAAACAAGCACATAAGTGCTTATTCCATTATCCTTGATATAAAAGAATAAAATAAAAATAAATAAAAAAGACAATTACACAGACCACTCATGATGTAATGATTGAGAGAGGTCTCACTCTGATTCAAGAAACTATTACACAGACCACTCATGGTGTAATGATTGAGAGGTCTCACTCTGACTCAAGAAACTATTACACAGACCACTCATGGTGTAATGATTGAGCGAGGGAGTAGCAGGGATCTGGCTTTGACCAGATTTCTTCAAGAAGATTCTTTTCTCTCATTCACTTTATACCGTCAGATGTGTCTGGGAAAAGAAATGGGACTTACAGCTTGGTTTGCAGACCAGGATTTAAACTCCAGACCTCTTGTTTCCAAGACGGATCAGGAGCAGACCACCAGACTCCTTTCCACCACCTGTCTCCCCCTCAGAGCCCAGCCTGAAGTCTACCTCCCATGTGTTTGAAGCTGTTTCTAGAAAGATGGTTTATGATTTATTTCCAAACCAGTTAATAAAGGTGATCGATCATCTTTTTCATTGATAGACTGATGATCAGGGAGAGATAGCTTAGTGGTTAGAGCATTGAGCTTGTGATCTGATGACACAGGCTCTAGCGATCACAGACCACAGACAGTCCTTCAAATGAGACTATAAACCGAGGCCCCATATGCGAACGCACACAGCACATCTTGCGCACATCGTTAAATCCTGTTCCGCTTTTCGTAAGAGTAGGCCATTGTGTGCCAGTGGGAACAGATGACAGAATTTACAAAACCACATACACACAGGGACTGGATGTAAAAAAGCACATAAGTGCTTATTCCATTATCCTCGATATAAAAGAATAAAATACAATTTTAAAAAATAGAGACGCTATTCAAGGGGATTTTTCCGCTGGAGTACCAACTTCAGTCCCCTGAAAGCCCTTCAGATGAGACTTTACACCAAGGTCATGTGTGAATGAATGCAGAAGATCTTACGTATACATTTTAACCCATTCCTCTTTTAGAAGGAGTAGGCCATTGTAGGCCGGTAGGAACAGATGACAAAATGTAAAAAAGCACACACTGGTGTCATGCTTATACATCACCCCCACAGTCAGAATGCGGCTACCTTAATCGGTGGCCAAATGGTAAGTTGCATACATAAAATCTCACCATTGATAGACCTTGGAGCTTTTGACGAGGAACAACACAAACAAAAAAAAGACTGATGATCTGTTTGCAATGGTCACTAAGTCAAAGTCAAAGGAGTTTATGATGCTTATCTTTTTTTGTTTTGTTTCATTGTTGTGGACTGCAAGGATGAAATTGGCATACAGGTTAACAGTTTCCACTTTGACCCATATCCAAACTTTCTCAGATTATGCATGAGTTGGGATTTTATTTTTTTTAAGCTTGCTTAGTGAAGGAGACAAGACACCAGCGAATCACACAAGGCTCTGTTTCCTTAGGTAGCAGCTCTGAGTTCTTCATGCACACACTTTGCCTGAAATGTAGAATTTATGCATCCTCTTTTTAGAAGCCACATCCCCCCCCCCCCCCCCCACACACACACACCCCACCCCCATTTTAATTGTAGTTTGGAGGTTGTCACAGAGACAAGAGCTGATCTGTCTCCACTCTGTTATACCAGCATTCTCAACATCTTGCTTGTCTGGTGTTAAGTGAGCATCAGAAAAGAAAAATGACTTTATGCTCACAGTGCCCAAGTATACTCCCATACATGTCACATCTTGAACACACATGACATGCATTCTCTCTCTCATTCTCTATAACAGACTTCCAATTTGAATTTCTTGTTTCAGTTTATTTATCTGTTCGTAACACTTTCATTCTTGAAGCATTTTTGGTCCCCTCAAAAACTGAAGGTTTCTAATTCTGACAACTGTTTGCTGGAAATTTTGTTTGCATGTTTTATTTGGGGTTTTCGTTTTGTTCATTTATTTTGCTCTGTGTGTGTGGTGTGTGTGTGTGTGTGTGTGGTTGTTGTTGTTTGTGGTCTTGGTAGTGTTTTTTTTTCTTTTTCTATTCGTTGTTCTTGATACACACTGTTCAAAAGACTTGACATCTTGCTTGTACTGTACTGTGTATTTTCAGTCTGTTTGCACATGATCAATTTATGGCAACAATAACTCATGCAAAACTAAAATGTCTACAACATGTACAATCTGAAAAGCAAAAAAAAAAACAAACACAAAAAGCAAAAGCATGCATATTTTAAGAAATGTACATGGAAAACGCATGCACACACACGCATACATGATATAAAATAGAACTGCAAAAGTAAGTACAGAAAATGAACAGTGTTTAAAACAACAAATCTTGCTGAAATAATGGACTGGAAGTTGACAGTACAGAGTTGATTTTAAACCTTACCAACATATTCAACTCGAGAGCTTTGAAACTATGGATATAAACAATCGCCTAAAGAAAGTGAAGCATTGAGTGTTTTCTTTGAGAGCATATACCACTGCTATGAAAGAGAATAACAACAGACTTGGAAATAGACGGCGAGCAATACCGAGATACAAAAATGATAATAAAGAGCTAAACTTTTATTGATTGGAAGAACATCATTACAAATATATTTTCTAAAAAGCAGACGTAAGGGCGTACACCTCTGTGTTGTTCTACATCCTAGTGCTTTGTTCATTTCCTTTATGTTATGTTAGTAATCTGAAGAAACGTCGTCACACCTCAACAAACTCCTTGAGCATCATAATACTTATAGCTATGTAAAAGTATGTTTTGCACACATGCTAATATTGCTGAGGTTTTACAGTGTGAGAGCCTTCATTCATGACATCAGTTGGCAAAACGGAATCAAAATGAAGATGCACAGCCAACACTCCTGATTAGTGCACACAATGTGATACACATTTAAACATGCACCATTGCGGGATTTCACACATCAAGGCCATTATACATATATATATTCCTGACAAACTAGAGAGTGAAGTGGAAGACTTAGAAGCACATTGGTGAGTTTATGACTGGCTAAGGTATTGCTGATATTTGGGTTCTTTTTTAATCTTGTGATGTGTGCATGCTGATGTTCGGATACTGTGTTGTGGTATTTTTTTCTGTGATCAATGTGCTGGTTTGGGCATGTTCAATGGAAAGCAGACCACCACATCATAAAAAGAGCAATGAACTTCGTAGTGGATGGAAAGAGACCAAAAGGAAGACCTAGCAAAACCTGGGCTGCCTGTATTTCAGATGATCTTAGAGAAAGGGGCATAAATAAGGAGAAAGCTCAAAACAGAGAGAGATGGAGAAGGATCATCGATGTCAAACCTCCCCTGGGAGAAACATGACAAAAAAGGAAGCAGATCAATGCTTTTCTGTTTGCTGTTTTTATGTATGGCTTGTAACCCACGTGAATTTATTTGTGAGATAATAAAGTATTTGAATTGCATGTGAATTGTGTACTTGCTTTTTGGGATGGTGGAGATACTGTCTCTCCTCCCATTTTGTTCTTTACCATGGAAAGATGCTAAGTTCAAGATTTTTTAGTACAGATGTTTGGGAATAGATGTCAAACTGGCAGTATGAACCAAAGAACATACTAAAAGAAACAAGTGGAAAGACTGTTTCCTCTCTTCCTTTCTCTTTTTAATGACGAGAAAGAGGAGGCTTGAAAAAAGCTGCAGAGAAAGAGAAACATACACATCTAGCCCTAAGTCGTGCCATTTCATGGATAGGATATCACACAATACCAAAAAAATCACAATGTTAATCAAATGGATGAACCAATGCCATGTGGAGGTTTCTTCTCTCTAAACATCACTTAAGGCACTGACTATTAAAATTAAACATTGTTTCACCCAAAACCTTATCACTAGGACGACTCGGCCAAACATGATTCATGAAAAATGACAATGGACAGTAAAGATCACAGCCAAAGTAGTTAAGCCCAAAATGTTCAAACTTCTCCCCCACTTCCAGTAAGTCTTCTACCCTAAGTGACCATACTTCTAGAACTGGATGCACGACTCCCATCAAGCAACACAACAACCCCCACTGCAGACTTCGGTGAAAGCACAAGTCCAGCTGCCAAAATGGACGATGACAACATGTTGCACACAGCTACACAAAACTGAGTCAGTCAGTGTCTTCAGAATAAAGACAAGCAGGCACCATGGACACAATAGACAGGTATAAACCATTTTACATCGGGCAAAAGTACTCTATATCGAAGAACATTATCGAGTGCCGGTAACACTAGCAGATTCTGGAACTGCAGCATTAATTTTCATGATTCAACTCTTCAGCTGTACGGTTCAAGAACGCAATAACACAAAGACATAAGCAACTAAAACAAAACATCAATTCACAGAAGACAAGACTGTCCCAATATTCATGACTGATGAATCTAAAGGTCAATTTTCTATGGAGTTAGTTCTGAGCAACAGCACCTCATATTGGTGCTTTTTGCACAAATTTTATCACAATTAATCAGATCAAGCGCCTATGTAGGCACATTTTTTTCACAAGTAATGGGAGTTTTTCCATATCTCTGCACGAATTATCCCAGGTCAACTACACTCAATGCATCCCTTGAACTTGGCGAAAGATTGTCGTTACATTCAGACTGATATTTCACATTTTATTTGTGCGTTGACATGAAAACTGTCCTGAGGATTTGCTATGTCTCACAGTTCACTTTCTCAGATTCCCCACTTTGTTTATGAATACATGTTTCAATGCCCTTAGAATGTTCAGGAAAAGCAAAAGAGAAGACGGCGTCAGCAGCACCCAAATTTCAACAGTAAGGATGACTACTACCTCCTCAGTGAGGCTGAGGACTGGACACTGCAGACTCAGACATCCCATGTTTACCACATTGGTGATTCCCAGGTGTGCCCCTGTGGCACTTCTCCCATGACAGTGGAAGAACACTTCCTCCAGACCTGTCTGTCCAACACACCAAAACCTGAGGGCCGATATCTGACCTACTGACCTGCCGATGAGGGACAAACTCTTCGGACCCCTGGAGGGAGGGCCTTCAGCGCACGGCAGCATTTGTCAGGGCCTCAGGAGTTGCTGTCTGAGCGTTCAACAGAGAAGAAGAAGAAGAATGGCTAGCCGTATCAGGATATATGGAATTACAATCTAAGACTAAGACTGGGATGACTTGTACTAGCTATGATATGTTCCAGGCGTTTTTCTCAAAAGCATTCCATCATGTTGGAAAACAAGCGACGGGCGGAGCAAACCAATATTCCAAAACAAATATCTGCACAATGAAGCTTAACAAGAAAATGTGTTAAATCTCCCCAAACTAAAAGCACATTTGTCCAAACACCATGTTTCTCAGCCAAGTCAAGCAGAAGCCTGCCCAAACAAACATCACCAAAGATGGATTGTCATCCATCCCCCTCCCCCACCAAAAAAAAGCATTTAGTAAGCCTGTTCTAGTCTTCTACTTTAGCTTTGAAAGCAATCAAAAGTCTTCATCCTAACCAATTAGACGTCACAGATAATGTATTTCACTATCCGCAACCTGATCACACATAATTCACATTCATAAAAACAGCGTGAACATATCATCCCTTATAAACAGCTAGGTAACGGATAAAGGAACGACGACACCATCAAGCCCCCACCCACACTAATGACTACTATCCACAGGCATCACTTTTCAAAAACTGGCAAGTGCACACACACGTGCACACACGCACTGTACACGTTCTTGCAAATACAAGGCACGTAAAAATAATAAAAAAGAAAAAGAGAAAAGGCCTTATGGAAGCCAGTGACAGTTACCATGGGGACACATACCGACAATTGCACGTGGAAACAAACTCCCCCATCACCATGTAAAAAAAAAAAAAAAAAATCCAGTAATTTCAATAAAAAAAACCAGGAGTTGTACATCATAAAACATGTACATGGCACACACTTTTTTTGGTTTCATTACGTTGAAGATAAGTATTAAAAAATAAATAAATAATGGGAAATACAGACATAAATAATTAATAGGGCAGTACTTTTGTTAACTTACTTCAGAGAATTAATCAAACGAAAAAAATGATGTTTTGACAATATGACAATCAGCAGTTTGTGCTTCATGGCCATCCTTGTGAGCTTGTTTCTACAAGATTATCCTATCATGAACTTTTTCTTTTTATTAAAAATATAAAAAATCCACAGCCTAAAACCTTTTCCCCAAATTTCATGTACACTTGTATCATAACTACTTGGTAGTGTAAATTAACGTTTGCATATCAAAATGCAGACACACAAGTTTCCTCTACCCTCCCCACCCCTGTGTTTATGTTCCACATGGATCATACTAAAAACAGTATTAGATGGTACACCGTTTTAGACCAATCCAAAGGCAATCAAATGACCATGTATATCTGCACAATTCTTGCTGTAATATAATAATCTAATACTGCCCAGGCCATTCTGCATCATATAGGGGTAGACAATTTCAGGACCCTGAGCACTATGAAATCTTAGTGAATGAACAAGTTATAAAAAAAAAATACAGAGACCTGCAATGGTTGATTCTGACCCATCCTAAGATACATATACAACTGCAGAGACAGACTTTTCACCAATCTTGCTCTGTCAGTAAATGAGGTTTCAGTCTATGTTCTATCTTTCTTTATTGCAATCTAACTGGCAAAAAACCCGCAGATCACTGACATTTTATCGTTTTCAGTGTTTATGACTATACCACCTCTCTAACTTGAACAGCTACAAAATCTGTCTTCCGTACTGCTTGGTGTGTTTCATGCATGTCTAAATAACCCATATGTATACAAGGCAAACAAAAGAAAAAGGGGATGGGGGGGAGAGAAGAGGAAGGCAGGAAAGAAGGAAAACAGCACTGCATCATTACTGTACATAAGCACAAGCACGCTTGCATTGTGTGTGCACTCATTTCTTCATCCTGGGATTTCAGTGCCGAACAACAACACTCACTCAAGACTCCAGGGTCGAATTTTCATCACAAATGCATAGGACCTTTCTCCGCTGTCCGCAAAACGCCAACGTCCAAGGAAAACCATGAGGCAGACCCCCAAAAGTCTGGGCGCAGAAACAGGAATGGAACCCATCACCCATGCCTCTGAAAAGTGTCCCCGCTGTCGCCATGCAGTGTCCCCTGCCATCACCATCGTTCCTTGCCACAGTTAAGCGATATCACCACACCATCCACAGCTTCACTCAGGACAGCTCCAGCTGTCAGTGTCACAAGTTGCCTGCATCAATCTGTTTGTGCAGGTCTTCCACGATCTTGTCCATGAAGGGGCCCATGTTGTGCTGTCGTGCGAACAATGCATTCAGAAACCCAGGGTCGGCGAAGGTGTTGAACACCATGTCAATACGACCTTTCGTCTTGTCCGTCAGATGGCGCATGACGATGTCTTGGAGCAGCTGTCGGCACTCGTCAATGCCGGCACTGACAAACTTCTGGTCATAGGTGAACTCCACCTCCCAGAAGCTGATGACCGTCATGGTCAAGGAGTTGAACTTCCTTTTGAAGTCGGTGGCGATTTTCAGCTCGTCAGAATTGAACTGGTCATTCTTGTTCAAGATGCCCACCTGAAACAACAGAGGAAAGGATAAGCATCAATTTACACCTGCATAGCAGTGATGATGAATTCAATGCACACACATCATACACTGAAGCCTTCAGATGCGACTATAAACTGAGGCCTTGTGTGTTCCCATGGTCCTCCACTGACAGTCCCCCAGGGACTTCTCCTGTCAAGCTTTGGTACAAAGAACGAAAATTCCTGGAAAAGCCAAAACTGAAGTCTTCATGAGACCAAAGCAACAAACATACTTACTCTGAGACAATTTTCTTTATTGAATTATCATTCTTCTTCTTCATCAAACAACCACCACCATTGTTATGTCATTTGAGCGAAAATGCATTCCACTGTCGTTATGCATCTGACAGGTCAGGCCCAGGGCATCCGACTTTGGCATGGGAGAGGATTTTCTGTGCTAGGAATTCCCTCTTTTCTATCCCTCTCTTTGTGTCTGCCTTGTTCCTTTTCTTCCTGTCACCTCCTTCATATCTATTTTCTGCCTCCTTGGTCCATTCTCCTGCCTTTTTCCCCCAAAAGACTTAAACAATAACAATTCTCTCCTATGTCGAAGTCAGATGCGCTGGGCCTGGCTTGTCAGGCGTGCCTAACGGCAGCGCTGACGCATTTTCACTCATATGACAGACAACAGCAGTTGCTGCCTGAGCATTTGAAGAAGAAGAAGAAAAAGAAGAAGAATTGTGAAACTACCTTGATGACAATCTTGACGATGTACTTCATGACCTTCTCGGCCTCCTTCTTGTTGCCCTTGTAGGCCTTGAGGATGCGGTAGGTGTTGTCCAGAATGCGGCCGGTGGTGTCGTCGATGAAGGCCTTGGCGATCTTCTTGCTGGACATCTTGCCCAGCAGCTTCTTCTGCGCCCTCAGCCCCAGACCTCGCGAGTCAAACCCTGCCCCTGGCTCTGCCACTGCAACCACACCAACATACAACGATGCAGGTGTACACTTACATACTTCATCTTTTGCTGCTAATGCTGTTTCGCATCAGATCTAATGCAATCCAGTTATTGTGAGGAAAAGAGCAACTTAAAAAATTTTTTTTATAGTCAACATCCCCCTCCACCCCCCACTTCCTTTGTTCCTCAGCTACAGCTCTGAGGTTTCCCAATGGTGAGATTTTGCAAATGCTACCATTTTTATTCACCATGAAGATAGCCACATTCCAACTTTGGGGCTGTATGAAGGGTATGTTTGTGTTTCCGTAACCCATTGAAAAATCTCCACCTTCAATTCAGACGCTGCTGAGATTTGAACCCATGACTTCATAGACACATAAGATTAAAGTTGAATTGTCTTAACCTCTCAGCTAAAGTGTCCGTTAGACTCAAAGTCACCTGACACCATGTAAAATAATGTGCAATATACTCCCTAGCCTTTGATGTGATTTTATCACTTTGTAGTTGAACAATGGAAAAAACTGAAGATCTGATCTCAAACCAAGAAAAAGGGATGTGCAAGACAATCACTAAAAACAACTAACAAATCCGTACCATTAAGACATAACGTGTGTGTGTGTGTGTGTGTATGTGCACGTGTGCGTGCATTTGTGAGTGCATGCATGCATGTGTGATATTTAATTTTCGTCTAGATGACAAGAAAAACCCATTCTACTACAAAGATTCACACTTACTGACGAAGACGATGTAGCACCAACGCTGCAGACGTCCGCTTCTTGAATTCAAGAGGAAACCCCGACTCCACAGGTGGCCTAGCGCTGTCCACACATGTATGTATCCACCAACACCTTCCCTTACAGCCTGCAGACTGTCACTTCAACCCCTCCGCTCTGTGGCAGGCTGTGTTGTACGTGTATAGGTCTGTCCCTCACTCTTCCTTTCTCAGGCACACGCCACCGCCACCACCATCACCACCACAGGCAGGGAATCAACACCACACGGCAGTCGCTCTCTGTCGGCGCTGATGAGCACTGCTGCCTGGTGGTTCAATACCGGCGGTAGTCCTCCTGTTGACAGAAGTGATCAATGAATTACACGAAGACCGACATGACAGATCTGGCAGTGTAAGGGGGGAAGTCGGCAACATCAGCCAAGTTCCGTACTGCATAACACAACATGTACGTGAAGGGAAAGAGGTCGTCCACAAAGTTGGTGGCTGAGAGATGAGCAAAAATCAAAAAGCTGAAAAATGTCTTTCATGAAAAGGAAATTGTGGGGCACATTTACAAGTTTCATTACTTACATCACACACTTTTTCCAACCAAATCATGTAATGTGAGAGTATTTCGGCACACAACAACAGCTGACTATTCAATTTTTTTTTTAAAGTTCGTTCCCCTTCTTCACCCCACCCCCACCCCCCAAAAAAAAAACAAAGAAAAAAGTAACCCATAAAGAGAACCAGGCAGTGGAATGGTGTTGTCCTTTGCTTTATTCATTTTACTTTGATCATTTTAATTATTTTGTGCAACAGCTGAGAAATTGGTACTTAATGCTCCTTTCTTAGTTTTCTTCGTTCTTGTTTGTATATGTTTTCTTTAACGTCTGTTCACTCTAGGTGATATTAGACCCAAGATAAAGTGTTACAATATATAGAGCGTGTGTGTGTGTGTGTGTTTACCTATTAGTGTCTGTGCACGAGATAATTGAAAAAAATTTTTTTAGGAGGGACAGGGATGAGGTGGGGGGTGGCATTGAACAGCTTAAACTACAGCAGAGACAAGTTTGTGTGTGTGTGTGAACACACACAGAGAATGTACACTCCTTTCCTTTTTTCTTTCTGTGGTGTGATGTGTGTGTGTGTGTGACACGAAGAAGAGAGAGATGAAGGGGAGAGCGGATGCGAGGACGAGTTGAGAGAGTGGAAGATGAGGAGAGGAACGTACACTCCTTTTCTTTTTTCTTCTTTTGTGCTGAGTGAGGTGCGTATGTGCATTTGTGTTGTGTGTGAGTGACGGAGTGTGTCGTATGTGCATTTGTGTGTGTGTACATGATTGCGTGTCCACGGACATGCATGCCTGTGTGTGACTTTTGAACTTCCTTTCCTTGCATCAGTGCTTTGAACTTCCTTTTCTGTATCAGTACAGGCTATGTCAGCACTGTGGATTTCCTGTCCACAGGGTCCACAGTTCAAACCTCCACAGCCAAAAGTGACTGCAGGTCAGAGACTTTCTAGGTCTGCCAGGTCAGTAAAGAACCAGTTTTGCTCATGCCCTCATTTGTTTCTCCTTCTTTGTGTAATGCTCTACAGCAGCTATTGTTGTCTGTCATATGAGTGAAAATGCGTATGGCTGCCGTTAAGCACCTGACAAGTCAGGCCCACCGCATCTGACTTCAGTGTGGGTGAGAGTTGTTATCTTTCAAAATCTTTCTGGGAAAAATGCAAGAGAATGGGCCAAGCAGGCAGAAAATCGACAAGAAAAATGATAGGAAGAAAATGGATTAAGGCAGAAACAAAGAGAGGGATCGAAAGGGAATTCCTAGCACAGAATTTCCAGAAGGTGGGGATGCTATTTATACTGAAAGGCCCCCACCCGGCATCCGTATGGTGGAAAATCAGTTTTGCTCATGCCCTAATTCTCTTCAGAAGTGTGCACGTATAAATGTCAAGATCCGTTCACACATTGATCCTGTTAACACTGTCAATGTCTGTGCCAGTGTGCAGTATTTCCTGTTCAGCTGGCTTTCAGCTCCTCTGATTATCAGCAGTACACTTGGACTGACACACTTCAGAATGAAAACTCATACCAAATGAAAATCAAAACAGATCAAAACAACCACGTCAAAAAACTTATAGTGTATATGTGCACAGAGAGAGAGAGAGAGAGGGGGGAGAGAGAGAGAGAGAGAGAGAGAGAGAGAGAATATATATATATATATATATATCAGCGGCCTAGAGGTAACGCGCCTGTCTAGAAAGTGAAAAGTCCAGGTCGGAAGTGTGCAGTGGTTTGAATCCCATTTGGACCCAAAACTTTTCCCCCATCCATTAGATGAGTGGTGGTCTGGGCGCTAGTCTTTCGGATGAGACGATAAACCGAGGTCCCGTGTGTTGCACATAATTATTTAGCGCATGTAAAAGAACCCATGGCAACAAGAGAGTTGTCCCTGGCAAAATTCTAAAGAAAAAAGCCACTCAAATAGGGAAACAAATACAGTTGCAGACAGGCAAAAGAAAAAAAAAAGGGTGGCGCTGCTCTTGTGGCGACGCGCTCTCCCTGCGGAGAGCAGCCCGAATTTCACGCAGAGAAATCTGCTGTGACTTAAAGTGGTATAAATAAATAAAGAGCGAGAGAAAAAGAGAGAGAGAGGGGGGGGGGGGGGGGGGGGTATCCAAAAATATTTGGAACAGAAAGTAAGTTACCACAACCCCTATATCTTCCAGCAAACAGACTCAGATAATGACAGGGATAGGCATCACCAGCATACTTCAGTGTTTTAAAAAAAAAAAACCCACACACAGAGAAAACACGCCCATTTTCAACATGTATACAATCCCCTTCAAACATAAGAACACAGCTGTCAAAACATCGCAGTAATTGACTAATCCCCACCCCTCAGAGCTCCCACCAGACAGATTCTGTATCTATAACAAGACTACGCCAAATTACAACCACACACACACAAAGGACAATGACCCCCCCCCCACCCAGTTCTGAACTGAATAAATATTTCACAACAACATCAAGTACACCCAGCCCAGCACAGCTCTCTCTCTCTCTCTCTCTGGTTAGCACAGTGCTGGTTTTACAAATCAATAATTCGACAACATGCTTCAACCTTGAACCCAAACCATTGCTGAGCAGCCTATCACTTTCATGTGTCATTTCTTTCCTAGGCCTCGTCTGCACTGCACAGCACAGCACAGTGCTAGGAGCTACAACAGCAGCAACAACAACAGCGCTGTTTATTATTATTTTTTTTATTCTTTTATTTCGAGAATAATGGAAAATGCACTCGTGCTTTTTTTCATCTAGTCCTCATGTGACACATGGGGACTGGATGAAAAAAAGCACATGAGTGCTTAATTCCACAGTGTGTGCAGTTTTGTCAATTTTGTCATCCATTCCCACCTGCACACAATGGCCTACTCTTCCAAAAAGCTGAACAGGTTTTAACGTGTGCGCAAGATGTTCTGCGTGGGTTTGCACACAGGACCTCGGTTTATAGTCTCATCTGAAAGACTTTTGGGGAAAGTGGAGTCGGCACTGATGTTAACTCCAGAGGAAAAATCCTCTTGAACTAGAATCGAACCCGGGTCAGCAGATCACGAATACATCACTCTAACCACTGGGCTATCCCGTTCCCACTGTCACTCACTGTATCAGTTCACGGGAAAAGACTTGTTTACCTACAATCATCCCTTGTGTATTTATATATAATCAGTCTGATATAAGCTAGCTGTTAATCCTTGATCACAGGGCCTCTGAAAGGAGTGTTGAGGATTGCAACAACAAAAAGATAAGATAAAAAAACAGCATTGATGGTGTGATGTGAAGTGAGGTGAAGATGTACTGTACACAAAAAAAACACCTGAAAAAAACCAAACCAGACCCCAAAGAAAGAGAAGCAAAAAGCCACTCTCATAGACATTGGGCAACAAATATATATATATATATATGAATGCAGACAGGCCAATGGTTTTTTTAATAATATAAATGGCGCTGCTTATGTGGTGACACACTCTCCCTGCGGGACAAAACAATGAACACTATCAAGCAGAGAAACCTGCCATGACTGAATTTAAGTTGTTTACAATACAGTATCCACAGCAATGTCAAACGTTAGCTTTACATTGTTCAAAACTTCGTCAATGGTATTCTCAGAAAAGGCAGGGAGATAAGTTTTTAAATTCTCACATTCAAGTATGATATGGGTATTTGCATTGCTAAAGGTTTATTGTTAAGTCCTATAGGGCACTTATTGTAGTTCTCTTCGAATTTCATTAAAAAAAATGTTTTTGATCTGTTTACGTTAAGAATACTATTGTGTATTTCACTTGTTATTACTCTTTTATTACACACACACACTTATACACACCCATGCACCACCACACAGAGTAGATCTATCCATCTATCTATCTATCTATCTATCTATCTATCTATCTCTTTCATTCAGTCTCCTATTTTAGGGCCGTCTGGTATCACTTAAAGTGGAAAGATGTTAAAATTGAAGACTTACTTACTTACTTACAGTATCTACAGGTTTTGAAACTCAATCAACAGCTGGCCCTGCAGTCCAACAGGCAGCCAGTGCTGTGTGGCAGATGTTACACTGTGTGTAGATGTTACACTGTGTGGTAGATGTTACACTGTGTGCAGATTCCCCCATGGGGATGTTGGGGGCCCGTCAGTATAAATATCATCCCCACCTTCTGGAAATTCTGTGCTAAGAATTTCCTCTTTTCTATCCCTCTCTTTGTTTCTGCTGTCTTCCCTTTCTTCCAGTAAACCTCCTTCTTGTCTATTTTCTGCCTTCTTGGTCCATTCTCCTACCCTTTTTATTCCAGAAAGACTTACACGATAACAATTCTCTCCCACGCCGAAGTCAGATGCGCTGAGCCTGACTTGTCAGGTGCTTAACGGCAGCACAATGCATTTTCGCTCATATGACAGACAACAATAGTTGCTGTCTGAGCGTTTGACGACAAAGAAGAAGAAAAACAAAGCTACTAACTTGAACAGATTCCTTGGGTTACAACTACCCAGGCTACTTTCTTTCTTTATTCAAAGATTCTCATTTTGATGGTCTCCCTTCCAAGCCCTGAATAATTGCCTCATCCTGTCAGTGACCCTGGCTTGTCCTTAAGTTACCTCAACCCCCCCAATCATCAATACAGAGCGGTGTGTCGCCCAATCCTGTCATCCCATCATCAATACACAGAGCCGTACATCGCCCAATCATCACCACCAGCCATAAGGTAATGTCTGTCGGCCCTGTCACTGCCTGACACCTCCCCCCCCCCCCCCAAATCCTGCCATTACTGCCCCTCCCCCCATCCACTCCCCATGACCCCCCTCTCCAGCTTTGGGTTTCAGCCCTCCCCTCCTCCCCTCAGGGCACAGCAGTGGGTGCCGCATGTTTCACCAAGGTCCCTGTCACCTCTCCTTTATTTGCTACACAGCTTGTTTCTGACCCTCTGCCACAACATGAGTCACGCGTCTCCTTTCCGACTGTTCGTCTTCTGTTGAATGTGACAGCTTGTGTCTGACCCTCTACTACAACATGAGTGGTGTGTGTCTCTTTTCTGACTGTTCATCTTCTTATGTTGAATATTACACCTTATGTCTGACCCTCCACCACAACATGAGTGACCTGTCTCCTTTCTGACTAGGCATCTTACAGCTAGTGTCTGACCCTCTACTTCAACATGAGTGGCAAGTCTCCTTTCTGACTGTTCCTTCTTCTTATGTTGTCACAGCTTGTTCCTGACCCTCTACCACAATGTGAGTGGTGTGTCTCCTTTCTGACTCAGTGGCTAGTCGCCTTCTCCAGTTGTCACTGCTTCTTTCTGACCTGCTGCCACAACATGAGTGATGTGTCTCTTTTCTGACTGTTCATCTTGCATTTACAGCTTGCTTCTGACAGTCCCCTGCCACAACATGAGTGACATGTACCCTTTCTGCCTCTCACATCTTCTTTGTACGTGTTGCACCTTCTTTCTCACCATCTACCACAACATGAGTGGGGAGTTATTTGTGATGACTTTGCACAATACCATAATCACCTTGAAAGAATGAATCATTTTAAATGTTGCTTCCATAACTCTAGCTCACCATACCACCACATGAAAGAATGACTGACAGCATGTGAGGCAATACTAACTTTAAAATGACGCATCAGTTGACAAGAATCCTAACAGTAAGAGAGCTAAAGGGGGAGGGGGGGGGGGACTGACAAGAGGGGATACTAGATAGATTGACAGAGAGAGACAGAGACAGAGAGAGTAAAAGGACCAACTGATGAATGTCATTTGTTAAAGAGTGAAATCCATTTTTGAAACAGACTGACCTCACCCCTGTCAGTAGAAATAGCATCTCCACCCTCTGGATATTCTGTGCTAGGAATTCCCTCCTTTCTCTTTCTCTGTGTCTACCTTGCTCCTTTTCTTTGTGTCATCTTCTTGTCTATTTTCTGCTTTCTTGGTCCCTTTTTCCTGCCTTTTTTTCCAGAAAGACTTAAAAGATTTAGATGTCCGATGCATTAGGCCTGATTTGGCAGGCACCTAACCGCAGCACAATGCATTTCCCCCCACATGACAGACAGGGAGGACGGGATAGCCTAGTGGTTAGAACATTGCGCTGGCAATCTGACGGCCCGGGTTCGATTCCTGTTCAAGGGGATATTTTCCCCTGGAGTTAACATCAGTGCAGTCTCCACTCTCCCCAAAAGTCTTTCAGATGAGACTATAAACCGAGGCCTCGTGTGCGAACGCACGCAGAAATCTTGCGCACATGTTAAATCCTGTTCCGCTTTTCGTAAGAGTAGGCCATTGTGTGCCGGTGGGAACAGATGACAGAATTTGTTAAAACCGCTTACACACAGGGACTGGATGTAAAAAAGCACATAAGTGCTTATTCCATTATCCTTGATATAAAAGAATAAAATAAATTTAACAATTTTTAAATACTTGCTGTCTGAGCACTTGATGAAGAAGATATACTCCACTACACGTTTAAACCACTTTTATGTTCAAAACCCCCCCTAGAACGATGAAAACTCAACACAAAACAGTGACATCACGCTCCACTTCATGGCGGAGGGTCACACAAAACAATAAGGAAATACATTTTATCTTTAAAAACACAGACACACACACAAACACCACCCTCTAACCTTTCCCACAAGGGGGTTTCAACACTAAAGCGCAGCATCAGCAGCAGCAACTGAGTAAGCAAGCTGGTGGGCCCGGCAGCATCCTGGCCTCTAGCCAGCTTTGCTGCACTTCCTCACCTGGAGGGGCTTGGTCAGCTCGTTTGTCAGTGACAAGTGTCCTTAAAGCTGACTGCGGTCAGAGCCTTCCCTTGACCTCTCTCGCTTCATTAATCAAAACTCCTTGAGGAGTCGTTCACTCACTCGCTGGGACATTGCACACATTTTTCAGGCAAGCCGGTTAACTCCACCACACCCTAGCCCTCTCCAGCGTAGCTGGGTGCATGCTGGGTATGCTCGTGTCATCCATTCTATTTCTAAGGCCACGGCTGGCCTACTCTACTCTATGTACAGGAGAATGGGGTTTTAAAACATGAATGCAATAAACCCTATAGCCGAGGGATGGCGGGGGCAAGATGACCCCCCCAAAAAACGTGAATTCAAGATGTTTTGCTTGCATTCTCGTATGGAAATTTGGTTTATAGTCTCATCTGAAGGACAATGGAGTGAAATCAGTACCAATGTTAACTCCACAGGGAAAAAATCTCAGACACCCTAACGCCAGTAACAGAGACTCGAACCCCCTTTTTTGTTATCACCAGTTCTGTGTTCTAACCACAGAGCTAACTCATCCCCCACCCCCCTCCTGGAGGTGGTTTCTCTATAGTGAGAGAGAGAGAGAGAGAGAGTGTGTGTGTGTGTGTGTGTGTGTGTGTGTGTGTGTATGTGTGTATGTGTGTGTGTGTGTGGTGTGTGTGTGTGCGTGTGTGTGTGTGTGTACTGCATGTATACCATACACGTGTATGTTGGTGTGTACAGATGTACACATGTAGGTGCTTGCATCTATATGTACATGTATGCACATTAAAAATGCATATTAAATATGAATATAAATAATATATGTGTTCACATACACGAAATCTTGCTCAGCCAGGATAGATATCAGCAATAATGCACAGTAACAATTTCATAACCTAGGCATCAATATCACCACAAACAAACACACAACAGCTGTTCTGCACACACTATACATATCACTGACACAGCAGGGGTGAAGGGAGAAACTTGCTACTGTGTCTCTTCATCAAGTTCATGTCTTCATGCTTTTCTAATCCCCACCAAAGGGAGTGTGATCACTGTGGCCTAGTGGTTACAGCATTCCGCTCGCAATCTGATGGCCCAGAGGTCCAGCCACCACTGAGGCACCTGTTCTGCGTGTTCATGGGGATTTTTTCCCCTCTGGAGTTAACATCAGTACCGACTCCGCTCCCTCGAAAAGTCCTTCTGATGAGACTGTAAACCGAGTTCCCATCTACAAACCACTGCAAAACATCTTGCCCACATATGTTAAAACCCTGTTCCACTTTTCATAAGAGTAGGTAATCGTGTGCTGGCAGGAACGGATGACAAAAATTTAAAAACACATGCACACTGCCGTATAGTGTTTAGACATCATCCCTGAAGTCGGAATGCAGCTACCCAGAAAGCAACCCTTCATAGTGGGTAAAAACAGCCGCATGCAAAATGTCACCACTGGTGAACCTCAGAGCTCTAGCTGAGGAACAACACGAACAACAATAAAAATCAATGGTCAGGGGGTTTTCTGGTCTATACTGCTGTTTGCCCACTGGGTAGCCGCATTCCAACTTCAGACACCACCGAGATTCAAACTCACAACTTTACGGACCCATGGGATTTGAAAAGTAGAACGGTCTTAACCACTTGGCTACAGTGTCCGTCCTCTGGCATTTATTTGGTCAGGGAAGGACAGGAGGGGAGGTCCTCAAGCAGCAAGTGGGGACGGGATAGCCTAGTGGTTAGAACACTGCGCTCGCTATCTCAGTATCTGACGACCCGGGTTCGATTCCCGTTCAAGGGGATATTTTCCCCTGGAGTTAACATCAGTGCCGACTCAACTCTCCCCAAAAGTCCTTCAGATGAGACTATAAACCGAGGCCCCATATGCAAATGCACACAGAACATCTTGCACACACATTAAAACCTGTTCCACTTTTCGTAAGAGAAGGTCACTGTGTGCCGGTGGGAACACATGACAGAATTGACAAAACCGCATACACACAGGGACAGGATGTAAAAAAGCACATGAGTGTTTATTCCATTATGCTCGATATATATAAGAATTTTAAAAAAACAAAAGTGTGAGATATCATCATGCAGGGTGGAGCAGAAGCTAAGCATACACCTTGCTACAGGATGAAACAGTGTTTGCTTTATTGATCGAGGGGATGGGTGATGGCTGAACTCTGTTTGGCATCTTTTTTCTTTTCTTTTTTCCCCTGTTTTACTCCTTCTCAGTGTTTATTAAAGAGGTGTGTGTGAGTTTCTGTGTGTGTTTGTGTGTGTGTGCTTGTGTGTGTGTGTGCTTGTGTGTGTGTGTGTGTTCTTAAACGCTTGTGTGTGTGTAGTGTGTGTGTGTGTGTGAGGTGTGTGTTGTGTGAGTATGTGTGTGTGAGTATGTGGGTGTTTGTGTGTGTGTTGTGTGTACGATTGTGTGTGTGCTTGTGTGTACGATTGTGTGTTGTGCTTGTGTGTGGATTGTGTGTTGGTTTGTGTGTGTTGTGTGTGTGCTTGTGTGTGTGATTGTGTGTTTGAGTGAGTGTGTGTGTGTGCGTGCATGCACATGCCCACATGGGTGTGAACAGAGAGCTTTTTATGTGCACGTGACTATCTTATCTATAAAAAAGACACAAACAAATCTTTTATTAAAATCTACACTCTTTTGTTTTGTTGTTTTTTTTCATTTGGTTCAACCACTATAGCAGGCTCAAAGTTACACGAACCTATTAGTATTACTCATTAATTACAGCGATGAACTGAGAACGCGGAAGTGTTGACCTCAACCACACAGCAAAACCTGCCAATTAAACACCGGTACGTGTAAGTATAGGGGACGGGATAGCTCAGTGGACGGAGCACTCGCTTTCCCCCAGCCAAGTTAAGCAGCGTCGAGCGTGGTTACCAGTTGGATGGGTGACCGTTTGCGTGCCTTGGCTTCAATACAGTTCCCCCAGTTCACCCAGCTGTAAATGGGTACCTGCCCTCTTTAGGGTCAGGGAAGGTAAAACAGCGAGGGAGAGGAGATGGGCGCCGCCCTCAACTTGCTGGCCCTAGAGAAGTGAGGTCTCTGACGCCTCGCTCCCCTACGACCTTATAGGTTATGGAACACCTTTACCTTTACCCCTAAGTGTAAGTATACATGTTTTTAAACTATGAACAGAATATACACCAAAGGCAAAACCAAACAAATGGAGAAAGAGGAGGGGGGGGGGGGGGGGGGGGGAACAGGGAAACAGAGGAACAGAGACAGGGAACAGAGAAAGGAAACAGAGACAGGGGAACAGAGAACAGAGACAGGGGAACAGAGACAGAAACGAAACAGAGACAGGGGAAGAGAGACAGAAACGGAGAAAGAGAGGATATAAGTGTGTGTGTGTATGTGTGCACAAGTTCAAATTCGTTTAACGTCTCTTCACAAGTTGTGTTATTAGACGGATGTCGGTGAGTGTGTGTGCAAAAGTGTCTGAGTCTGGTGTGTGTGTGAGAGTGCGAGTGCATGCGTGTCTGTGTGTTAGTGTGTGTATGTGTGTGTGTGTGTGATGTGTGTGTGTCTGTTTCTCACTATCTGTCTAGTGTGTGTGCATGCATGCGTGTATGCATGTGTGCGTAACTTGAGTAAAAGGACTACAAAGAGACAAAGCAAACTCTAAATCCCTATAAATCTGCAGTGGGGGAAGGGGGGGGGGGGGGGGTGTTGTTGTTTTTTTGTGCATGCACCAATTCCCACACTATCAACAGACAAAATAGTAAAAGATACACACACAACACTCACAAAATAACTCAACCAAAAAGCAAAACAAAAGAAACAAAAAACCCATTGAATGAATGACTAAGACGACTGGTCTACTGAAACAAAAGAGCAGAAAGAGAAAAGTGTTTCTCCACGTATGTAATGCTGCTGATAACTGTTTTGTGTGCGCTGGCCCTTGTACTGCGGAGTTCTAGATAGCATCAACTCAAGTGACAAACTTAAATGTATGCACTCACAGGCCTCTCTGTAACCTGAAACTCTTTCCCTTTCTCTCACACATGCATGTGTGTTAGTTGCATTCATGAACAGTGTGTGTGTGTGTGGGGGGGGGGGGGGGGGGGGGGAGGGGGGGGGGGTGGTAGTGTTTGTGTGTGTGTGGTGTAGTGTGTGAGTATGTGTGTGGTGTGGTGTGGTGTGATGTGGTGTACTGTGTGTGTGTGTCGTGTCATGTGTTGTCTCATGACGTGTCATGTTAAATTGTGTTGTATTGTTGTTTTGTGTGTGTGTGTGTAACATCTTTTCACATTACGTGATATTAGACACCTTGCATAAGTGATTCATGAGTGTGGTTGTGAGTGTGGTTGTGAGTGTGGTTGTTGTGTGTGTGTGGTTGTGTGTTGTGTGTGTGTGTGTGTGTGTGTGTGTGTGTGTGTAAGAAGGTGAACCAAAGGAAACAAGAAAGAACTTAGACAAGAGTTCTTTGTGTGTATTGATATTGTGTGCACACAATGCATGTGTATTCTCATGTATTCACAGCAAATGTGTTTATTATATATGTGCAATATATATATATTGTGTGTGTGTGTGTATATAAAAATAAAATCAACTTCTGTATCTCAATGAGTAAACATCTACAATATATATCCCCCCCCCACCCCTCCCACCACACACTCAAACACATACATGCATACATACACAATCACACAGGTTATTCCTGGCCTATTTGAGGCTATTTCTTTCTCCTCCCTCTCGTATTTCAAACAGAAATAAGCTAAAATGTACATATCAAATAAAGTAAACTTTCCTTTTTTAGGGGACGGGGGGGGGTGTGTGTGTGTGTGAGTGTTGGTTGAGGTTTTTTAAAATATATTATAATTGTTGATAAAGACACAGCCCTAGGCTAAGATCCTCCCAGAAATCCATACTGACTCAGCTCATAACCTGATACACTCGAGAAGCCAAGGATGCATTAATAGTAAAACTGAATATGTTTCTGTTTCATAATTCACTGAGTACTGGTAGTGTGAACGGTGATATATATAATATGAATTACTTCGGATGAGACTATAAACCGAGGCCCCGTGTTCGAACGCATGCGTAACATTTTGCCCACACGTTAAATCATCTTCCGCTTTTTGGAAGAGTAGGCCATTGTGTGCTGGTGGAAACAGATGACAAAATTTACAAAACCGCATACACACGGGGACTGGATGTAAAAAAGCACACGAGTGCTTATTCCATTATCCTCGATATACAAGAATAAATAAATAAATAGTGTGCAGATTACAGAACCATCTGCCTGCATACATTCATACACATAAAGAGTACTGATAGGTGTACAGGTAGGTTGATTGAGGAAATCGCATAAATTATCAAGTTTCCTCCACAAAGCGACACAGAGTTAGAGCAGTGATTTCACAGCTCTGTAAAATAGTGTGCAGTAATTTCACAGCTGTAAAGATTTACTGCTTTTCTAATGTAGTCACATGATTTTTCCTGGGGGATTTTGGGTGGGTGGGGGGTTGTTGTTCCTTGGTTAGAGCTCCAAAGTTCACCACTGGTGAGGTTTTGCATATGCCGTATTGTATGCAACCCTTTTTTGCCCACCATGAAGGTAGCCACATTCCAACTTCAGAGATGTATGCTGGGTTTGTTTGTGTTTCCGTTATTACCCACCAATCGTTGACATGAATTGAACAACAAAGATCTCTAACAATCATGTGATACATATTGATCTACTGCATGTGTATCAACACAAAGTTTCGGTGACAAAAGGAATTAAGACACCAGCAGGTCTGGCACTTGAAGCTGACCTGGGAGATAGCAAAAATTCTCACTCTTAATTATTATTCACCAGACACCGCCAAGATTTGAACCACGACTTCATGGACCCACGGTATTCAAGTCAAACGGTCTTAACCACTCAGCTGTATGCATCCGCCATTTATCCACGCAAAGGATATTTCTGCTTTGACTGCCTTTATCTTGAATTAAAAAAGTAAAACAAATTCTAACTTTAGTCACGCCAAAAATGTAATAAAACCATATCACAATGAACAATCCACCGAACAAATTAACAGAACTTGAAACTAGTTTTTGTAGTCTACAGTGACAAAGATGACAAAATTATATAAGCATGCTGACTGTTCCACATAATTCAGATATGTGTGGCTTCCTTCTCTTCAAGGTCATCTGCCCCTATGGGAACACAGTGGGGAAAAAAACAAGTAAGAGTTACAAAACAGTTCAGGAAAATGAAAAAAACAAAAGTGAACAGTCAGGGTAAAAAAAAAAAGAGATGACCAAAAAAAACCACCACACCAATTAAAACAAACCATAAATAATACATTCCTCCCCTTCGATCAAATACATACAAATGAATCAATACACACCTCATCCATTCTACTAATGGGCAATGCCAGTTATTTCCCCTTACCTTCCCACCCCCACCCCCTCCCACAAACTAATTATATATAGCCAGAACAAGACATTCCAAAATAATGCTTGTATCATCATTATGCTTCAAGCGTAGCAACAGCTTGCTCGCTATTCTACACCAGTGCCTATAAGATCAATGGGAGGCAGGCCCCTCTATTCACCCCCCCTCCACACACACACACACACACTCTCCAGTCTCCTTTCTTGCCTCTCGTCTCCGTCGTCCCCATGTCACCTCCTTGAGTCTCATCTCACCACAATGACGACTACGCCCTGGTAACAGCTCGCCAGAAGGAGGAGAAGAAAAAAGAATGAGTGCACAAGAACGAGAAGGCAGCAGCAGCAGCAGCAGTGAGTGTGACTGATGCTTGCTAGGGGAGAAAGGAAGAAAGGAGAGAAACTTGTGCAGAATCGATAGTGAGTTTGGGAGTTAAGCCGCTTACCCTTGTCATTTCACTCCTTAACTCCTGATAATCTCGCGTCAAAGTCAATCCAACTGTTGCCGATGATGTCGGCATGACTGTGGGGGGTGCAGCACTGTACTCTCTGTACTACACTGCTTTGTATCACACTGCTTTCTCTGTATTATACTGCTTTGTGATTTGTATTACACTGTTGTATTATCTGTATTACACTGCTTTATAATCTGTATTACACTGCTTTATCCAGTGCTATACTTAAATCACGTATCAGCCACACTATCTATTATAGTACTGACAGACTCAGACTTTGTGGGAGACTGAAGACAAAAAATAAAGGTAAAATACTAAAATCCAACATCACACACACAAACTAAATCAGAAGCTTGATTAATCAAGTGCATGACCACATGAATCTGACAAAACACCTTACAGTAAATTGCTTGTGATGAAAACACAGTGACACACACATGCCCCTATATAAAACCAGGGAACATTTATCATATGCAAACACACACTGTCTACACACAATCAATACAAACATGTGTACATACTACATGTGTATACTATACATCATTCTCTATAAATCCATTATGCATGCACACACATACAACATAAATTAAATAAAATACACACATACACACAAGAGTCACACACAGTCACACACACACTCACACTGTGCACATGAACCAGGTAAAGCACAAAACTATAAATATATAATGAATTTTCTTAATTGAGATTTTTCTTTAATTAAAGTTCTACTACAGCATCAACTTCAAGTCTTGGGGCTGCAACCAAATTTATCTAAGCTTGCACACTTTACTCAGGACACACAACACCCTACCTTTAAAAAAACAAAACAACAAGAAAAAGAAAGCCAAACTCAATGACTCCACTGATCTGGAAAGAAAGTACAACAGATCCAACTTTTCAGGTCAACACCACATCTGATTATTTTTTCTTAAGAACTTATCTAAATAAGCATCTTTGCCTCCTTCTTATTATCTGCTTATTATCTGTCTTCTTCCTTGTGGTTCTTGCAGCATATTCCAACAGATCTATACCAAAAAAAACCCAACCAACCCAGCCTTTATACAATTTATATGCATAAAAAAAACACACAAACACAACAAACTCAAGTAGCTGATAATATAACGGTTAGCTTTTGTAGCTCGCATCATAAGTTTTTTATTTTAATTGTCATCACAATGAGTTTTCAAAACTATTTGTGTTATATGCCTATGAACTGGTTATTAAAGTTCTTTTAGTTAAATCTGGTTTCAGCCAAAAGGCTTTGGGGCTTTTTTCTTCTTCTTCTGAATGACCAGTTGCCACCAAATCGCATTTTCCTCCTTTCACAGTTTCAGTTAATAACTGGTTCCTTTGCAATGGGTATGAACTAAATGCTGGGACAAGGAAAAACACACAGTAGTTTGATGGTACTCCCACTGATAGGGGGGCAGGATATTCCTCGTAAGGAAAAAACAAAACTTTTTCAGATATCTCGTTTTAGGATCAGATTACAATAGTTCACATGACAACCTAACCCCACCTAGTAGTTTCCTTTTCTCTTTCTACACCATAACTCCATTCTCAGTAGCCAAGGCAAGCTTGAGTGTAAAACATAACCAACCCGCAAATCGTAAATCGCTATCACTTTGGTGAATACCTTTAACATCTGTTATCGTGTTAATTGTTAAGGGTCTAAACTTGTAAACTAGGTAACGGTAAAAAAGTGTTCCCATAACCTATGAGGTCATATGGGAGCGAGGCATCAGAGACCTCAGCTCCTCCAGGGCCCAGCATATAGAGGGCGGCACCCATCTCCTCTCCCTCGTTGCTAACCCTTCCCTGTCCCTAAAGAGGCAGGAACCCATTTACAGCTGGGTGAACTGGGGTACTGTACTGAAGCCAAGGCACACAAACAGGTCACCCATCCAACTGATAACCACGCTTGATGCTGCTTAATATTGGCTGGGAGAAAGCGAGTGCTCTGACCACTGAGCTATCTACAAGAAGCTGAATACATGTCAATTTACAAAATGTTGAAACAAATTTTACAGTTTTGATAGAGGCAGAGGTGTGCATCAGAAGGTCTTCAAGAGAAGTAACCCCTTTTGAACAAGTGTTTGTTTTTCCTTCATCCAACCCTCAGATAGCAACTATTGTTGTCTGTCATATGAGCGAAAATGCCTTACGCTGCCGTTAAGCATCTGACAAGACTGGCCCAGCACATCCAGAGAGGGGCAGAACTGTTATCTTTTAAATATTTCTGGAAATTAAAAACTGACAGGAGAGTGGACCAAGAAGGCAGAAAATAGACAAGAAGAAGGTGACAGCAAGAAAAAAAACCCCAAGGCAGAAAGTACAGAGGGATAAAAATAAAAGAAGGGGGATTTCCTAGCACAGACGTTCCAGGAGGTGGGGATGCTATTTATACTGACAGGTCCCCAGCATCACCAAGTGTTTCAGACCACAACTTGTCTTGAGCTGAGAGAGGAAGAAGGCTGGGCCACATCCAGATAATGAATCTAGATGCCCCGTTCTGTTGCTGAATAATTTAAATTTAAGCATGTCACCCATCGTAACTTCAAGGCCATAGATATTCAAACTTTCTCTTCACAAGCTGCTGAACGCCTACCACAAACCTCTGACAACAATAACCCCTCTAAACACTACAATGATGTTCTCAGCCAACTGCTTGATGAGTATGCACGTCCCACTGACCGTCTCCTGCCTGATAGGCCATGTGCGCCATGGTACACCCATGACATCCTGGTCGCAAAGTGCAAACACAGGCAACTAGAGTCTAGAGTGGCAGTGGCGAAAATCAAAAACAGAAATTAATAAGCAGCTCTTTCGAAAACAAGTAAACAAAGTCAAATCTTTAATTCTTTCAGAAAAAACAAACTTACTCTTCTCAAGTTCTTGATGCCATGTCAATGAAATCTCTCTGTTCCCTCACATCTACTTTTCTTGGATCTGTGAAGGCAAGCCCTCTGCCTTCCATCCAAACCACTCGAACTTCTATATTTTCTGCATTCTTTTCTGAAAAAAGTCCATAACATTCACTCCAAACTGGATCAGACTCCTTTCCAGTCTGCACTTCCTGATCCCCAATTCTCTGGCACTCTTCTTTTCTTTCATCCGACAAATGAGAAAGAAATCATGACAATTCTGAAAGAAATTACTATAAAATCATGTGATCTTGATCCCATACCTGCTACTCTTTTCATACATTGCCTACCACAACTTATACCCACTATCACGAAAATAGTAAAATCATCTTGTGTTTCAGGAAATGTTCCATCAGCTCTAAAAACTGCTATAGTCACACCTCTACTCAAAAAGCATGACCCTGACCCTGACATTCTGAAGAATTATAGACCTGTTTCCAACCTACCTTTTATTTCTAAAAGTCCTTGAAAAGTAGTTCTCAAATAGCTCAACAACCACCTTCTCTCCAACAATCTTCTTCCTGAGTTTCAGTCTGCCTATCGCATCAACCACAGCACTGAAACCACCCTCGTACACACCTTAAACACGATTCTACTTGCTTCTGACTCAGGGAAAATCTCCCTTCTCACTCTACTCAACTTATTGGCAGCCGTCAACACTATAGACCACTCAATTCTTCTCTCCTGTCTTCAAAAATTCGGTGTTACTGGCACAGCCCTCACATGGTTTAATTCATACCTGACTGATTCCAAACAGTCGCAGTAAACAAGATTCAATCAATACCTGCCAAACTGGAATGCGGAGTCCCACAGGGATCAGTTCTAGGCCCTGTTCTTTTCACTCTTTACACTGCCCCACTGTCACATATAATAAACCATCATCAAATCAACCATCAATTTTTACGCAGATGACTCTCAAATTTAAAGCAGTGTCACTCCTGAAAATCTGCCTTCTCTCCTAACAAATATGGCCCACTGCTTTGAAGATATTCAAAACTGGATGACACAGAACAAATTACAGCTAAATGCAGATAAAACCGAAGCCATGCTCCTAGGGACCAAACACAAACTCTCTTCAATTACAACAACTTCAATAGAACTCGGTTTATATACATCAGTCCCTCTATCTACTGTTGTGAAGTATCTAGGTGTTGTTATCGACAACACACACTCTATGCAAAAAATCTTCACCCAGACCTGTCAGTCATGCTACTATCAATTACGGCATATTGGTGCAATTCGAAAGTACCTGTCCAATGATGCAACATCAAAACTTGTCACTTCTCTTATTATTTCATGTCTGGACTACTGCAATTGTCTTTTGGCTGGTCTGCTATAATCATCTATCCGCTCCTTTCAACGCATACAAAACTCCGCAGCTCAACTAGTTCTCAGAAAGAAAAAAATCTGAGTACCCCTCTCTTGCGATTACTCCACTGGCTGCCTGAGCCACAGAGAGTGAATTATAAGATCAGTACCCTCTGTTACAAATGTCTCCACAAAACTGCACCCTCCTACCTCTGAATGTCTTCACCTGTACACTCTTTCACGTTCCCTCCGCTCTGCTGCAGATACCTTGTGCCTACAAATACCTAGATTCAACCAATCCACCGTTGGCCACTGCTCTTTCTCTATTTTCGGGTCCATCGACCTGGAATGAGCTTCCTCTCTCTCTTCGCCAGAAGCCTAGTTATGACACTGTTAAATCCAACCTCAAGACATATTTATTTCAAACCTAAGATTTTCCCCTCCTGTTTCATAACAGAACTATCTCACCTTCACTAACCCATGTCCTATCACCCTGCTTAAGTATATATGACCTGTGTTATGTGTATGTGTATACATGTGTGCTTTTGAAAAACATTTGACTATTGAATTTTTTCCCCATAGATTTTGGTCTGCAGCATACCATGTTTGTAATATCTGTTTAAACTATTGCTTGTCATTGGTTGCATGACTGTGTAAGATTAGGCTGAATCAGTGAATGCATGTGCTTTGATTTGTCTTTGCAAGATTTAGCGCTATAATATAAGTTCCATTTATTATTATTATTATTAAACTAGGAAAGAAAGTATGCATGACAAAACTTCTTCAGTTCTTGATTAAAATTTTTGTTGGACAGTATGATTGCATGCTAATATACTAATTTATATAAGTAATTAATCAATAAATGGTGGTGGTGGTGGTGTGTTGTGCGTGTCTGTGTGTGTGTTGTGTGTGTGTACATGTGTATATGTGTGTGCATGTTATGTGTATACATGTGTGTATATATGTGTGTGTGTCACTCTGTTTGTATCAGAAATATCACTGTATGTGTGTCACTGTGTATAATTGTGTGTGGGCGTGTCTGTCAGTCTGTGTATGAGTGCATGTGTGTGCGCAAACTGTTGTGTATGTGTGCGAGTGTGTACACGTATAGATACTAAGATAGCTCTATCTCTGTGAAAAAATAAAATATCTTTGTGTGTCCATACATGTGCATAAAGTTTTAACACAAGAGAGAGAGAGAAAAAACACAGGCTTAGAGAGAGAGAGAGAGAGTAAATGTGTGTGCTATCCTCTGTGTGTTGTCTTGTGTGTGTGTGGGCACAAGCATGTGTGTGGGCACAAGTGTGCCCAAAATTTGTGTGAAATGTTCAAGTGGAATGTTGCATGTAACTGGATTTGAGTGCAAGTTCTTTGATTTGTTTGCTTTACAAGATTTAGCACTATATAATCTCCATATGTTGTTATTAAATTATGTATATAAATTCATCATTTGGCCTACAAAGTCCTTGATTTGCTTATGAAATTATGACTACTGCTATTAGTTTTACCTTTAGTTTTCAAATTTCAACATGTTATGCATTCCAGTTTCCACAATAAACACAGATGAAATCTATGTTCACTGTTCACTTTTGAGGGCTTATCACATGAGTGTGACAGGACAGTAAAACTTTACAGTACACTATTTCAAAACAAGACTCCTACTTACTCCAACTCCAGCCTTTTCCTTCAAAGACTTGTCCCAGCACAAGCTCAGCTGAACAGTCACGAATCAATAAAACTGTAAGCAGCTTTTCATTCTAATGCAGTGCCACACAATAAAGCTTCTGGAGCAGATCTAGCACCACTGAACCTGCACGCAAAACGGGCGTTTCTCTCTTTCTGGCTGTGCCCTTTCCTTCAGTTTCCCTCTCGCTAGGCCTAATGCCTGACCACGGCTAACTCGGGACTGTGACAAGACTAAGAACACGACACAATGATACACCATTCATGAACTGATGACTAGCCTACTGACCGTATTAATCTCTTTTGGTCACTGCATTCTAAACTGAAAGCGATCGAACAACAGACAAACACGCGACACCTGACACAATGACAGCTACATAGGCGGACATGTAGGCCTATACATGCGACTGCTAACTCGATCAGTCGAATTTTCAATTTCATACACACACAAAAATAGGCTAGCCTAGTCTAGGCTGTCTTGGCGCGCTCGGACTCGATTTAAAAATAATAATAGTAAAACTTGATGACAACACTAACAGAGAACATACCTTCTTTACACACGTCGTTGCTGTGTAAACACGTCTGGCCTCCTTTTGTTTTTAATGGAAACATTCAACTCACTTCCTAGTGATTGACTGAACCTGCTGAGAACGGCGTCACACGTCCGGTGTGTTGGATGAAGTTTCGAAGTCAGTGGTCACTGACGTCACGCAAGGCGATACCAATAGGCCTAACGGGGGGTGATAAGCTGTGTTGCTCCCATTGGACAGCACAAGCTGCCTTCAGTTTAAAATATACAAAGTTATAGTTAATAAACCCGTAAAGGCACTCAAGCACAAACAACAACACCGTTGAATGCTGTTCGTTTTCATCAGTCCCATCTTCCCTTGACAGATCCCTCTGCAGTTAGTTGTTGTTTTGTTTTGGGCAGTTCTTTCACAGAGGAAGTGATACACTGTGTGTATGTGTGTGTGATCAAATTGTCATCACCTCACGCATCCAGCCACGGAATGAATTCGTCGAACGTTCAGACAGCAGTTATTGTTGTCTGTCACACGAGAGAAACTTAATTACGCTGCCGTTACGCGCCTAACAAGTCAGGTCCAGTGGCATCCGACTTTGGCGTGATGAAGTGATGAACGAAAGAATCTGCCATTATTTTATAAAGCTTGATGGCAGCTGAGTATCATATCATATCACTCTCCAATCTGTTAACAGTATCATCCTCATCACAATATTGTTCTTGCTTTATTATATTTACAACCTTTATTGTTGTTGCAGCTACTCTGTGTGTGTGTGTGCGTGCGTGTGTGTGTGTGTGCGCGCGCGCGCGCGTCTTAGTGTGTGCGTGGTGTGTGTGTGTGTGTACGCGCGTGCGTGTATGTGTGTGCGTGTGTGTGTGTTTCAGTTTTACCTCTGTCCTTGCGGGCCGGTTTTTCAAGAACCAAACACACGCGCGCGCGCGCGCGCGCACATACACACACGTGGCACACGCACACGCACACACACACACACACACACACACACACGTGGCACATACACACTCACACACACACACATACACACTGCATACACTGTGACCGGCTGACACACACACACACACCCACGCACGCACGCGCACACACACACACACACACACACATCTCTTGCACTCACTGGAAAGAATGAGAGACCACATCTGTCAGCAACAGCTGGGAATCAAGATGTTTCTCACCCCTTTTCCTCACTACATACCACACCACTGACACAGATCTCTGCTGATTATTAGCCATGAACGGCTACAGATCATGAAAAGTAAGAGGATTTTCTGAAACTGGAAACTGAAATTGATTTTCCCCCCTTGTTGTGCGGTTCCGGCTTAACACTCTGGGGGTCACCCAGAATGTACACTCTGACTGACACATCCCACTTGGGGATCACTGTGAGATTGAAATTGTACACTGAATGAGAAGTGTGGGTGTATCATAGTATGTTTTAAAGTACCCCTAGGATTTTTTCTTGTGAAAGAGAGGGAAACTGGCTATTAATACTGTAGGCATCAGGATTAAAACAAAACAAAACCGAGAGCTGAAAGCGTTTGCCCTGCAATGAGGGCGTGGGGGTGGGGGAGAGACTATGAAATGGAGAAACAATATTATTGCTTGTAACTAACTACAGGAGATGGAAATACAGTTTTAGACTCTGCATTTCCTTCTTGTCCTTTGTAAATGATATTTTGATCTTACTGTGAGGTTCTGATATAATTATTGCAACTTACTGCACTGGACAAGAATCTCCACAAATGTTCTGTTGGTAACAGGTAAGTTGTTTGAAAATATCTGGGTCTAGATTCAGCCTATCTAGAAAATGAACTCCAAAGTATACAGATCTTTGACACTGGAAACAAAACGACTTTTATTCGGCAGGAATTACAACTTTCTCTTGATCTGAACTCATGGGGGGAGGGGGGGGGGGGGGGGCTGTCAGTGTCAATGAAGGAAGAAACAGACGAAAACTAGCAAGAAAGGCACACACTCAGAGAAATTGGAAGCTTGCTCTTTTATATCAGCTGCTCTGCACAGCAAAGTGGGCGTGACGTTCAAGTTCGGCCTAGCTTTGGGCTGTAAATCTCAGCTAGGATGGCGGCGGAAATACAACTTGTCAGTCAGTTTTTACTTCGGCACACGGATCTATCGATGTCGTTGTACACCTTGAGTAGGGAGGTACATAATATATATATATATATATATATATATATATATATAGGGAGGTACATAATATATATATATATATATCCTGCATATATATACCCTGCAGCAGCAAAAAGTCGCCTGCACAGCTACCTAGAGTCTGTTTTAAAGATGAAGAACGTGACATCATCTGGATGACAGTCGCCACCTACAGCTGAGGCACTGAAAACTTCGATCCAGTCTGCATCCACGATTGTAACCCAGCCTACCTTGTTGGTATACACTAAAGTCTGGTGGGGGTGGCCTTAGCTGTTCTGGTGATGTATGAATCTAGGTCACCAAACAGGGGGGTGTTGAAAAGAGGGGATGATCATCCTGAATAAATTATTAAGTTGGTTGACCATGGCCCCTGTGGTTAATGTCATGGCCACCGCCCATTTCATGAATATGGATGTGGCAGAGGACATTTCCTTGTCAGTTACAGAGCTGTGGTTTTATCTTGTCACGTCGCCCCATATTGTGTGTTTTGTTTTAAAAAATTTTATTTTATTCTTTTATATCGAGGATACTGGAATAAGCACTTTTGTACTTTTTACATCCAGTCCCCGTGTGTATGCAGTTTTGTAAATTCTGTCATTTGTTCCCACCGGCACATAATGGCCTACTCTTACAAAAAGCGGAACAGGATTTAACGTGTGCGCAAGATGTTCTCTGTGTGTGTGTGTGTGTGTGTGTGTCTGTGAAGATGGTTGAGCAACTATCATGCTTCACTTGAATTGACTTGACTGGCTTACTTCTTCCTTAACTCCTTGAGTCAAGTCAAATTCTTTATTCTCTCCAAAAATACCCTATTTGTGTACATGGAAAAGTAAACACAAAACATCCCAGTCATCATCAGCAATCGAGATTGCAATCATTTTGCATGGGAAAAAAAACCACCCTCCAAATTTCTCACAATAACAGCACACACACACACACACACACACACACGCAGTGAGGAATCATTGGGGCACTTCACTATTATTCTTTTACGTCGAGGATAATGGAATAAGCAGTCGTGTACTTTTACCCAAAAAAAAAAATTTACATTCTGTCCCATGTGCATGCGGTTCTGCCAATTGTATCATCTGTTTCCACCGGCACACAATGGCCTACTCTTTCGAAAAGCGGAACAGGTTTTAAAGTGAAGCGCGCCCTTAAACTGAATCTGTTCAGGACTGTGGCGAAATTGTTCAGGCATAGTGGGCCTGTTGAACGTGGCGAATCCCATCGCTCTCTGTGATTTGATTGTTTTTAAGTCCCAGGGAGTTATCCGAATTAGGGACTGACCATCAACCAGCCATCAATTGTCTCCGGGCGTTCGCACACAGGGACCTTGATTTATAGTCTCCGTCAAGGGAGGCTTTCGGGACACTAGAGAATAAGTACTTCAGGTATCGCATTGTATACCACTTCATTTCACAGCAGATTTCTCTGCATGAAATTCGGGCTTCTCTTCCCAGGGAGAGTGTGTCCCCACAAGAGCAGCGCTACCCATTATTTTTTCTTCTGTCTGTATTCGTATTTTTGTTTCCCTATCAGAGTGGGTTTTTTTTCTATAAAATATTGCCAGGGTCTTGTGTCCGTGGGCTCTTTTACGTGCGCTACGTGCAGCTTACGCACAGAACCTCGGTTTATCGTCTCATCCGAAAGACTAGTGCCCAGACCACCACTCACGGTGCAGTGGATGGGGGAAAAGTTTCGGGCACAAACAGGGATCAAACCACCACACACTTTGAGCCTGGATTTTTCGCTTTCTGGGGTAGGTGTGTTACCTATAGACCACCGATCACACGTTGGACTTCAATTCCATGATTTATGAAGTCGCGGGGGTTCCAATCTCTCCATCGTCTGGTGAATTAAGGGGGGGGGGGGGGGGGGGTTAATCACCTAGGTCAACTTCAAGTGCAGACCTGCCAGTGCCTTAATTCCCTTCGCGTATAATATACACATGCAGAAAATCAAACATGCACTATAATGATGGGTTACAAAACAGGAGCATATCCAGTATACGTTCCTGAAGTTGGAATGTGGCAACTCTCGTGGTGGGCTAAAAACGATCGCATACGTAAAATATCACCATTGGTGAACCTCGGAGCTCCAGGCCAGGAACGAAAAAAACAAAAAGACTAAGTATTGAGGAGATCAGTACTTATGTTTGGCCCAGGCCAAAAACTGTGTCAGTTATTGATGTCAGCTAATTGCCAGTGCCTACACTAAAACTGTTCTGTTGTAAAATGTTGTGTTGAGATGGCCTTCATCCATAACAAACTCTGAACATAATAACCTTTTTTCTTCTTCTTCTTAACACCAAGACCTGCAGTCTCCTTAAGGACAAAGAATCCTTTGAAGTCGGAGTTTGGCTGTCTGTATGGCAAGGTACTTAAAAACAGTCATACATGCAAACTTCTCATTTAGTGTGCAGTTTCGATATTACAGTGGGATGAGTGAGTCAGAGTGCACGTTCTGGGTGACCCCCAGAGTGTTAAGCAGCGGAAGGCATATCAACAGCAACAACAACAGTACCTATGGTATAGGGCCTATTGATTTGTTTTTACGAGATATTTCGCCTAGATAAAATCTATATATTTATATATCGTTATTTAAGCCCTACTCTATGGTAAAGATCCTCTCGAACAAACACTTTAATGGAGACGTCAGGGAGGCGAGGGGAGGGAAGAGGAAGGGGGAACATAGTGGTTGGTAGCATCAAATTCGAACCTATAATATCATGATATGTTATTCTATGAATAAATCATTTAGCTGCGAGGCAACTTTGACATGAGTCCTGGCCAAACACTATCTATGTCGGTGGGTGAGAGCATGGCCTCATCACGACTGTCACGTTTAATGTATCACCAACAGTCGGGGAGTTTTACTGATGACGTGACACTCCAGACACCAGGTGCATGACCCAGCCTCCCTCTGTCTATGTCAATGCCATCAGATGACGTCATCCTGCTTGCGTCTGTATCAGTTTTTGCGGAAAGGGAGGGAGGGAGGGAGTATGCTTAAAGAAAACAGAGACAAGAAGGGAATGTTGACTGTAGGATGTGTGTCATGTGATGGCTTGGCACTGCCGTTTTTCTGTTGTTTTGTTTCGTCTTCTTTGTCGTCGAACGCTCAGACAGCAGCTGTTATTGTTGTCTGTCGTATGTATGAGTGAACATTAATGCGCTGCCGTTAAGCGCCTGACAAGTCAGGCCCAGTGCATCCGACTTCGACGGGTGGGGGTATTATTTTATATTGACAGGCCCCTCCAGCATCCCCACAGGAGATTCCTCCTGTTTTATTGTGCATTGACACGTCATTACAGCGCAATATAGATCTGGATGTTTTCCTATGCTTTTCATACGGGCCACATAGCCTGCAAAAGCTGAAGGAAAACCCCACCCCGTATTGTGTTGTAATATATTGTACTGCATACACACACATGCACGCACGCACGCGTAAACACACACACACACACACACACACACGCATGTACGCACGCACGCATGCGCGCACACACGCACACAAACGCTCACACGCACGCACGCACGCGCACGCACACACACAACACACACACACACACAAAGATTACTGCGATAACAATCAGTCTCATAATAAAAGACGCACATGCACTCACGCACACACACACACACACACACACACACACACACACACACACACACACACACACACACACATCAGATCACTGCAATAACAATCAGTCTCAAAATCAAAGACGCTTAGATCGAAGTAAAACAAACAACCCCCCACCCCAACCCCCACCCCGAAAAAAGGCTTATCATACAAAGAGGTGCGCAAGAACACATCACTTTAATTCTGTCTTACTACCACCCACCCAACCCCCACCCCCACCCAGTCTCCTGACTCCATTGTACGCCCATATATCGATCTACTGAACCACTGAAGCGATGACAACACAGTCACACCCAATTTACGTCAGAGGACTTCTGTGTTTGGGTGATGATGATACCGAAGAAGAAGAAAAAAAAAGCAAGCAAGACAAAAAAAAACACGGGTAAACACCGCTAAATTGTTTGTTTGCTTGCTCCCTCCCCCTTCCCCCCCTCCTTTTTTTTTGTGTTTGTTTGTTTTGTTCGTTCTTCCGCTAGACCTCTGCATATGCAACCGTTTTTGCCCATCACGAAGGTAGCCACATTCCGACTTCGGGGATAGATGCTGGGTATGTTCAAGTGTTTCTGTAACCCACCACCCAACGCTGACATGAATAACGGGATCTTGTTTATTTGTTTGAGCTGAAGACCTTCCAACATACCTGGGGAACCATTCAGAAGCTGGCCCAGGACAGACAGGAGTGGAGAACATTTGTTGCTGCCCTACGTGTCAATAAGGCACAAAGGCATTGATGATGATGATGATGATGTTTATTTGTTTGTTCGGGGTTTTTTCATAATGGGATCTTTAACGTGCATATTTGATCTGCATGCGTATATATATATATCACATACACGAAAGAAAGTGTGGTATCGGCAGGTCTGTTCTTGCTGTTGACCTGGGGAATGGAAGATATCTTCCCCACCCTTATTTCACCTCACCAGATGCTTCCGTCGAGAGACGAATCCACGACTTTATGGACGCATGGAATTGAAGTGGAAAGGTCTTCACCACTCAGCTGCTATAGATAGGCCTAGTGTCCTTCAAACCGCGCTAAATAACCTTACTTCATTCAATTATCATATTTCTTCATTTTGTATTTCATTCTTTTATTTCGAGGATAATGGAATAAGCACTCATGTGCTTTTTCTCATCCAGTCCCCCGTGTGTATGCAGCTTTGTCATCCGTTCCCACCAGCATACAATGGCATACTCTTCCAAAAAGCGGAACGGGTTTTAACGTGTATGCAAGATGTTTTGAGTGCGTTCACACACGGGACCTGGGTTTATAGCCTCATCCGAAGGACTTTCGGGGAGAGTGGAGTCTGCACTGATGTTAACTCAAAGAGGAGAAATCCTCTTGAACAGAATGGAACCGGGGTCAGCAGATCAGGAGTACATCACTCTAACCACCAGGCTATCCCGTCCCCCCATAAGCGGCAACAGGCTGATGCCCCAGTATAGACGTCAGTCGTCACGGGGCCAATGACTGAGGACAAAATGATAATAAAGCATAATATATAAAATGTGCTGATATATTGCCAAAGCTTACGGCTATAAAGAGCCTGTGTGTCCTTATTGTCGGACTAGATCGACTACCACATCAAAAGGATGTCTGCTTCAGCTGCTTTTTGTGGGGGGTTGGCAGATGGCTTGATTACATAGACATCCATAGACAGAAGCTCCCCTCTAGTCTTTTGTCTGACAAAGGCAATTTCATTAATAATAATAATAATAATAATAACAATAATGATAATGATAATAATAAATTTAATTTATATAATGCTATATCTTGGTAAGACAAATCAAAGCCTTTGATTATTACTCCCTCAGACACCAGCCCAGTTGAAAAACTGTGGGGACTGGCAGTACAACAGACTGCAAACTTTTCCATCCAGGTCGGACTAGGCATTTAGCATGGCCAAGGAACGCAGATGAAGGAGAAGAAGCGTTGTTAGTGACTTTCGTTTCTGAGCCTGTCATGTCAGACTCTTTTTCATAGATGACGACACTGTTGGTTCACATTTTGTTCTCATATTGAACTTTTCTTTTCGTTCCTTGGCAAGAGCTCCAAGGTTCACCAATAGTGAGATTTTGCGTATGCAACCGTTTGCTCACCATCAAGGTAGCCGCATTCTGACTTCAGGGATGATGTCTAATTCTAACACCATTGTGCATGCGTGTCTTTATTTTTTATATTTTTTTTCCCTCAGCTAGAGCTCCGAGGTTCACCAATGGTGAGATGTTGCGTATGCTATCTTAGGCTATAGCGTCCGTCATTGTGTTTCCTGTTTCTGCCAGCACCCAGTAGACTACTCATCTGAAAGGCATTAACATGTGCGCAGGATGTTTAAAGTCTCGTTCAAAGTTCTTTCAGAAGAGTGAATTTGGCAAAAAGGTAAAGGTATCCCATAACCTATGTGGTCGTTGGGGAGTGAAGCATCAGAGACCCCAACTTCTCCAGGAGCCAGCATATTGAGGACGGCACCCATCTCCTCTCTCTCGCTGCTTTACCTTCCCTGACCCTAAAGAGGGCAGGTACCCATTTACAGCTGGGTGAACTGGGGGACTGTGATGATGCCAAATGCGTGCAAACGGTCATCCATCCAAGTTGTAACCACGCTCAATGCTGTTTAACCTTAGCTGGAGAAAGCAAGTGCTCTGACCACTGAGCTATCCCAGTGACTTTGGTACTGATTTTAATTCTAGGGGGAAAATCCCTGAAAACAGCTGTCTCGGTCATGGCTCAAACCCATGCTGTCAGATCTCGAGCTCAACTCAACTCTCAAACCACTAGGCTCTGGTTCCCCCCCCCCCCCCCCCCCCCCCCCCCCCCCCACTCCCCTCACCTCCCTTCATTTGAACCAAACTAAATTATCTATCAGTTGTCAGGCAGAGGGTCTACTATTCTTTCTGTACCGATTGTTGTCTTTGTCTACTTTGTATGTGTGGACACTGTGCAGGAAATGACTGTGTCAGTGTTTGTAACGAACATAATTATGAAGTGAATGAATCACGTGACACTGGCTTCCGTTCGGGTGAAGAGAGAGAGTGCTCTGAAAGAATTTATTTCAAATAAGGCCGCTGGCCCATACATGAAGGGGGTTGCTGATCAATGCACGAGAGAGAGAGAGAGAGAGAGAGAGAGAGAGAGAGAGAGAGAGAGAGATGCTGTTGCTGCTGCTGCTGCTGCTGCTGATTTAGTGCCAAAAAAAGTTTCGCCCATTGCTAAGCGAATAGATGGGAAAGGGGAAACAATCCATACAGACCGCAGGTGACATCACATAATATAAGCGACAGGTCTGTGACAAGTTTCCATGTCACTACGTTCAGTCATGCAGGTGCATTAGCTCCTGCCCTTGGCTCACACAACGTGAAAACTAACTCCCACTGTGAAGTAATGCAGTTGCCTCCCCCCCCCCCCCCTCTCTTTCCTGATAAGAATGGGGGACTGGATGTAAAATCAAAATATAAGAATTTGTATTTGTACACACGTGTGTGTGCGTATTTTATGAGGAGGCTGAACTCATCTTTTTTTTATATAGACATAAAGATTCTTTCCTTGTTTTACAAGTCTTACATAGAGAGTGTTATAAGTTTTGCTTTCATTTGTTCGTTCAATAACCTCAGCGTTAAAAATAAGAATGTACTTCAGAGAATTGTAAGAATCTGCTCAAATTAATTGGAGAAGAACAAAGAGATCTCACGTCGTTCTGTAATCAGCAGCTTGTAGGCAAAGCGACTGCCATTTAGGCCGATCACTTTCATGCTTTGTTTTCAGAATTTCAATTGTTGCCTTCAGGGCGCCGTTTTCAGTGCCCCATCAGCAAAACAAACAGAAAAAGACATTCTTTTGTGCCAGTAAGCATTCGAATTCTGAATTCACAATGACATTGATTACCTAGTTTTACATTTCTCTGAATTACTTGCCTGATTTTCATTGTTGTGAGTGTCCTTCCTTATCCTTATGCCTCTTGGTTCCTTGGGGAACATAGGGCTGCAACAACACCCCTCCAACGAACTCGGTTTTGGGAGATCCTCTTCAGCTCGGCCCATGTCATTCCGGCTGCTAGTCAATACAAAAATGTGTGTGTGTGTGTGTGTGTGTGGTGTGTGTGTGTGTGTGATCAGCTGTAAGCATGCAGATGCTTGCACGAATGAGTGTGGGTGTGGGTTCGTGTTCCTACCTTCATGCTAAAGAGAGAAAATGTGTGTGTGTGTGTGTGTGTGTGTGAAATAAGTCTCTGTCTTCTTAGTCAATGGTCTTTAATAGATTGTGTTCATTCATCAGTGTATGTGTATGTGTGTGTGTGTGATGCAGGTGCATTGTCTTTTCTAGTCAATGGTTTTTATAATATTGTATTCCCAATTGGTGTGTGTGTGTGTGTGTGTGTGTGTGTGTGTGTGTGTGTTGTGCGCGCGCGCGCGCGCGCGCGAGTGTGTGTGTGTGTGTGTGTGTGTTGTGACCTTTTTATTTGAAGTTATCTTGGAATGCTTTAACCAATACAAAATGTAGCTTTTTTTGTGTCTTTCGAGACTAAGATTCATATCAATGTGTCTGTCAGTATTGTAAATGCCCTTCATGGGATGATTAAAGTGTTTTTAACTTGACACACACGCGTGTGTATACACACGCACGCAAACACCCATTAACACATGAACGCAGCACTTGCAGGTGAGCACACACCAGTAAACTGTGCACACCATACACACACACACACACACACAGTGATCGTGGATTATTTTGCGCTCTGCATTCACGTCGATATAATGATTCCACTCTTTTTCTGCCATAGCTGCTGTTTGTATATGCCACATCTCATGATGGATCTATGTGTCACTTTGATAGCGTGCTGTATAATATTATTTACAATGCATGTGGACGATCCTTGAGACCAGCAAAATAAATGAGATTTTTTTTTTTTTTGGTTCCTGGGCTAGAGCTTCCAGATTTACCAATGGTGAGATTTTGCGTATAAGACCGTTTCTACCCACCATTTAGGTAGCTGCATTCCGACTTCGGGGATGGCTTCTAAAGACAACACCTGTGTGGGTGTATGCTTTAAAAAAGATTGTCATCTCTTCCAACCAGCACGTTAAAACCTGCTCCGCCTTTCAGAAGAGTAGGCCATTATATGTCTGTGGGAACGGATGACAAAATTTTAAAACCGCATGCACATGGAGACAGGGTGTTTTAACAAAATCATAGGCTACAAGTGCTCAGAAAAGAATAGATAAATAAATATGAGTAGTGGAGGTTTGTGTGGCAGGCTGGTTTGTGCACCATATTGATATGCCTTGACGTCCAGATGACAAGAAACTGGCAATGTGCTGTGGTTGAGTTTATAGGCTATTGCCTGTGCACTCCATTTATCCATTGACCTATGAAACACAGACTGAGATATACTGGTCATGCAAACTGAAACACACAGAGAAAAATCTGAGGGCGACAGTTCTCCAAAGCAAGGTTGAGGGCAAAAGGAAAAGAAACAGACCACGAAACATCCTGCATTGCCAACATCACTGAGGTCAGTGGTCTGGGAGGAGGGCTACAGGAGATCGTAGAACTCAGCACAGAGAGAGAGACAGAGACAGAGAGAGAGAGAGAGAGAGAGAGAGAGAGAGAGAGAGAGAGAGAGAGAGAGACAGACAGACAGACAGAGAGAGAGAGAGAGAGAGAGAGAGAGAGAGAGGAGAGGAAGAGAGAGAGAGAGAGAGAACAATTTGAACAATTTTTATTTTTCAGAGGGTAATAGATTAAGCATTACATGCTTTTTTACATCCAGCCCTCAAAAAAAAAAACAAACCCCCAAAAAACAACAACAAAAAAGTAACGAGAAGGGAAAATATGCATGCTGGTATAGAATTGCATGGAAAACAATACTCACATAGACGCACGCGCGCGCGCGCACACACACACAACACACACACACACACACTGGAAGGCAAGCAAGATACAGAGAACATGAGAGAGAGAATAAATGAATGAATGAATGAATGTTATTTAAAGAGGGTAATGGCATAAGCAAACACTTGTTTACAACCAGCCTTCTGGGCATAAAAAAAGAAGAAGAATAGCAAACAAGCAAAATATGTACCAAAACAAAGACACACACACACAATAAAGTCCCAAAAATATCTATGTATGAAGAAGAAAAAGGAATCCATCATATTGTCCAAATGCAACCCCCACCCCACACCCCCAAAAAACAACAATAACAAAAGCAAACAAAAAACCCCAAACAAACACCCCCCCCCTCCCCAACATATTCTACGCATATACCCATATCGTTTTACAAAAAACACGAGCATAAAGTCACAAAATCATTTGAAGTAGAAAAACAACAAAATACAAATAGCTGGAGAGTACAATATAGTAAAGGAGAGGAGAGGAGAGGAGAGAGAGAGAGAGAGAGAGAGAGGAGAGAGAGAGACAGGCAGACAGACAGAAAAACAGAGGCAGACAGAGATAGAGACACACGGAGAGTCACAGACAGACAGACAGACGGACAGAAGAGAAACACACATGCAGACAGATACACAGACAGACAAAGATTGACAGACACGAGATAGATAGACTATAAAAAATATGGTTGATCTAAGTCACCGCAAAATGAGACTGACGTATATCACAATAGTTAAAAAAGAAAAAAAAATGTATATACATTTTTTCATAGTACAAAGTCAACAGCCAGTCATTGTGAGCTTTTCATTCATCAGAAATGTTTCAAGGATTTTGTAAAGTTTGGCATGGAAGAAATACTTTTTAAGGATGCTGGTAGATTATTCCAATAAGTGCCACCACTAAATATAAGACTAGATTTGAACAAATCTATTCTGGGTTTCGGCACAGTAATTTTATGTGAATGACAATAAGTATTAACTGAAAAACGTTTTGCCAGAGTGGGTGGTGCATTACCATATACTATCCTGTGCATCATTAAAGCTTTGTTGTATTCCAACTTCAAATTTAAAGGTAAAATGTCAACTGTTTTGTAGTCCATAGAAGTTAACGAATTTGATTTTAAGAGAATAAGTTTAATGGCACGTTTATATAATCTAGCCAGAGGTTTCAAAGTATTTGCACTTGCAGAATCCCACAAAGTTGATGCATATTCTATAACAGAATTTATATGCGCATGAAAAAATTTGTTTTCTAGCACTAAGATTAAGGAAGTGTTTTATTTTAGATAGCTGAAACACCTTTTGGGATACAATTTTACTTATTTTGGCAATGTGCTCTTTCCATGAAAGATTATGATCGATAGTGATTCCTAATACCTTGTGGAAATTTACTTCTTCAATATTTTCACCAGAAACATTTATAGGAGACATAGAAGAAAGCTGGTTTTGTCGCTTTTGTCTCGTCGTTATGCACATACACTTAGTTTTACTTGGATTTAGGGACATGTGATTTAGTTCTGCCCATCTGGTAAGTTTATGTATATTGCCTTGGAGACTAGATGACAGAAGGTTTAAGGAATGGTTTTTTATCATGTATTGAGTTGTCATCTGCAAATAAGTCACAAGTAGCATTTATGTACAAAGGCAAGTCATTGATATAAAGTGAGAAAAGTACTGGGCCTAGAACTGAACCTTGGGGAACACCATTTGTCACTGTGAGAAAATCAGAATGAGACATGCCAACAAATACTGACTGTTGTCTATTTGACAAAAATGATTTGAAAAATCTAAGAGTATTATTAGATATTCCATATAGTTGTAATTTTTTTAACAGAAGTGTGTGGTTTATAACATCGAAAGCCTTCGCAAAATCAGCGAAGACAACTCCAGTAAACATATTGTTATTTATATTTAAAAGCCATTTGTCTACCATATTTATTAGAGCCGTGTGGCATGAATGATTTTTTCTGAAACCTGAATGACTTGGATTTATCAAATCATATTTTTCTAAATGTAGGAGCAAATATTTTTGTACATGCTTTTCTAGAGGCTTTGATAATATAGATAAGATTGATATTGGCCTGTAGTTGGAAGGTTCATCTGATGCACCAGATTTAAGGAAAGGAATAACTTTAGCTATTTTAAATTGAGAGGGAAAATAAGCTTTGTCAATGCAAAGATTATAAATAAATGTAAGAGTATCGGCTATTACAGGCGCAGCAGTTTTGATTATTTTACTGTCTAGTCCGTGGAAATCCTTTGTGGCTGACTGATTTAACTGCAATAGAGATGTCAGCACTTCAGGTAAAGAAATAAATGGAATATGTAGTTTTTGAACGTACATTTTTTGATTCACAATAAGCCCTTAAGTGTTCTAAATCATTATCTCTCCAGTCTTCACACTTTATCAAATTGTCAGCTATCCTGACAAAATGATTATTTAATTTAATGGTAGATATATCTTTTACCGTAGTGTGTGACTTTATGTTAGTTTTGTTTGTTAGTAGATTAATGGCTTTCCATATGTGTCTACAGTTTTTTCTGTCAGATACAAGATCTTGGAAGTACTTTTGTTTAGCTGCACGCTTCATGGTCGTCACCTTGTTTCTTTGGTTTTTAAACTCTTTATCATGTTTAGATTTTAAAAAGTCTCTTTTCTTTATTTCTTTCTTTATTTCTTCTGTTATCCATGGAGGTTTTGGCTTGGATTTTACGCGTTTTGTTTTTATAGGAGCGTGTTTATTATATATTTCAGAGAAGGTGCGTATCCAGAAGTCTATGGCTTCCTCTGGATCTGTATATTGATAAACATGTGATAGACAGGAGTTTGCTAGATCACTAAGAAAAGAATCTTCTTTGAATTGTTTAAAACATCTATATTGTATTGTTTTGTGTCCCATCCGGGGGATTTTTATCCCTTTTCTCGACCAAGTTATACAAATAGGGAAATGGTCACTGCACGAGAAAACGGGTGAACAGACTTCAACAATGCTTTGTTCAGAAGAAACGTAAACATGATCAATGAGAGTACTAGTTGTTTCTGTAATACGAGTTGGACAGTCGATAAGTTGATTTAAGTTAAGTGTTTTAAAAAGCTGAATCCATTGTACTTGAGGTTTTAGTAGATCAATATTAAAGTCACCTAGTAGTATTATTTCATTGTTATGAAGTATAGCTGCGTCCATCATTGTGTTAAAATCATTGTACCAGTTTATTCTTTCTGAAGGATTTCTGTAGATAAAGCCAACAAGTAATGGTTTAGTGTGCTTTAATTTAACTTCTACCCATAAAGACTCAACATGGTACTGTTCCAATTCAGAGATTCTATTTAGTGTGACTGACTGATTATAGTATAATAATAAGCCTGTTTCTTTAGAAGTTTTTGAGTCACGACGAATGACACTGTAACCAGGAAATAACAGGTCAGAATCTGGTATTTGAACACGTAATCGTGATTCAGAAAGGCAAAACAAATGAAAGTTTTTACCAAAGTTATCCAAAATCATTGCTATGTCATCTAATTTGTTATAAGCATGATTTATGTTTAAATACCCAACTCGCAATCCTTCTTTTGAAGGCCACTTTCTAAGTGTTTCAGACATCATACAAGAGAGAGAGAGAGAGAGAGAGAGAGAGAGAGAGACAGACAGACAGACAGACAGACAGACAGACAGAGAGGGAGAGAGAGAGAGAGAGAGAGAGAGAGAGAGAGAGAGAGAGAGAGAGAGAGACAATGACAATGACAATGACAATGACAATATTTTATTGTAATAAGCTGTTAAAGCCCATTTACAAGGGGACAGTGGGAAGGGGACTGGGCACAAAACACGAATTTTCAGAAATACAGATGTATCATTTCTACAGCCCAAATGGTCGACATGGCATGGATTCCACGACATGGTGAAGTGTTTTACATTACGATTCAGATGAATTGGTGCCTAACACTTTCGCCCATTGCTAATGGGGAAAGGGAGGGGGGAGGGTAACAACAACCACAAACATCATTTAAACACGGAGTCTGTGACAGGGCTTCCTGTCCCTACATTCCGTCTGATCCAGTAACTCATGCTCTTTCCAACACGTGAAAAACCTAACTCACAATATGCCTAACCTCCTTTTTTTCTCTCTCTCTCTCTCTCTCTCTCTCCCTCTCTCTCTCTCTCTCTCTCTCTCTCTCTCTCTCTCTCTCTCTCTCTCTCTCCTCTCTCTCACACACACACACACACATATGCACACACACTATGCATGCACACACGCACACACACACGCACGAACACACACACGCACGAACCACGCACCACACGCACGCACAAACACACGCACGCACACACACACACGCACGACCATACACAACACACACATACACACACGCGCGCACCACACGCACAAGAGGTGCGCATGCACACACACACACACACACTCACACACGCACATATACAGGCAACCACAGTCACTATCTAACCCAGAAAAAATCTGATAGCACCATCATAACATGTAAAACATCCAGTCCAGCACTAATTCTGTCTTTGATTCTGTCACGATCGGCAGGTGTCCACAGCTGCAGCTTGGAATAAATGTCTTTTTTCCTCCTGAGTCAGTTGCCTGGTGTTCTTTTTTGCAAACCAAAAGTAATCAGCAGGGTTGTGAGTGTCATCTGTCCAGATAAACTGAAAAATCATATCTTCACTTTCACAAATGATAGTATCAGGTATTTCATCAAGGTATACACATTAAGAAAGTCCTTGTTTTCTAGAAACGTCCCTGAGATTTCTCTGCAGGGATCTGTTTCTCAGCCCACCCACATAGTTCTTTATAGTATCTCCACTGTAGCTTGCATCCCGAATCTGATCTAGATATTCGTCACAGTCCTCCCCCTCCATCGTAATGTCAGGTACAGGCACCTCAACTAGGTCAATTCCCCCTTGTTGTTCAGCCACTGTGTCACTTCCAACATGTGAAACACCTGAGCACTGCGATAATCATGTGTGGGAAGCAGCGATTTTCGAAGGCAGTGGTTTGGAGAGTGGGGGGTTGGGTGTGAGACAGACTGGGTATGGGGGGTGTTGGGATAAACAAATTGGCAAGTTTTGAATGGGAAAACAAAATTTCTTGTCTTTTGCCTTTCCCCTGTTTTCTCCTCTCCCCTTTCCCCTCCCCTTCCCCTTTCTGCTCCTCTCCCCTGTCCCCTTTGTCGGGCCCCGTTGGTTGACTGGGGGGGTTTCGTGGAAGTCAAGGTGTTTGTTGACCCCCATGTTCCCCTCACTTGGCGCTTCAGCGACAAAAACAGTCGTTTGTCGCCTTCTCCAAAACCTTCCCTGAGGTGATGCGTGTTGTTGCAGGGGCACTAGGTCACTTCAGCGTTGTTGGTAACCCCACAAAAGGCATGGGGCTGGGTTTTTTTGGCAATTTAAACACAAATTTACCGCAAAATTTCGCCCTGCCTATATCCAAGGGGATCCCAGAGAGAGAGAGGAGGAGAGAGGAGAGAAGACGACAGACCAAAGAGAGAGAGAGAGGAGGAGGAGATGGCAAACTTTGGTGGCATTTGGGTGGAGTTTAGGAGTTGGTTGAATTATCATGACAATTAAATTTTTCTTTTTACAAACACTCCGCCTTGTTAAGCTAAATAGGCTTAACAGTGCTTTTAAAGGGGAAATTTTGTCTTCTTTTTTTTTTAAAAATCGATTTTGTTTTACCTTTCGCTCCTGTTTGATAGAACAATCCCCAGGCTAAGGATACTGGAACTTTTGTCTGTATTTAAATTGTGTGTGTTGGTGGGTTGTGTGTGAAGAAGGGGAGGAGAGAAAGGAGGAGAGGAGAGAGGGGAGGTAGAAGAGGGAGAGAGAGAGATTTTGGAAGGTTTGAAAAATTTGGGGTTTTAATGTCGATTGTTGTGTACGAGGGTGCATTTGTTTTGGGGTTCTGGATTTTTTAGATTTGACTTAAAAAAAAAAAAAAAAAAAAAAATTTGGTGAACTTTTAAAAAGGTTTTATGCAACCAATGGAACATTTTTATAACCCTTTTCCCCTTTTAAAAAAAAAAAAAAAAAAGGTCATTTGGGAAAGGGGGCGATGAAAATTCCCAAAAGGTTACACGGGGTTGTACTTGAAAAAAAAAAGCACTCGAATGTTTATTCCATTATCCTCGAAATAAAGAATAAATAAAATTCTCTCTCTCTCTCTCTCTCTCTCTCTCTCTCTCTCTCTCTCTCTCTCTCTCTCTCTGGGGGGGGGGGGGGGTGTTGGGGGGGGGGGGGCTGTTTTGAAAAGGGTTATTTCCCCTTGTTTCTATTGTGAGACTGTATAAGTATTGGGTTATTATTATTAAGATGTATCCCTACGGGCGGGGACTGGATGTAAAAAAGCACATGTGTGCTTATTCATTATCCTGGAAATAAAAGAATTTGTCATTGTCATTGTCATTCTCTCTCTCTCTCTCTCTCTCTCTCTCTCTCTCTCTCTCTGGTTATTACAGACACAAATATTGGTACATGATTATGTGCCCAGTGCACATCCAATAATTGGCAGTCGTGTGAAGCAGCCATGAATCACACAGCACGCAAGCAGGCAGACAGACAGGCAGGCAAACAAACAGAGCACGTACACTAGTAGAGCAGCTCCGGGATAATAGTTTACTTCCCTATGCTCAGATTTTATTTCAAGTCACACACAATGTTAAATTGACTGCTGGGTGGGTGGGGTGTGGGGAGGGGGGGGGGGGGGGGGGAGATAGCCTAGTGGTTAGAACGTTGTACTACTGACGGATGTTATAGCCGAGTGGTTAAGACCGTTTGACTTCAATTCTGTGGGTTCATGAAGTCGTGGGTTCGAATCTCGACGTCGGCGTCTGGTTAGTTAAAGGTGGGGATTTTTACGATCTTCCATGTCAACTCCAAGTGCAGTCCTTTTCAGTGTCCTAGTTCCCTTCGTGTGTATATGCATGCAGAGGATGTCATGATTATGCACGTTAAAGATGTAGTGCATGTCAGGGCTGAAGGGTAACAAAACACCTACATACCCAGCATGCAACCTGTACAATGAAACGAGCTGCTCTGAAGTGTCGGTTTAGGCCAGCCGGCAGAGCTTGGTTTGATTGCTTCTTCCTTTCTTTAGTTTTTTTTTTTTTCTGTCTGTATTACTTCCTTTCGCACTTTTCTGTAGGCTTTTTTTCTTTGTTTTGTTTATTCTTTCTGTTTGTCTAGGTTTTCTTTCTTCATTCCTACTGCCCTTCTGTCTGCCTTCCTTCTTTCATTTTCTTTCTTTTCCTTTTTGTGACTTTTATTTCATTCCATGAATTCTCTTTTCAATTCTTTTATTTCATTTTAACTTTCGTTGTTTTTATTTCTTCCTAATTCGTGTTTTATCTTTTTTTTCTTGTTATCCTTCTTCTTCTCTCCTCCTCCTCCTCCTCTCTCTCTCTCTCTCTCTCTCTCTCTCTCTCTCTCTCTCTCTCTCTCTCCCCTTATATTCAAATATACTCTGTCCAATATGTGAACAACCCTCCGACACATTCAGATGTATCCAAAAGCCTGTCAGAAATAAACCTGCCTGCACCTGATATACTATTTTCTACATTTAAGCTGATCTTACGATGAACGCTATAGCCGAGTGGTTTAGACCATTTGACTTCAATCCCATGGGTCCATAAAGTCGTGTGTTCGAATTTTGGCAGCGTTGGTTGAATTAAAAGTGAAGTCTCCCAAGTCAACTATGAGAAACAACTAATCAAGCCTCTTATAAATGTCTCAAGAACTTTGCCTGTTATACACGTTAAATCGACTGGTCAGTAATTGCTCGGTTCTGACTTGGATCCATTATTTTTTTTAAAGAATACCTGGGGGGGGGGGGGAGGGGGGGCATAACTTAGTGGTTATAGCACAGTGCTCATGATCTGACAGTTCAGGATAGAACCATCACCGTTCAATGGGATTTCTCCCAGCCGGTGTTAGCATCAGTATCGACTCCACTTACCTAAAAGGCTTTCGGATGAGACTATAAACCGGCCAGGGTCTCGCGTGCAAACACACACGCAGGACATCCTGCACACATGTTAAACCCCTTTTTGCTTTTCAGAAAGGTAGTTTTTTTTGCGTGCTGGTTGGAACTGATGACAAAATGTTTTTCACACACACACACACACACACACACACACACACACACACACATACACACACACACACACACACACACACACACACACACACACACACACACACACACAACCTGTATGCAGGGAAGGTGGCAGGATGGTTAAGACGTTTGTCTGCCAACAAGTCAACCCTGAAGTTCTGGGTTCGATTCCCAGCCTCGCCCTTTCTTCCCAGTTTGACCCACAAAAAAAAATCGAACTGAATGTCAAAGTCCTTCGGATGAGACTATAAACCGAGGCCCCGTGTACGAACGCATGCAGAACGTCTTGCGCACACGTTAAATCCTGTTCCGCTTTTCGAAAGAGTGTGCTGGTGGGAACAGATGACAAAATTTACAAAACCGCACACACACGGGGACTAGCTGTAAAAAAAGCACATGAGTGCTTATTCCATTATCCTCGATATAAAATAATACATAACATAATAAATAAATTATAAAAAAATAAAAATATGCACGCTGGTGTCATATTCAGATATTATTCCCGAAATCGGGTTGCGGCTACCTCGGAGCTCTAGCCGAGGAATGGGGAAAAAATGGCTGTAGCATCAGCTGCCCTCTTCCAGTTTTCTGGGACAACACCAAGATGTATCAAATAATGCCCACGGAATTGTAGCTAGCTGATTGCAAAGTTCTCTCAGGGCTTGTGGTGGAAAACCGTGAAGACCTTGCGCTTTAGATGGGTTAAACTTGTGCTGATTTGGGTGTTTCTGTGATGGAAATCCCCTTTTGAAAGAGAACTGCCTGAAAGAGAAGATTCCTTTTGGTCACACACTCACGGTAAAGACATTAGCAACAACAACAGCCTCCCCAAGCAACAACTACAACAACAAACAAACTTATTGAGTCTCTTTTGCCCTCTGTGAATCTTTAACAGCAAAGTTGTCATCAGCATCTTTAAGAGTACTAATTATCACTATTAATCCTACTCTTGTTCTTTCCTGAACATACATTCCAAAATTGTTTTGGCTGTTTTCTTCTCAATTTCTTAATCCCTTATAAAACCAAATATCCCCCCCAAAACAAAAACAAACAAACAAAAAACAAACAAACAACAAAAACAAAAAACACCCAACCCAAAACAACACACACACACACACACACACACACACACACACCAAAAGAACAACAAAACGAGTGTTTATTCCATTATCCTCAGATACCTTAGATATGATTTTTTAAAAATAAACTTTGAGAGACAAAATTTAATGATCTGATTGGAATCTGTTTCACTTTTCTCTTTCCGGCTGTGGGGTTCCCGAAGTTGAAGTTCGTCTGTCGTCCCACTTAAAACTAGAACAGAGCCAGTGCCAGAACAGTTCTCCAGGGAGTGATGGGAAATGGCGGGAAGAGGAGAACACACACACAACACACTTTTGCACTTGCTTGCACAGCACTTTGTTTAATGTGGGTTTCCATCATTTTTTTTTTTTTGGTGCTTGTGTACTGGAAGTTGCGATTAGGCAAGGCTAACCAATGAAAATTCTCCAGCTCAGTCAGTGCGCCATATTGTAACCTCACCACTCGTGGTTCCGTCCGAAGTACTCTCACTAGGCTACTTGGGGTGGGTTTGGAAAGCCGACCTGAAACGAAAAACCTTACGAATTCTAAATAACTTGTTCAGCATGTTGGTCAGGGGAGCTGCGATCATTTTGCTTTTGCAAACTTTTGCATTAGCCGAAGACAAACCGAAAGGGCCCAAAGTAACCGACAAGGTAAGACGAAGACTGAAAGAGAAACTAGTTTTACTTTGGTAGGCCTAGTAGATTCTGTTACACATGGTAACGATCGGCCTTGGTCTTCTCGGTTGGGAGTACTTTGCTCGACCCCAGCGCTCAGCAATCTTTGTGGCATCCATTGATACCAGTGATCAAAGCTGACTACTGGTTTTCGAAAATGTCAGTCGGAAGCACTACCCCTTGGGGATGCTGGTCGCCTGCATTAGCAGCCCCTCCTGAAAATTATGTGCTAGGAATTCTCTATTTTCTGTCCCTCTTTTGTTTCAGCTACGTTCTTTTTCTTCCTCTCACTTCGTTCTTGCCTAATTTCTGCCTTTTTGGCCCATTTTCCAGCTTTTTCCCCCAGAAAGACATAATTTTCTCCCACACTGTTCTGGCCCTGCCTTGTCAGGCCCTTAGGATAACAGCAGTACAACTGATTTTCAATGGTATGACAAACAAATTGAACAATAGGTCTAGTTCATTAGTTGCTGGCTGAGTGTTACATGATGAAGAAAATGAATCGAAACAACTTTTCGAGTCAGAACCAATGTTGTTATGCTGAGTAACTCAGTAGTAACTGATCTCCAGAAAAAAACACACCCTCATACACTGATACAGACAGACCAGTAGAGATTTAAAGCTGTGCACTCAGATTATTCCCAGTCTGAATGCTGTAGTCTAACCAAAGACATAAGGGTAATGAACCAGCATTATGAAAACCCCCCAACAACAATGCCCCTTAGAGAACCAAAATGAACCTCAAAGAATTTGGAGAAAAAAGACAGTGGTGTGTGTGAACATCTGGCACCTACTCTGCTCAGAACACTGTTAATCTTCAACTTAATCAAGTTAATGTATCATAACTTTAATGGAACAGTCTTTAGCCTACCACTAGGCTAAAGTGTCTGTCTTGTTTGTTTAGGCTTCATATTTTATGTGAATCACTAGGGCAGTACCAGAGTATATCATTATTCACATTGCATAGATCTATACAGTAAGAACTAAAAATAGCAGTATACATGTGCTATCTAGTTGTTTGCTTGTTAATATTATCAGTATCATTGATGAAATTGAAAGTTTATCCAATTAATGAGGTTTTATGGTTAAGGATTAGAAGCAGTACACTGGTGGCAGTATTAATATTCAGACAGTAATTTGAGTAAGAAAATATAGATATGTTAGGAGTTTATGATCAATAGCAAAAAGAGCAGAATTATAGCAAAGAGTAGCTTTACCCAGAATAGTATAGTTGTAAAGTAAGAAAGGAATAGAGCATCCATTAGCATTGCTGTTTAGTGTAGTACTTAGTTAATGCCAGTGTAGTGCTAGTATTTGTTAGGTTTGGTACATGTGTGATGGCTTGTCATTTGGAACTGACTGTTGCCAGCTGTCTCGTGTGTCAGTGTGAGAAACTTATCACATGCCAGCAAATATCATTTAGATATAAAATATATGGCTCTACTGATTACATTCCATGTCGGTTGTCACAGATAATATTATATTTCACTCCCAGGAATGCCTGACTGACTTTTGTTGTTGGAATGCTTGAGTCACTAAGACCTTAAAAATAACTTTTGTAAGACATCAGAACTGGCATGATAAAATCCTTAGATTCACTTGTAAGTACCATTAAACATAGCACTTGAGCTTTTTTCCATATATATATATATAGACATATATATATGTGTGTGTGTGTGTGTATATGTCACATTATGTGTGTGTGTGTATATGTGTGTGTGTATATATCTATCTATATCTATGTACCTATATCTATCTATATATATATCTCTCTCTCTCTCTCAATATATATATATATATATAATATATATACACACTCGTTTGCAAGAAGGTTTGACTGTGAGTAAACTATTCTAAATGATCATTACATGCATACTGCCTTTCTATTTGAAAGAATCTGGGGGTTCCAGCACTTAACCCAATTATCATCCACTAAAGCGTAGGCTGCATGATAAACCTTATTCAGCTACCTATTTTTCATTCCTTTCTTTTACCTCCCCCCCCCCACTCCCCAAACAACAGCAAACAAAACCTATGTAAATGCCATATAACTGAGACAGGTTAGTCATGAAGAAAGTCAATAAGTAATTGCTTTAGGTAAAACATTAAAGCTGACACATGGTCTACACATAACAAAAAATTGCTGTCAGGAATTATGAGAATTTATTCCAAAAAGATCATTCGCTTATTCATTGATATGTTTGGTAAGTTGTTTCGTTTTCCTTGGCTTTTTTAGGAGGCAGGTCTCTTTCTAAGTTATTTTTATGTTGTTATTCTTCTTCATCAGATGCTGAGACAGCAACTATTGTTTGTCATATTCATAATTGAAAATGCGTTGTTAGTGCCTGAGAAGTCAGGCCCAGCACACCTGACTTTGGCGTGGGAGAGAATTGTTATCTTTTAAGTCTTTCTGGTAAAAATGCTAGAGAATGGATCAAGAAGGCAGAAAAGAAACAAGAAAGAGGTGACAGGAAGAGAAAGAACAATGCAGTCTAAACAAAGACAGGGATAGAAAAGGGGAAATTCCTTGCACAGAATTTCCAGAAGGTGGGGATGCTATTTATACTGACAGGCCCCAGGCAACCCATTGGGGAATTTTTGTAGTTTTTAAAATTTTTTAGAATAACCACTTTTTTGTTGTTGTGCAGGTTACCTTTCATATTGAGATCGGAGGTAAGAATGTTGGGAAGGTTGTCATTGGACTGTTTGGTAAAACTGTGCCCAAGACAGCGGCCAATTTCAAGCAGCTGGCTACAGGGGGAAAGCCTAAGGTCAGTAACTTAAGTGGTCATGACAGATTTACCATACATGTGGAAAATCTAATTTAAGGTTTTGTTTGATTTGGGTTTTTTTTTATTCCCTTTTTTGTTTTTGTTTGTTTTTCAGCTAGAGCTCAGATTTGTGTGCCTTTTTTCTCCACCATGAAGGTAGCCACATTCCAACTTCAGGGATGGTGGCTAAACATGACACTTGTGTGCATGCATTTAAATATCTTTGTTTTTTATTTTATCATGTGTGCCAACCGGCACAAAATGGCGTACTCTTTTGAAAAGCAGAACAGGTTTTAAATGTGTGGACAATATGTTCTTCATGCATTCGCACACAGGGCTTCGGCTTATGGTCTCATTCGAAGAACTTTGACATTCAGTTCAAATTTCCCATCAAACTGGGAAAAAAGGTTAAGGCTGGGAGTCGAACCCAGAACCTCACGGTTTATTTGTGAGGCAGGTGAATGTCTTAGCCATCCTGTCACCTACCTTCTTCTCTTGCAGTGTAAAAGTGTCTTTGCCAGATTAGTGTGGTGTCTTTTGGTGGATCATGTGACTTTGGTAACATGAACACTAAAGAGCGTTAACAATGATGTTTTGTTTTGTCATTGATTGTTGGGTGTTCCCTAGCTTAAACAGTTAACACCCTAGTGGTCACCCAGAGGGTGGGGTGGGGAGGGGGAAGGAAACATTGGAAAATGAGGTGGGGGGGGGGGGAATTGGCATTGTAGTTTACTTCCTCTTATTTCAGTTTTACAATTTAGAAATGTTGTAGGATGTTGTGCAGTGTATACATCTAAAGAGATGTGTGTGAGAGAGAGAGAGAGAGAGAGAGACGTGTGTGTGTGATGCGTGTGTTTTGTGTGTGTGTGAGAGAGAGACATGTGTGTGATGCATGTGGTTTGTTTTTGGAATGCATGCAAGGATGCCCTCTGACACTTTTTTTTTTGGGGGGGGGGGGGGGGGAGTGAGAAGTAAAGTCAGACAATGAAAAGACTGTGTTGTCCTTTTTGTGGCAGGAAGAGAATGGTGTGAAGCTGACATACAAAGGCAGCAAATTCCACAGAGTGATCAAGGATTTCATGATTCAGGGAGGAGATTTCACCAGAGGGGATGGTACTGGAGGTAAGTACTTAGTCCTGCTTAGTTTGTACGGGTTGAAGTTCAGACCCAGGGCTCTGCTTTGCTATCATGTCATTTTTCTGTCCCAATTCCATTGTTTGTTTCCAAGTTTGCTTCCAAAACAAAAACCCCAGTTTGTTGTTGTTGTTGTGCGTTCCCCAGCTTTACACCCTGGGGGTCACCCAGAACATGCACTCTCACTCGCTCATCCCACCGGGGAATCACTGTGAGATAGGAAGTACACTGGATGAGAAGTTTGCGTGTATGACTCTTTTCCATATAGGCAGCCATACTCTTGACTTCAGAAGATTTTTTCTCCTTTAAAGGAGAGTGCAGGTTGATATGTAAAGAGCTTGTCACAGCTGAAGGCAATCTCAACTCAACATTTTACAACGTAACATTTTAGTGTAGGCCTTGGCAGTTAGCTGACATCAATAACTGAGACTGCTTTTGGCCTGGGCCAGAAACCCCAGTTTTAAGATATAATTTTTTGTTTTGTTTTTATTTCTTTCTTTGGCTAGAGCTCCAATGTTCATCACCAGTGGTGAGGTTGTGGTTGCGACCATTTTATCCCCCAGTGTAAAGGCAGCTGCATTGCAGCTTTGGGGATGCAGTTGGGAATTGCACTTACCAATTTTGCCAGGACAGTTGGGATATACAATCCTGCTCAGTTCCATTTTCAACTATCATGGATTCTTTTGATCCACACAAGTTCATAAGCACTCGGGTTTAGAGTCTCCTCCAATTAAGTTTGATTTTCCTGTCAAACTGGGAAGAAAGGGCAAGGCTGGGAATCAAACCTAGAACCTTGTGATTTTGTTGTTAGGCTGGAGAACGTCTAAACCATCCTGCCACCTTCCTTGTGTTCAAAATATGAAAATGGTAGTATTGTTATTTTATCACTGATGAAAGGTTTCACTTCATTTAGAATAAAGTCTCCCGAGGGGATGCCAGGGGCCTATCAGTATAAATAGCATCCCCACATTCTGGAAGTTCTGTGCTAGGAATTCCCTCTTTTCTATCTCTTTGTTTCTGCCTTGTTCCTTTTCTTCATGTCACCTCCTTCTTGTCTATTTTCTGCCTTCTTGGTCCATTCTCCTGCCTTTTTTCCAGAAAGAACTTAAAAAGGTAACTATTCTCTCTTGTAGGAGGCACCGTGGTCGAATGGTTTAGGCGGTTGACTCGTGATCCAGAGGTTGCGGGTTCGATCCCCGCTCGGCTCGGTGTTGTGTCCTTGGGAAAGACACTTTACTCCTATTTTCCTCACTCCACCCAGGTGTACAAGTGGGTACCAGCTCTGCTGGGGAAAGTATCTGGCAACAGACTAGCGTCCTGTCACAGGGGTGGTGAAAAACCATCAGTTCGCTTAACGCTACAGAAACCGGGATAAGCTCCGGCTCTATGGTCCTTCTGGATCGAAAGAACATACTTTTTTTTCTCTCTTGTGCCGAAGTCGGATGCGCTGGGCCTGACTTGTCAGGCACTTAACGGCAGCGTGACGCATTTTCGCTCATATAACAGACAACAATAGTTGCTGTCTGAGCGTTCGACAAAGAAGAATTTAGAATAAAGAACAAAAAGAGAGGGAGTGGCAGTCTCATGTTGGGGAAATTCATAATGATTTGATTGTTAATATTTCAACAAAAATAAGATCAACAGCTAGACTCTTTGGGGTTATTGGGGCTGCACAAGACTGATTTTGTTTTGTTTAGCTGTTCTGTTCATATTCCGCTGGTTTGTGTTTGTTCCATTTTTCTTGTCATTTTTATTTGTAGTTCTTGTTTGTTGTGCCATAAAACAGAAATGAGAAAGATGAATGTTTTGTATGTATTCATGCTCTCACTCTCACACACACACACACACACCTCACACACACACACACACACACTCTCTCTCTACAAAATATTTGCTATGAACCTGAACAAAATCCCCTCTCCTGCCAAAGTAACCAGGTGCTGTGGGAATTCAAAACACAGGCTGGACATGTGTGTCAGTAGAGAACAAAATCTGTTGCTCTATGTGGTCCACGCTCCCTTCAGACAGCAATACTCACTTGTTTTGTCATTGGATTAAGGTGTTTGTATTGTAGGCAAACATGATCATTGGTGGTAATCAAATACTTGAAAATATACCAGATATCAAGAGTTTTGAGGAGTCTTTAGGCAGCTGCAAACAGAAGGGAATAATCTGGCGTGATGTCCCCCCCCCCACCCCCAAATAAAATAAAAATGAAGTTTCAGGAGACTTTACATTCTGATCCAAAATTGTGGATTTTTGCCCTTGATCATAATTTGTAAAAAAAATTATTTTTTAAAGGTTTTTTTGTTTGTTTTTTCTCTCCAGAATTCCTCATTTAGAGCTTGGACGTTCACCAAATGGTGAGCTTTTGTAAATGCAACCATTTTTTCCCACCATGAAGGTAACTGCATTCTGACTTCAGGGATAAGAGTTGATATTCATTGATAGACGGTTATGTTTTGCAGGACGCAGCATTTACGGAGAAAAGTTTCCCGATGAAAACTTCAAGCTGAAGCACTACGGAGCTGGCTGGCTGTCCATGGCTAACTCTGGAAAAGACACCAATGGCTCACAGTTCTTCATCACCACCAAGAAAACCCAGTGGTTGGATGGACGGCATGTCGTTTTCGGCAAAGTCTTAGAAGGAATGGTAAGTTTCTCAGTGCTTGTTATTTTTGTGAGGGGTACAAAGTAGCTGACAGATCCAGACTTGTACGCAACACACAAGCACACACAGCAGCTGTACGTGCATTAGAAGGCATGCGGAACTTGCTCAAAGATTTATCAGCAATCGCATGCTGTCATATGCTTGTGAAAGTTGTGTACAGAAAAACTTGAAAAAAAACCAAACTTGTCTGTGAACATCAATTTCTGAAGTCTTGGTCGTATATCAAATGGAAATCTCCCCCATGGAGATGCTGGGGGCCTGTCAGTGTAACAAGCATCCCCACCTTCTGGAAATTCTGTGCTAGGAATTCTCTTTTTTCTATTCCTGTCTTTGTTTCTGCCTTGTTTCTTTTCTTCCGGTCACCTATTTCTTGTTTATTTTCTTCCTTCTTGGTCCATTCTCCTGCCTTTTTTTTTTTTTACAGAAAGACTTAAAATATAACAGTTCTCTCCCATGCTGAAGTGGGATGCACCAGGCCTGCCTTGTTAGGCGCTTAACGGCAGCACAATGCATTTTCACTCACATGACAGACAACACTTGCTGTCAGAGCATTCAATGAAGAAGAAAGGTTGGGAGTTTATGAGCGGCTGTTTTGCATCATTCCATCCCCCAAAACCTTGGTTTTTTTCTGTTCCTCAGCTAGAGTTCCAAGATTCACTGTTGAGGAGATTTTGCATGTATGCAGCAGATTTTGCCTACCATGAAAGTAGCTGCTGCATTCCAACCTTGGGGAAGTCAAAATATATATATCTTGGTATTTAGCAGGCCCCAGAGATGCAAGTGGTTGCAGTATTGTTGTTGTTGTTGTGCGTTCCCCAGCTTTACACCCTGGGGGTCACCCAGAACATGCACTCTGCCTCACTCATCCCCCCTGGGAATCTCTGTGAGATAGGAAGTACACACTGGATGAGAAGTTTGCATGTATGACTCTTTTTCAAGTACCTCGCCATATAGGCAGCCATACTCCGACTTCAGAGGATTTTTTTCTCCTTTAACAAAGAAGAGTGTGGGTTGTTATGTTAAGAGCTTGTCATGGCTGAAGGCAATCTCAACACAACATTTTATTTATTTATTTATTTATATCACTTTAAGTCACGTCAGATTTCTCTGCGTGAAATTCGGGCTGCTCTCCCCGGGGAGAGCGCGTCGCCACAGAGCAGCGCCACCCTTTTTTTTCTGTCTACAACTGCATTTATTTTCCTATTTTACAACATAACAACGTTTTAATGTAGGCCTTGGCAATTAGCTGACATTAATAATAACTGACACAGCTTTTGGCCTGGGCCACATTTGCAGTATTGATTGTATTTATTTCAGCAAAGCTTGAGGTGCAACAAAAAATGGGTAATATTTGACTCTGTGATCCCAGTTTTCCTACAGAGTGCGTAGTTTTTATTATTTTCATTATGGGGAGGAGGAGACTGCAGCTGGAAAAAACCCTCGGAGCACACCCTTAGAGAATCAAACACACAGCCTCCAGTCTGTATCCCACTGGTTTAACCACAGTACTTATTTGGCTGATGGTGTATTTTCTTTCTTATAGTCTTCTCTTTTACTTTTCTGTGGCCTCTCCTAAAATTGAATAGGATACGTTGTGCCTAGGTCTTCTCCTGTGCTTGTAACTCTGCAGGAGGTCTGCCTGCTGGCCTCAGCCATTACATCAGCTTTAGAACAGTTCATTTTTGGGGTGTTCATTATGCATGCTGAGTATGTTCCTGTTATCCTTGGATGCTGACATAAGTTACAGGATCTATGGCCACAAATTTTATGGCAAAATAATTTCCCCCAATTTAAAAAAAATTTTTTTAAGGGAATCAAGGCACCATCAGGTCTGCATTTCATTGAATTGATGTGGGAGATGTAAAAAGTCCTTGTGCTTAATTCACCCGATGCTGCTGCCTAGCTTCAAACCCCCGACTTCATGGACCCACAGCATACAGTTATAAAGCTATAGTGTCAATCTCATTTATACAGTCAAAGCAGCATGTGTGTTTGCGTGTGAGAATGTTCTTGCTCATGCATGGAATAATTATGTTACACGTGGCAAGGGAAAAACACCCACTGGTTGACATTTTGATTTTCAGGATGTGATACGCATGATTGAGAGCACCAAGACAGATGCCCGTGATAAACCTGAGAAGGATGTCGTGATAGCTGATTGTAGTGCGGAAGAGGTTGAGAAGCCTTTCTCTGTCGCAAAAGATGACGCTTCTGATGAATAAGTGTGTGCTTGTCCAATTTTTGTACTTATTATTCCTTTTGTTTTTGTTTTTTTTATCCCCATGAGACATTTTATCATAATAATTCTAGGGATTTTTAAGGCTTTATTATTTTTATTCCATTTTTGTGTGTGGTTGGTTTGTGGCTGTGTGTAGATTGTGTTCAGAAGTAGATGAGGTATAGTTTAGTTGGCTTGGAAAGTGAGAAGATCAGAGAGAGCTTGATTGGCATTTGATCAGGGTGCAATTGTGAATAGAGTGCAATTGTGAATAGCGAATCATAGAGCTTGTGACTCTTTTTTTTTTCAAAGGGAGTGAAATCATCACTGGTTTTTAACTAGATTCAAAGCAAGAGTAGTTTGTAGAATGAAACCTGCTATGATGAAAATAGCAATGAAAAATGGGCTGGGAGGAGAAATAATTGTATTTGTTTATGGTTTGCCTGATGTATAGAGAGAAGAGAAGAATGCTTGTTTTAGTTCTGGCTTGTAATAATTTATTGTTTTCTGCTTTTCTTGGGTTTAAAAGAAGTGCTGATGAAGTGCCTTAAGTTTTATTTCTGGTGTTTCTTAAACAACGGACTCAATACAGGGTTACTATAAAACAGGCTGTTTAAAAAAGAAAAAAAACGACCCAGGGTTTCTATGTTTGCCATTGCAACTTACATATGGTGAGCTGTTTTAGTTTGTGTGTGGCTGTGGGCTACTTAGTCTTGTTCTGTGTGCAAACATCCATGGTGCACTGGTACACACTGTGTGTGTGGAAGTTGGAAACTGCCAAAATGATGCAATGTTCTGAAATGTTAAATAATTTTGTCTTTTGGATGGTTCAGTGTGAAGACCTGTACTGATACAAGTGGTGTGAATATATATCTTCAAATGATGTGTTTGTTGGAAAGCAGGGGTTTTCTTGCTCTGCACTTCAGTATTAAAGGTTAGCTATTGAGGCATATCAGCGTTTAAAAAAAAAATCCTACAATTCATCATGAATAAGAAACAAGAACAGCCAAAATAAAGGAAGTCGATAGAGCCAAAGAAATGAAAATGTGAGGTCTTTGTCACGTGCAAGAAATGTCTTCCATTGTTGAAACGCAGCACGGTTGTTTCATCACTGCTTCACTTGGACCAGAAAGAAAAAAGTAGCATCAGAAAAGGTGGAGTTGTTGACAAGTTTTGTTATAAGCCAGTTACAGTATTATTTGCTTTTGAGCTTTTTAACTGCAGATTTGTGTTTTGGATAGGTACATATTCCTTGACTTGGTTGTCTGAACAACCTGCTGAGAGAGTGTAAAATGAAGAATCAGTTCACAATATTTACCTTTTATTAAAAAATTTTTAAACCCCAAACAAACCCACTTTCTGACTTTAAATGTTGAATTTGATTTACTGTGGAAGGAACTAGTCTTGATGATTTTAAAGTGAGAAATTCTGAGTGTACTAATGCAATTGGCTTGTATAATTTAAAAAACCAAAACCAACTGCTCATAGAACCCACATACACAGGGCTAAAAAATATCATTACAGAAAGCAAGTGATGGAAACAAGCGCATCGTTGCACAGTTTACCCCATCTGTACACATACATACAAACACTTGAGAGTGTTATTGTTATACATCATGGGTACGATATGTTTGTATGTTAGCATTCTGTTGATGATGAATATTTTAGTTGGTTTAAGAACTGTTGTCATGGACATCTTATTACTGTTTTTGTTCTTATTTATGAAGTAAGTGTTAGATAAAGAGATTTGTATCAAAGAGAGGAGAGTAGTTCTGATGACAGTTTTATTGTCAGATCTTTTATCTTTCATCCTTTTTAAAAATTTTCTGTTATAAGTTATGCATTTTGTTTGGATGACATTGTTCTTCATTTTTGAGCACTGTATAACGTTGATGAATGGGAAATAAAAAAGAGAAAAGTGCATGCCATGTTCACTGCTTGAAGTCACGTGTACAGCAAGTCTGCGTTTTTTGTGGTCGCATTATTCATGAATACAATCATCCTGAAGTCGGAATGTGGCTACCTTCAAGGTGGGCAAAAACAGTCGCACATGTAAGAATGTCGCCATTCATGAACCTCAGAGCTGTAGCTGAGGATCAAACCCCCCCCCCCATCCTCAAAATCTCTGCAGTTTTTTTATATGTGGTCACATTGTACATACAATCTGGGATTATCGGAACGAAAATGGCTATCAAACTACTTAACTTGTATGTTCTTTCGAGCCAGAAGGCCCATAGAGCCGGAGCTTATCCCGGTTTCTGTAGCGTTAAGCGAACTGATGGTTTTTCACCACCCCTGTGACAGGACGCTAGTCTGTCGCCAGATACTTCCCCAGCTGAGTTGGTACCCACTTGTACACCTGGGTGGAGTGAGGAAAATAGGAGTAAAGTGTCTTTCCCAAGGACACAAACCGAGCGAGCGGGGATCGAACCCGCGACCTCTGGATCACGAGTTGACCGCCTAAACCTCTCGACCACGGTGCCTCCTAAACAACTTTACTTGGTATGCAATATTGATTCTAATTACATGGAATTCATGATCAGGAGCTACTTCTCATTTTTCTTTTTTTTCTTTTTTTTTCTTTCCAAAGCACATGGGATTAGTCAAAAACCAGAAGGTAGTGAGAATGGATTGTCACAAAGCACAAGATAGGAAGGATTGTCATAAAGTGGAAGATAGCGAGAATGGATTGTTACAAAGCGGAAGATAGTGAGAATGGATTGTCATAAAGTGGAAGGTAGTGATAATGGATTGCCACAAAGTGGAAGATAGTGAGAATGGATTGTCACAAAGCAGAAGATAAGATGGATTGTCACAAAGTGGAAGATGAGATGGATTGTCACAAAGCGGAAGATAAGATGGATTGTCATCAAGTGGAAGATAGTGGGAATGGAGTGTCACAAAGTGGAAGATAGTGAGAATGGAGTGTCACAAAGTGGAAGATAGTGAGAATGGAGTGTCACAAAGGGGAAGATAAGTGAGAATAGAGTGTCGCAAAGTGGAAGATAAGATGGATTGTCACAAAGTGGAAGATAAGATGGATTGTCATCAAGTGGAAGATAGTGGGAATGGATTGTCACAAAGTGGAAGATAGTGGGAATGATTATCACAAAGCGGAAGACAGTGTGAATGGATTGTCATAAAGTGGAAGATAGTGAGAATGGAGTGTCACAAAGTGGAAGATAAGTAAGAACGGAGTGTCACAAAGTGGAAGATAGTGTGAATAGTGTCACAAAGTGGAAGATAGTGAGAATGATTGTCACAAAGTGAAGATAGTGTGAATGATTATCACAAAGCGGAAGACAGTGTGAATGGATTGTTACAAATCAGAAGATAGTGAGAATGGATTGTCACCAAGCAGAAGATAGAGAGAATGGATAGTCACAGCAAAAGATAGTGAGAATGGATTGTCACAAAACAAAGATCTGATAGCCATGAAGCATGAAGAAGAAAGAACTGATTGTCATGAAACTCGGAGAGAGAGGAAGAAAGTTGAAAGTAAGCACAAAGGCCAGAAACATCACAGGAAAGACCAAGGCAAAACCTGATCAAGGACAGAGTTGATCATTACATCAGTTAACCACAGCAACAAAAGCATAACCATGCAGAACAACAAACTTCATAACATTTAACACAAACACAAGTGGATAGCTTTCAACGCATGTTGTATTTCATCTTTATGGGTGACTTTGACCTTGCCTTGAAGCTCTGTGATGTTCTGGCTTTCTTCTGGCGCAGAACTGGTCGCGTCACGAAATGCTCCACTGTCTGGGGACTCAGCAGACCCTCTGTTTCCAAACTGCCCACGATGCGTTGGAATTTTCCCCCCAGTTCTGGGCTTCCTTGGGCAGAGAAGTTTTCTGTCAGCTGCTGCACCTGGGTTGAAAAGAGCACACGAATTAAGAACCACAAAGACCCCTCAACCCCAACCAGCCAAAAATAAAATAAAATCGAACATCCTCCAAAGTTGGAATGCAGCTACCTAAATGGTGATAGAAAAAACAGTCACATGCAAAAATCTCAACAATGATGAAACTCTGACATCTAGCTGAGGAACAAACAAAAAAAAACAACAAAAAACAAACAATAATCAACAACCACAAAACCCTGTACTCTGATTTGTTGCTTTACAAGATTTAGCGCTATATAAATTCCATACATTATTATTATTATTACAGTAAGAACACCCCCCCCCCCTAAAAAAACCCACCCCAAAACAAAACAAACAAAAACCCAACAAAATATTAACAAACAAAATGAACAACAATAAAACCCTGTAGTGTCAATATTCTTCATTTACAGTTCCGCAAAACCTAATCTTCCATTTTTTGGTAAATAATCTTAAATTTTCAACTATGTTAAATGTGCAGATCTATATACTCAAATGTGAAGATGTATGCTGTATGTGCCACCACCCACACACCCATCAATTCAAATTTCTCATACAACACTTGCAGGCATGCTTGCACACACTCACACACACACACTCACTCTTTCTTTCTCAATGTGTGCACATAAACATACTCTTGAAGTTCTAAGCACATTGGCCCTATATCAGTTACTTGTAGAATGGAAAAAAGAGAGAGTGCATTAGTTATTTCCCATTACATTTCTCCTGCTGACAAGCAGTATCAGTTTTCTCTCGTTAATAACTGTTTAGATCAGGTTTCGGCGTCTACAAGTCAGGGTTAATTGCTTACAGTCTTCTCAGCTTTACTGACATGGCAAGTTCTGTTAGGCTGACAATAAAATATTGCAGAATCATTATGTCTGGGGAGGTGTATATTTTCTGTTAACGTGTATGATAAAAATCATCAGTGGAAAGGTGATCAACCCAAAGTGCAGTATTATGAAAGAGTCCATTTTGTTTTTGTTCCTCGGCTAGAGCTCCGAGGTTCCTTCACCAATAGTAAGAATTTGCATATGCGACTGCCCACAATAAAGGTAGCTGCATTCTGACTCGGGGGATAAAAAGAATACATTTAAAACAATTACCTTCATTATGCATGGAGAAATCATCCATGGAAAAATGGTTAAAAATAAATGCCTTCAGATGAGACTATAAACCGAGGCCCCGTGTGTGAACGCATGCAGAACATCTTGCGCACACGTTAAATCCTGTTCCACTTTTTGAAAGAGTAGGCCATTGTGTGCCGGTGGGAACAGATGAAAAAATTTACAAAACCGCTTACACACGGGGACTGGATGTAAAAAAAATGTTTTTTAAAGCACATCAGTGCTTATTCCATTATCCTCGAAAAATAAAGAAGTCATCTGAGCGCTTTCATTTGTTGCTTTACAAGATTCAGCGCTATATAAATTCCATACATTATTATTATTATTAAGTCGTGCCAGGATTGGGAGAGGGGGGAGAGGGAAGGAAAAAGAATGTTATTCTTCAAAACCTTGTAACTAACTGATACTTAACCACTTGACTGCCCCACCCTGGAAATTTTCGGAGACAAAATGTACACTCTATACGCCAACAACCCTGAAAATGTCCAGGGTTTGGAACCAAAGTAAACAAGCCAGCTTCCTTGACTACAGTTAAAGGGAAAGAACTCCAAAATTAGTGGAGATCACTCTCCTGTTGCTTGGAAACAGCCAGTTGCAAAAACAAACAACTGAGATTTTCCCTTGACTTATGTGTGACGTTACTGAGATGGGGGTACTCAGAATGACAGTGGTGATGAAGGAAGTGTATTTTCATCTATTTTTAACATTTTGAAATATATTTTTGTAATGAAATATGCTAATTACTTTGAGTTTGCCTCAAAGCAATCTACGATATATATATACTGTCATTGGGTAGAATATCAGGATTATTCATTTAGTAATTTCTGAGTAACAGGGACATGAACATTGCAAGTGGTACATAAGAATTTTATTCTCCGGCATATAGGGTGCACTTGCACTCTGCAGTTAAGAGGTTAAAAACACATTTTTATTTTTATTCTGAATTTCAGATAGAACATTTTTTTCAAAGAAATGTGAAACCTGTATTAGTACTTCTCTCTTCAAATATGACCAAAGCAGATACAGATGCTGTCGTAAGTACACTGACAAGACTGCGTGTGCAAGTCTTCCCAACCTAACTTTATCAGCCCTGTTTCAAAGAAAAACAAAGGTACCTTCACTTCTTCTTTGTCGAACACTCGGACGTCAACTATCCTTGTCTGTCATATGAGCAAAAATGCGTTGCACCGCCATTAAGCGCCTGACAAGTCAGGCCCAGCACCATCTGACTTCGGCATGGGAGAGATTTGTTATCTTTTAAGCCTTTTTGCTCAAAAGGCAGGAGAATGGACCAAGAAGGCAGAAAATAAAATAAGAAGAGGTGACCAGAAGAAAAGGAACAAAGCAGAAACAGAGAGGGGTAGAAAAGGGGAATTCCTAGCACAGAATTTCCAAAAGATGGGGATGCTGTTTATATAATTGATAGCCCCCCCCCAAACATTTCCATGGGGGAAAGTACGTCACTATATCTAGGTAAGAATAAAACTGTGGTGTACTTACTGTGTCAGAGTAAAGGACCCTGCATCGGAGATGTGCAGGACCCCTTCCACTCTGGCCTTCCTCTATGCTGGCCACCACATCTTCCAACCTACCCAGCTGAGCCAAAGCCAGTAACTGCACAGTGAACAGAAAATGACTGCTACTAATTAGCTATAATGATTGCTGACTGCAGATAGGAGACGTGTTTTTTTTTTAACTGTCATGAGATATTGTGCTTACATCCAAGAATGAGCATGATTTACCCTCACCTCACCAATCCCATAGTCCCTTGGACCATAGGGGGACTGATGAAGATTTTACAACCAGCATCCTCCTCTGCCCGCGGTCCTCTGCTTTCTGCAGCAATTCATTCCACTCAAGGCCAGCCCACTCTCTGATGTTGTTTTCCCATCGTTTTCTCTATCTGCCTCTTCGTCTCCCTCCTTATACTGCTCCCATGTAGGACAGTCTTGGACAGTCCAGATGTTCATGTGACGTGCCTGAACCACTTAAGTTTGCATCTTGTCACTGAAGTCAGGAGCTCTTCATATGGTCCGATGGCATTTTAAATTCTGGCCTTCACTTCCTCATTGAGCATGACTATAGTGACAGAAATCAACAAAGCTTTCTTTCAAGAAAGACAAAAGTCCAGATCTTTTGAGTCAGATATGAGTCAGTGTTTGATTGTTAGAAATGGTCAGTGCGTAATGAATATACACACTGATTAAGTCAAAGCATGAGAGCTGTACTCTGTAAAATATGGTATTAAGGAGAGTAAAACACAAAGAACCCATACAGGAAAACATTTTGTCACAGTCTTGTCACTTGGGGCCAAGACACCTTCTTTACAACTTCCTGTGAAGTGATCTTTCAAAAGATAATAGTAATGTTGATTTTGTTGAAATTGAATTTGTAAAAATCTATTAATTGTAACTGGCTGCATGTGAAAGACTAGGATGAATGAAAGCGCTTTGATTTGTTTTTTGCAAGATATAGGGCTGTATAAATTCCATGTATTATTATTATTATTATTATTAATGTAGTTTATAGAAATCCTGAATTGAACAAAAACTGTAGCGGATATGAAACAAATTAAGAATATTTTTCATCATGGCTGTTTTATGTCATCAGTGTGATATAACAACCATGGCATGAGACATTTTGCAGTCAGAAAATTACAAAGAAATAGACAAATGTTTTAGACACAACTGCACAGTAAGATTGATTAAATTACTTTACTATTACAATTTCACAGACATACTGCAAAGTGAATTTTGCTCTGTTTTCTCTTCCTTTATACATACATTCAAGCTGAAAACGATAACAACAGATGCTTACAGTCAATCACAAAGTACACATGAAACAATTCTTACCTTGATGTTTTTGAATATCGCCTCATTTGGATTGGTGAGGGACTGGGCAACAGACAGAGCCAAAGATGCCTCTCCCTGCCATCAAGAACACATTTTCTTTCATCAGTGCATGACAAGTTGTAAGAAAACACACCTCCCATGGGGATGCTGGGGGCCTGTCAGTATAAACAGCATCCCCACCTTCTGGAAATTCTGTGCTAGGAATTCCTTCTTTTCTCTCTCTCTGTCTCTGCCTAGTTCCTTTTCTTCCTGTCATCTTTTGTCTATTTCCTGCCTTCTTGGTCCATTCTCCTGCCTTTTTATCCAGAAAGACTTAAAAAATAATTCTCTCTCTCACCAAAGTCAGATGCACTGGGCCTGACATGTCAGGCGCTTAACGTAGGGCAAAACATTTTTGCTTATAAGACAGACAACAATTTGTTGTCTGAGCGTTCGAATGAAGGCGAAGAAGTCAGAAAATGCTTATTGTTCTGTCATGTGATTCGGTTGGGTCCAGTGTAAGGCACTTAGGGTTTTTGACAGGCGGAACAGGTTTTAACGTGTATGGAAGATGTTTTGTGTGGACTTGCACATGGTACCTCAGTTTAAAAACTTATCTCAAGGACTTTGGGGGAGTGTAGTTGGTACCAATGATAACTCCAGGGGAAAAAAATCCTCAAACCTGTGCCATCCAATCACCAGCACAGTGCTATAACCAAGATTCTAAATAGTTGTATTTGATTATTAAGGTTTTTTAGAGTTCATTTTATGATGTATAACTACTTTACTCTACAATTGGTTAAAAGTTCTAGCCCCCTTTCCCCTGCCCTCCCCCCTTTTTTTGTTGCTTTTTGTTAGTTTGCTTTGGGGGGGGGGGGGGGGGGATTTCATTCCCCCCTTTTTTTAATTGTCTAATATCATCTATGTGAACAGACATTAAACTTAAGAACACACAATGCTATAACCAATAGGCCATCTTGTCCCTACTGAAGGCGCCTTGTTTTTAAACATTTGAAGAAAAAGATGGAACTTAGAATGGTAAACTAGAATACACACACAAACAAACACACACACACACACACACACACACACACACACACACACACACACACACACACACACACACACACAACATGTTTCTAAGCAAAGCCAAAAATAAATGACAAACTGGTTTGATTGAATAAAAACTCCTCCCACTCCTACTTAATAAATCCAAAAATTGTGCAGCACAAAAAATACATGCCATTACTTTGCATCAAGAATATTCCAAACTGTACAAAGCCATTTTCATCACCAACACCCCCCAAAAAAACAACAACAACAACAAACAACAAAAAACTAGCTATCACCATCTACACAAGTGCAGAACAATGATGTTCATGCAGAGAGATCACAGTGGTCCAGTACCAATTCCAAATATTTTATTATCCCCAAACAGAGAAGTTCAGTTAGGTACCACACATCACAGAGACCCATTTCCAAATACTTAATTATCCCCAAAACAGAGAGGTTCAGTTAGATACCACACATCACAGAGACCCATTTCCAAATACATAATTATCTCAAAACAGAGAGGTTCGGTTAGGTACCACACATCACAGAGGCCCATTTCCAAATACTTAATTATCTCAAAACAGAGAAGTTCGGTTAGGCAACACACATCACAGAGACCCATTTCCAAATACTTAATTATCTCAAAACAGAGAAGTTCGGTTAGGCAACACACATCACAGAGACCCATTTCCAAATACTTAATTATCTCAAAACAGAGAAGTTCAGTTAGGTACCACACATCACAGAGACCCATTTCCAAATCCTTAATTATCTCAGAACAAAGAGGTTCAGTTAGGTACCACACATCAAAGAGGCCCATTTCCAAATACTTAATTATCCCAAAACAGTTAATTATCTCAGAACAGAGAAGTTCGGTTAGGTACCACACATCACAGAGGCCCATTTCCAAATACTTAATTATCTCAGAACAGAGAAGTTCGGTTAGGTACCACACATCACAGAGGCCCATTTCCAAATACTTAATTATCTCAAAACAGAGAAGTTCGGTTAGATACCACACATCACCCAAATCCTTAATTATCTCAAAACAGAGAAGTTCGGTTAGATACCACACATCACAGAGACCCATTTCCAAATCCTTAATTATCTCAGAACAGAGAAGTTCAGTTGGGGACCCCACAGGCCACTCTGCCACACTGACCTGCCTGAGGGCCAGAGCTGCAGCGAACAGCAGACATCGGCGGGACAAGGCACTGCCCTCTGCTTCTGCCTCCTGCAGCCACTGCTTCATCTGCCCACAGCACTCCTCTGAATTCTGCCACAGACAGTACACACCACCAGGGCTTTTGTCACACCTGCAGGAATGGGTGTTTGGCTGTTAAAGAATTTTTTTTTTTGAATCTGACTGATACGTATACATGAAAATACACATGCTTTCTCTCATTTTCTCTTACTGTCTTACTACACACCTTCACATTTAACTGTTAACTGTTACGCACACAACTAACCATTTGATTCTCTGTGGCTGTTGCTAACGTTCTAACATGCACGCTCGCACGCATGCACACACGCACCCACAACACAACACAACACACACACAGGGGAACGGGATAGCCTGCTGGTTAGAGTGAAGCACGTTTGTAGCGCTCGTGATCTGCTCTCGTGACCTGGGTTTGAATCTTGTTCAAAACGATTTTTCCTCTGGAATTTGCACCTGTGCCAACTCCAATCCCCCTAAAAGTCCTTTGGATGAGACTATAAACTGCGGTCCCATGTGCGAACGCATGCAGGACATCTTGCGCACACGTTGAAACCCATTCCGCTTTTTGGAAGAGTAGGCCATTGCATGCTGGTGGGAAGGGATGACAAACTTTACAATACTGCATACATACAGGGACTGGATGTAAAAAAGCACATGAATGCTTATTCCATTATCCTCGATATAAAAGAATAAATAAAAATAAATACATAAATAAAATAAACACTACACCACACCACACAACCCAATCCAACCCCTCACACTCACACGCACACACACACACATACACTCACACACCACACCACACCACACAACACCATCCACCCCCCCCCCCCCCCCCCCCCCCACACACACACACCACTGTCTCTACAGAGAAAACCAACCAGCTGATACAGTGCAGCCATGGCCAGGGTGGTGCAGTCAGGGGTAAACTTGGCAGACACTCCTAAGCGCTGAAGAGCGGTGAAGGTATCGAGGACCTGCTGGTACCTGCCCTCCTTGTACAGCATGTCCATCAGCAGCAGGTGACAGGTACTGTTCCTGAACAACCACTGCAGGTCCTGTCAGCAACACACAGCATAAATTGTACTGTACAGTGTATCAGAGGGTATCGACAGACCAGCCTGATGGGCGCCACAGCTGAGTGGTTAAAAACCATTTGACTTCAATCCCAAGGGTTCATGAAGTTGTGGGATTGAATCTTAGCTGCATCTGGTGAATTGAAGGGTGGGAATTTTTTCAAATCTCTGAGGCATCTGGTGAAATAAGGGTGGGGGATTTGTTTTTGATCTCTCACGTCAACTTCAAAAGCAGCGGAAGATCAAATATGCACATGAAAGATCCCGTAGTTCATGCAGTGTTTGGCAGGATACAGAAACACAAACATGTCCAGCATACATCCCCAAAGTCGGAATGTAGCTACCTTCATGGTGGGCAAAAACAGTCACATATGCAAAGTGTTATCATTGGTGAACATCAGAGCTATAGCCAAGGAACAACAACAACAACAACAACAAAACCAATCAACAACAGTTCCAGTTCCTTCCTTCATCTGCCTAGGATGCAACAGAACATGCTCCTCACACATTAGCCTCTTCAGTCACCACAGGGCTAGTAGACACTGAAACCTTTCCTTCCCTGATCCTCACATGTGAGGAACCATCATCATCATCATCATCATCATCATCATCATCATCATCACCACTCTATTGTACACTTTTTGCAGTCACAGCAGACTTCATGGTATGAAACTCACTCTTGCAGAATCATCTTCACACATTATCTAAAAATTTGAAAAAAAGATCCAAACACACCACCAGATGTGATCACTAAAGTGACTTACTAAGATAAGCTACACTAGCTGGTGACTGGCCAGCCTTTTTACCACTTCATCAAAACCCAACCTCATACACTTCTCAGTATTGGCACAGTTTAGCCCCTTGCAGTCAGCTGGGCTATAAACGCAATAAATGAAAGAAGAAATGAATATTTTAATATTGTTTCATTGGCTCAGGCCCAAAAGCTTTGTCAGTTATTGATGTAACCTAAGTGCCAAGGCCCACATTAAAATGTTGTTATGTTGTAAAATGTCATGCTGAGATTGCCTTCAGCCACGACAAGCTCTTAACATAACAACCTGCAGTCTCCATTAAGGAGAAAAATCGCCTGAAGTCGGAATATGGCTGCCTCTATGGCGAGGTACTTGAAAGCAGTCATACAAGCTAACTTCTCATCCAATGTACTTCCTATCTCACAGTATTCCCCAAGTGGGATGAATGAGTCAAGAGTGCACATTCTGGGTGACCCCCAGGGTGTTAAGCTGGGGAATGCACAACAACAACAACAACATCAACAACATACTGTTTCATGAAGTTAAAAAGAAAGAAATATCCAGAGAAAAGTTGCAACATTCACCTTGTCCTCATAGAGTGCTTGTGCTGTCTGTGGATCTCTGAGGATGTAGAGGAGTCGAAACAACAGCGGACCAAACAGAAAGCGTTTTGGTGACAACGGTCCTTCTGCTTTTAGCCTAGGGTAGAAAAAAGATATTTAAGTAATACACACACCCACACATGCACGCACACACACACACACACATGCATGTTTGTACTATATTCGTAGGCTTTAGCTGGCAAACTAAGAAGACCTCCTAATAACAACTGTTTTCTCTCGGATATAAACATTAACAAAAAAACCAGTTCCTGTTTCTTTGCGAGGCAAGAAAGCACTAACTCAAGCTACAGTTTTTGCTGTATTTGAAATATTAAACTTTGAACTGCATAGCGTAAGTTTTGAAAGTGGCTCCATCATGACTGCAATTTACATTCACCTACCTCCTTTCCCCTGGACATATACCAACTTGAAGAGACTACAATACAAAGCAACGTCAAAATCAAAATCTTCCAAAATCTTCCTCACACACACACACACACATGCATACACACATGCACACCCACATCTCATTCAAGAGGATTTTTTCTCTGGAGTTAATATCAGTGCCGACTCCACTCTCCCCAAAAGTCCTTCGGATGAGACTATAAACCGAGGTCCCATATGTGAACGCATGCAGAACATCTGTGCACACGTTAAAACCCGTTCTGCTTTTCACCCACATCTCATTCAAGAGGATTTTTTCTCTGGAGTTAATATCAGTGCTGACTCCACTCTCCCCAAAAGTCCTTCGGATGAGACTATAAACCGAGGTCCCATATGTGAACGCATGCAGAACATCTTGTGCACACGTTAAAACCCGTTCTGCTTTTCAGAAGAGTAGGCCATGGTGTGCTGGTGGGAACGGATGACAAAATTCACAAAAACTGCATACACACAGGGATTGGATGAAAAAAAGCACATGAATGCTTATTCCATTATCCTTGAAATAAAAGAATAAAAATTATTTTAAAAAACCACACCCACATCCACACACATCCACACACACTCACACACACACACACACACACACACACACACACTCTTTAGAGGCATTTCTTTCCATAAAAAAACCACATCTATCTGGTGGATACCATACATCTGCCTGTCTATAGTCCCATCTGCAGACTTGGGAGGCCTTTCCTCTTCATCGCTGTACAGCTGTCTCAGCAGCTCTGTGGCCAGCCCTACATCCCTGCTGTCGTCTGCTGTGTAAATGAGTTTCACCAGATCCCCAACCACACGTCTGTCTGCCTTCGTTGATCCGTGGCAGCCGACTGATAACCTTTCCACAAAGTCTGAAAACCAAACGTAGATGTTGACCAGTGTGTAACTCTACAGCTGGATTTACTTCGGCATACAAATACACACAAGAAGATATACATACATATATATGCACATAGTCAAAAATACACGAAGTAATATGCACTCACAAACTTATGCAAATACAAATGCACAAAAATTGGATGGGCCTTATTATTAAGTTATTACACATATGAGTAGTGCAAACACATGTCATATAAATAGATGATATATTTTTATAAACTGAAGATGCATCACAATCACATTTACCATCACATGCACAGAAAGATACACACACACACACAAACACACAATTTGCAAGAATCAAAGAGCATGATGCCTAAATATGGACCTGAACAATAGTAAAGCCAAAAAGCAACAAGTTAAAACCATTTTATCAATATCTCTCTTCTCTCTTCTTGCCTACATTTCTTGAAGATCATTCAATAAAACATCACACTGAAATTTTCATACTGCGTGTCTTGATCAAGATGAATAATGGACACCATAGCTAAGTGACTCAGACTGTTTGACTTCAATCCCTTGGGTCCATGAAGTGTGGGTTTGAATCTCGGCGGCGTCTGGTGAATTGGGGGTGGGGATTTTTATGATCTCCCAGGTCAACTTCAAGTGCAGACCTTCCAGTGCCTTAACTTTCTTCATGTACGTATACAAATGCAGGAGATAAAATATGCACGTTAAAGATTCTGTAATGCATGTCAGCATTCGGCGGGTAGTGGAAACACAAACATACCCAGCATACATCCCTGAAGTTGGAATGTGGCTACCTTCATGGTGGGCAAAACCTGTCCTATCGTGGGCAACATCTTATCATTGGTGAACCGCGGAGCTCTAGCCAGGGGCAAAAAAGGGTTGATCCTGTTCCTCTCCAAGCCACAATAGAAGACTGGGTATTTATGTCATCCATACCACTTGCCATAACTGCACTACCCTTCAACAAAAGATGGATGTGTGCAAAAAACCCAACTATACCTGGTTTACTGAATAATCTGTCTTTTTCAAAGATGCGTATCCGTCTGAAGTTTTCCACTCCTAAAATCTCATTGCTGAAGAGATGTCTTTTTCCTGACAAACAGAATGTAATACAATATACACATTTCCAAACACAGACAAGAACATGTTGTATACACAGTTAAAAAAAAAGAAGTATGATGTGTATATGTATGTATGTATGTACATAGGACTGACTGTATGTGTGTGTGTGTGTGTGTGTGTGTGTGTGTGTGTGTGTGTGTGTGTGTGTGTGTGTGTTGTGTTGTGTGTGTGTGTGTGTGTGTGAAGTCAAGTCAAGTCAAGTCCAAATTTTATTTCCAGATGGTACATTGAATAAGCAATACATTTGCTTAAAATTTTTTTTTTTAATCAAGCCATCTATTAGGAACAAAAAACAACTTGATCAATATTATCTAACTACATTATTACCATAACCAATAGTGTGTGTGTATTTGTTTTTCTACATTATCAATTAAAATTCTTTAATTTTTAGGATAATGAATATGCACTTGTGTGTTGTTATTGTTGTTTTAATTCCAGTCCCTGTAAACATGCTGTTTTGTAAATTTTGTCCCACCAGCACAACGGCCTACTCTTCCAAAAGGCAAATCAGATTTTAACATGTGCGCAAGATGCTCTGCATGCATTTGCACACCGGATTGTGTTTTTTTTTTACACTACAATATAGTCTTATTTGAAGGACTTCAAAATCCCCTTGATTGGCCATCTTGGTGGTGGCTCGAATCCAGAACCAAACCCAGGCCATAAGGTCATGATTGAATCGCTCAAACTACCAGGCTATCCACTCCCCACTTTGTGTGTAGATGTGTGTGTGTGTGTGTGTGTGTGTGTGTGTGTGTGTGTGTGTGTGTGTGTGTGTGTGTGTGTGATGTGTGTGTACTGTGTGTGTTGTTGTTGTTGTCTTCAATTTAACGTCTGTTCACTCTAAGTGATATTAGACGAGGGAAATAGAAAGTGTAGTGGAAGTTAAAGAAGGGAGAAGAAGGAGTGGAATGAGAAAAGTTAAGAAATAGCATGTGTTGGTATTTTTTAAAACAAAAAACACAAAAACCACCACACACAACAAAACAAAAAAACAAACAAAACAACCCCCCCCCCCCCCCCCCCAACAACCTAGAAAAGTAATGATAATACTTTAAAACAGGAGCAAAATATAAACTCAACAATGTGGAAACATGAAATAACAATAATGTAACTGCAATAAATATTCAAGTGGACTATGCAATAAACATCTGGCAATGGCAAAGGCTAGCTTTGAATTTTCAAATACATTTTCCAGAGACTGTTCAGAAAATGTAGGTAAAAAAGGATTTACAATAGGGCAATCAAATATGATTTGAGTATTGGAAATATGATCCCCACATAGACATCTAACATGTTTACAAATTTTGTAAGGAATGCATTTAACTTCATTCTAAAATATAGTGAATTAACCCTTCTCACGGTTATAAAACGCAAATCTATTTGAGAAGGAGCCATATAACCAAAAATATGGGCAGTGGTCAGCAACTTTTCAAAATATCGTTCCTTTTGAATTGATCAGATTCTTTAAACTTACCCCATGAAGTTTGTTCTAGTATATGGTATCCTTCCTGTAGAGATAAGGGAACATGCAGTTCTATCGATTCCATATCATGTCTTGCCCCCTTTTTTGCAGCTCTGTCAGCCCACTCATTTGAAAAAATTCCAACGTGAGAAGGCACCCAATAAAAAGAAACAGGAATACCTCTTAAACTTAGGAGGTGTATTACATATTTAATTTCAAAAATAATTCTGGAGACCTTCTTGAAGTTTGGGGATTTTATAGCATACAATACTGACTTGGAGTCAACACAAAGCAAGATATGAAAGAGGTAAAATGGAAAATCAAGAATATAGTTAAGAGCCATAAAAACTGCAATAAGTTCAGCTGTAAATATTGAACGATGTTTACCAAGATAGTATGATGTCTCAAGTTTAAGTGCTGGTATGACAAATGCAGAGCCTGTGTCATGATTTTCTAAAACAGATCCATCGGTACAACAAACTTTTAAGCAGTCAGCATACTTATTTTCAATATGCGACCGAACATCTGCAACCATGATGTTTTGATTTTCATTCTTTTTTTCATTAATATATTCTATATCAAAACAGGCTTTATTCATCTCCCATGAAGGACATGATAAAGCTTCTTTTTGTGTTTCTTAATCATATTTATTAAGTTTAGATATTTGAAAGAGGTCTGATACATAAGTGCCAATAGACATTAAACACGAAATTTGTTTAGCCCTTTTTGGAAAATTCGTTTCTGCTTGAACTTTTAATTCATTACAGACAAAATTTTCGTCATTCGTGCTCTGTAACACATATTTGGTGCATGAAAGTTGTCGGTATTCAGCTAGGGGAAGGTCCCCAATTTCCTTATAAGTTTCTGTGGTGGTTGCATGGAATGGTACCCCAAGTGCAAGTTTGTACACCTTACAATCTATACTTTGGAGTTTTTTAAGTAAATAATTAGGAGCACTGAAAAAGACTTCTTCAAGTTCTTGGAACCTACAAGTGACTTAGACAAGCATTTAAGTGTGAAGATATCTTGTCCCCAGGACTGTCTGCTAACCATTTTAAGAACTGTGTACCATGTGCATGTGAGTGTGTGCATGTGTTGTGTTGTGTCAGTGTGATGTGTGTGTTGTGTGTGTGTGTGTAGTCGCCCTGTGTGTGTGTGTGTGTGTTTGTATGTGTTTGTATGTGTGTGTGTGTGTGTGTGTGGTGTGTGTGTGGCGTCGCGGGCGCACGTGCCGCACGTGAATGTATCTGACTATCGTAATACAGCGATTCATTTCCAGACCAGGCCGTCATGAAATAAAAGGAAAATAATGACCGATCAGCAGTCCTAATGATTATGGTATATTGGTAGTGTCCAACGCCTTTAGCATTGAAATGGTGATGTTGAAAATGAAAGTAGGTACTGGGAGGTATCGTCTGATCTTATGATTGAATGTATCGAATATGATATGGCCAAACATCAAAATTATAGTTTTATACAGACATATCACTACAATACCTGAAAGAGAGCCCGATTTTGACAAGGAGCACCACAATTTAACAGACCATAGTCGTCTAGCGAGGCAAGCCATCATGGGAGAATTCAGAATTATGTCCCTTCATCCAAGGGAGGTCATTGTAATACCCTGAAAGAATGAAAGTCGAGCTTTTTGGAAAATAGCTTTTTCGAGAGAAAAAACACACACGCTTAAATAGAATTGATAGAATCGCAGTGTATTATATACTTTTTAATCGGATTCAGAGTTTGTTTGATTTTTCCTCATATGGAGAATTAGTTCAGGAGAGTCTTTCCAGTTCTAGTTACTGTTTGCAAACATATCTCATTGACTGACCTACTTTTGAGTTCAAGGCCAAAATTGCCTTGCTCATAGAGGAGTTGCCGTGGCAGATCTAGGCCTAGCAGGATTGCTGCAAAACAGCGGATAACAAAAGTGCACAAATCACGTAATAGAAAATGGCGCACAAGAATTTAACAGCAATTTTATACAAGAAGGACGATCTGAGAATGGTGAGTTAATGCTGAAATTTAAATCGAAACTTGCACAGTTACTTTCTAGTGTATGATCCGAAGCTTGATGCATTAAAATGTCATTTGCCCGGTTTGCAGATTGTAGGTCTTTGCTTGGCAGTTCTGCAGGGTTCACATAATTATGTGTTTTTATTAATGTGTGCCAGTGTATTGTTTGGTAGGATTTGTTGTAGGCTACATATACGTTCGTGTGTGTTGTGGTGTGTGTGTGGTGTCGTGGGGTGTGTGCGTGGTGTGTGTGTGTGTGTGTGTATGCACATGGGTACATGCCTACTTGGAAGTGAGTGTGTACTCGAATTCAACCTCACCCTTGTAAATTACATGCTTAATGCCTATACATGACATAATCCCTACTAGGTTGCCTTAGTGCCTAACTAGTTACTACCTCATCAAGTATGTAGTGCAAATAAACAATTGTAAAATGCATGGCATTTTCAGTAAATGCAGTCTTTTATATTACACACAAGCAACACCAGAAAAGGTGACAGAAAGAAAAGGAAGAAGGCAAAAACAAAGAAAGGGATAGAAAAGAGGGAATTCCTAGTACTTACAGAATTTCCAGAAGGTGGGTATGCTATTTATACTATCCTTTGGCATCCCCAGAGAGAGAGACAGACAGACAGACAGACAGACAGACAGACAGAACCACCTTCAAACAATTCTACTACCAGGTTTTCATAAAATTTCATGCTTTTCAAGTTAACATTTTGCTTTCTTTTTAAAAAGGAAGGGGCAAATGTCAAACTAAGTATGCATGCATTATGAAGACACAACAGCTAATACTAGTAATAGATGCTAACTAACACTAAGTAAGAAAATATATTGACATGGGGAAAAAACCAAACCCTAGTGATGATAAATGTGCACAATATTGTATTGCAGGAAGACAGACCGATACCTGAGCCAGGACCAGGACGTGAGTATTCTGCTTCATGGTTTTTATCTTTAAATACTGGTCAGGCATAACTGCGAATATGTCACATACTCAAGAAGGAAGGTGGCAGGATGTTTTAGACATTTGCCTGCTAACAAGCAAAATGTCAGGCTGTGGGTTCGATTTCTAGCCTAGCCCTTTCTTCCAAGTTTGATGGGGGAAAAAATCAAACTGAATGTCAAGTCTTTTGGAGGATACTATTTAAATCAGTAGGACCTGTGTGTTTTCGGAATTGTAGACGTTAAAAGAACCCATGACAGTTGAAAATCGAAAAAGGAAAATACTTCCTGACTGTGCTGGCAAAATGGGTAGATTCATTTCCCAGCTGTATCTCCAAAGTTGGAATGTGGCTACCTTAATTGTTGGAAAAGAAATGTGTGCAAACACAAACAATCTCACTGTTGGTGAACCTTGGAGCCACTACTGAAGTGGCTGTTTGAAGGGATTTTCCCCCCAGAATTAACACCAATGCTCCTCTGAAAGTCCTTTGGATGAACTATGAACAGAGGTCTCATGTGCCAATACACACTGACACATAACATCTGGCACACACATTAAAACCTTTTCTGCCTTTCAGAAGAGTAGGCCATTGTATGCCAGTGGGAACAGATGATAGAATTTACACATAGTGTTATTCCTTTAATGTAAATGCTAATTCTAAGCTTTTGTTTTGTTGAAGTTGTCTTCAGCCATGACAAGCTCTTAGCATCATAACAACCTACACTTTCCTTTAAAGTAGAACAAAAATCCTCTGAAGTCTAGAGTGTGGCTGCCTAGTATATTGTGAGGTTTGACTCGGGCTAACAGGTTTGTCAGTTATTGATGTCAGCTAAGTGCCAAGGCCTATATCAAAATGTTGTATCCTTGAAGTCAGAATGTGGCTATCTTAATGGTGGGTAAAAATGGCTGCATGTAACACAAAATCTCATCATTGGTGAACCTCAGAACTTAAGCTGAGGAATTGTGTGTGTGTGTGTGTGGGGGGGGGGGGGGGTATTGTTGTGCAAAGATGCCATGTTGAGATTATCTTCAGCCATGACAAGCTCTTACCTTAACAACCTACATTTTCCTTATAATAGGAGAAAAAAATCCCGTGAAGTCAGAATATGGCTGCCTGTTATGGTAAGAGATATGAAAAGAGTCATCCAAGTAAACTTCTCATCATCTGGTGAGTATTTACAGTCTCACTGTGATTTCCAGGTGGGATGAGTGAGTCAGAGTGCAATGTCTGGGTGCCCCCACCCCAAGGTGTTAAACTGGGGGACATGCCAACAAAAGCAACACTACTTTTTGTGTGTCCCATTCAGTGAGCAGAAGGTTTAAGTTCCCTCTTTCAGACTGAACTTTTAGTTCCTTCTTCTTTTGCTTGAACTTTTTTGGGGGGTTTTATTTGGTTTTATTTTCTTTCAATTGAATTCTACTTCCTTCTTTCAGACTGAACTTTAAAATGCAAATGATGTAATAACAGAACGAACATGCGCACAGCAGTTGGACTGTTTTACAATATAAAGAAAGGTAACTACAGCCATACCAAGTCTTTTTTTTACCTATCAACAACACCCCCACCCTCCCTCCCCCCAGCCAAGAGTTTGTCAAACATGGCACAAGTTTCTTGGTCAGTATGTTTACTGTTGCTGTATCTGTGTTCTCCTCTTATGTGTTTTAATCTCTCCCAAATTATTAATGCTCATGTGATGATCTGTGTGTGTGGTGTGTGTGTGTGGTGTCGTGATGTTTGTGTTGCATTGTGTTGCCAAGGTCAATCAAATCAATTTTATATTCAGATGTCATTGAATAAGCAATGCATTTGCTTTTTTTCATCAAGCCATCTATCTAGGAACAAAAAACAACTTGATCAATATTATCTAACTACATTATTACCATAACCAATAATAATAAAACTAAATCCAAAAGAAAAATAGAAACAGATTTTTTAAAAAGAAAAAGAAGAAAGAAAACACACACACACACCCACGACCAAAAACAAAAAGTCTCATCAACAATGAAAATGGACCCCCCCCACCAAGAAAAATACACTGCATAACTCGTACACACATAACATGCGCGCACACACACACACACACACAAGCAATAGAACACAACACAACCCATCCCAACACAACACAACACACACACACAACACATTCATACACATACTCGCATACATACACGCGCACATTTGTATTCACTTAGATTTGAGTTACAAGAAAATGAGAGAAAAAAAGTAAAATATCAAACAAAATATATCAGGTTACAATATTACCCGTTTCATTGTCATACTTTATAATTAATAACAGCCAACACACAAAAAGCCATGACCCCCCCCCCCCCCCCCCTAAACAAACAAAAGAATCAAACAAGCATCCACCACCCAAAAAAAAAAAAAGAAGAAGAAAACAAGAATGTTTGTGTGTTTGTGTTTATTTTATTTTTTAATTTTATTTTATTCTTTTATATCAAGGAAAATGGAATAAGCACTTATGTGCTTTTTTACATCCAGTCTCCGTGTGTATGCGGTTTTTGTGAATTTTGTCATCTGCTCCCACTGGCACACAATGGCCTACTCTTATGAAAAGCGGAACAGGATTTAACGTGTGTGCGAGATGTTCTGCATGCGTTCACACCCAGGGTCTCGGTTTATGGTCTCATCCAAAGAACTTTTGGGGATAGTGGAGTCTGCACTGATGTTAACTCCAGGGGAAAATATCCCCTTGAATGCGAATTGAACTTGGGTTGTCTGATTGCGAGCGCAATGTTCTAACCACTAGGCTATCCCCATCCCCATGTATGTGTGTGTATGGACATAATATGCACATGTGCATACAGTATGCATATACACATTTGCATGAGTATGTGTGTGTGATTTTCGTTTTAATTGTGCATAAAAGATACTTAAGTTATTGGTCACAATAAAATGCAGAGGAAACCTAAATTTAAATGAAGGAAAGCATACTATTTCAAAGAACGTTGAAAGAAGAAAATGCTGGTCTATGAATGAGGGAAAGTGTAACTTCCATTCGTTCTGTCAGTGTGTTATCTGCTGACCTGTTGACCTTGGCTGACCCAAAACTAGTTTGAAGAGACATGTCAGTTCAACCACACTCAACCATGATAACAGTCAGATCTGACTTTAAGAGTACTAAACTGAACTCAAAAAAACCTGATGGAAACATGAAGTAAAAGCACATTCTCTGAAAGATTCGTGGGGCCATTTTGAGTTGCTACTCACTTTATTTCATTATCTTTTATGCCAGTTTTTGTCAGGGAGTTAACCTTCCTGTACATCTGCCTTTTTTTTTTTGGATGGGCAGTACCTTCTGGGTGTACAGCAACCCGTGGTTTTTGAGAAGGTATAAACCTGCTACCATACCTTCTGGGTGTACAGCAACCCATGGTTTTAGAGTAGGCATAACCTGTTACCATACCTCCTGGGTGTACAGCAACCCATGGTTTTAGAGTAGGCATAACCTGTTACCATACCTCCTGGGTGTACAGCAACCCATGGTTTTAGAGTAGGCATAACCTGTTACCATACCTTCTGGGTGTACAGCAACCCATAGTTTTAGAGTAGGCATAACCCACACCATACTTCCTGGGTGTACAGCAACCCATGGTTTTAGAGTAGGCACAATCCGCTAAAGGTAAAGGTAGGGGACGGGATAGCTCAGTGGTCAGAGCACTCGCTTTCCCCCAGCCAAGTTAAGCAGCGTCGAGCGTGGTTACCAGTTGGATGGGTGACCGTTTGCGCGCCTTGGCTTCAGTACAATTCCCCCAGTTCACCCAGCTGTAAATGGGTACCTGCCCTCTTTAGGGTCAGGGAAGGTAAAGCAGCGAGGGAGAGGAGATGGGCGCCGCCCTCAATATGCTGGCCTTAGAGAAGTGAGGCCTCTGACGCCTCGCTCCCCTACGACCTTATAGGTTATGGGACTCCTTTACCTTTACCCTTTTACAATCCGATACCATACCTCCTGGTTGTACAGCAACCCATGGTTTTAGAATAGGCATAACCTGTTACCATACCTCCTGGGTGTACAGCAACCCAGGGCATCTGGCAAGGACCTCAACCTCTTGCCTTGTGTGAAGCACTAGGCTGAAATTCTTTACCTGTGTTGTGGTTGCATAGCAACCCCATGATTTGAAGAGACTACTCACTGCCCTAGGCCTACATCCTGGATGTTGAGTAACCTAAGCTGCCTACAGAGGAGTCTGCCTATAATTATGTGTAAGCAGATTTGTAAGAAGGGACAGTACTTTTCATACAATAGATCTTGTACTTCAGGTGTGTTAAAGGCATGCACTCAGACATACAAACTCATGCACTGGAACTATCAGTAAAGAATTAAAAAAAAAGGGCCAGTTACTATTTGCAGTGCACCTGTGTAAATTTGCACTCTCCTACCAATACCTTGCTTTTTCCTTTTGATAAATTATCATCATCATCATCATCATCATCATTATCATCATCATCATCATCATCATCATCATGAACATCGATAGTGCAAATATGACCAGAAGATCTGCCCTAAGCATATCAATCTGTCTCATGATGTGTCTAATTTGTCAAAAACGCCAGATCAGCAGCCTAGAATAGATCTATGTAATAGCACTCCCCCCCCCCCCCCCCTTCCCCCCCCCAATGCAATCTCACAGATGATCTACGTAATAGCATGCCTTTGATGTTGTGGACCTTCCATCTCCACTTCCACCCATTGAATGCACCTTGGTGGGACTCTGTATGTGAGTGTGCATATGGACTCAGTAGTATACATGTAATAAATCAGAAGTGGAACAGATTGGCAAAACACAAGCAATGGTCAGTCCCACCTTCAAGTCCTTCTCCCTTCCAGGAGAAAAAAATATGAGAGAGCAAGAGAGACAAACACACACACACACCCATGTGTGTGTGTGTGTTTGTCTCTCTTGCTCTCTCATGAACATGAATGCACTTCAATATTGTACATAACAAAGAAATAGCATGTATACAGCATTCCTTCATACATACTACATACATACATACTACATACATACATACATACAACACACACACACACACACACACACACACACACACACACACACACACACACACACACACACACATACATACATACATACATACATACATACACAACAGCATTTTATACAGTGCACCATTTACGTGCCATGCCATCTGAAGAATATTACACTGTCAGTTGCAATTCCTCCCTCCCCCATTACAGGAGGGCTTGATGGGATGTTATTTAAAGAAGAAGAAGAGTTTGCAGTTTGTGATGACCATCATTTTCTACTGGCCCAGGCCGAAAGCTGTGCCAGTTATTGATGTCAGCTAATTGCCAAGGTCCACATTAAAATTCACTGGCCCGACACCATCAGCAACGCAGACCTGTGGCAACGTACCAACCAGCTGCCAGCCAAGATTGAAATCCGGTGCAGGAGATGGGGATGGATCGGGCACACCCTGAGAAAGCCAGCCAGCAACATCACAAGGCAGGCATTATCATGGAACCCTCAGGAAAAACGAAAAAGAGGAAGGCAAAAAAACACCTGGCGACGCGACCTTGAGGCAGAAACCAGGAAGATGAGATATACCTGGAGACAGCTGGAGAGAATAGCCCAGGACAGAGGACTCTGGCGGACTGTTGTCGGTGGCCTATGCTCCAGGGGGAGTGATGGGCCTAAGTAAGAGTCAGTAGTAGAATGTTGTAAAATGTGTTGAGATTGCCTGCAGCCATGACAAGCTCTTAACATAACCTGCAATCTCCTTTAAAGGAGAAAAAAATCCTCTGAAGTCGGAGTATGGCTGCCTATATGGCGAGGTACTTGAAAACAGTCATACATGCAAACTTCCCATTCACAGTGTGCAATTTCAATCTCACAGTGATTCCCAGGTGGGATGATGAGTGAGTCAGAGTGCACATTCTGGGTGACCCCCAGAGTGTTTAGCTGGGGAACACGCAACAACACCACCACCACCACCACAACAGCAACATTTTCTACTCTAACAATATTTTCATTTGCAGAGGTGCAGTTGCGGATGCAGCAGGTGGGGATCTGTGGGTCAGACGTGCACTACTGGACGCACGGACAGATTGGGGACTTCATCGTCAGGGAGCCGTTAGTGCTGGGCCATGAGGCCAGTGGGGTGGTCAGCAAACTGGGTCAGGGGGTCACCACCCTCAAAGTGGGTCAGTTCCTCGTGGAGAGTGTGCAGCGTGGGGGATTGATTGTTTCGTTATCCCTCTCTTTGTCTCTGTCTGTCTCTGTCTGTCTGTCTGTCTGTCTCTCTCCTCTCCTCTCTCTCTCTCTCTCTCTCTCTCTCTCTCTCTCCTCTCTCTCTTCTCTCTCTCTCTCTCTTCTTTGTCTCTGTCTGTGTCTGTCTGTCTGTCTCTCTCTTTATCTCTGTCTGTATCTCTGTCTGTCTGTCTGTCTTCTCTCTCTCTTCTCTCTCTCTCTCTCTCTCTCTCTCTCTCTCTCTCTCTCTCCTCTCTCTCTCTCTCTCTCTCAGCGTTTTCCTTTCATTTTGAGGGCTGGTTGAAAAAAAAGTCTTGTAACTTAATCTAGTACCCTCGTGAAATAAAACCGTCTTTGTGTCTCTCCCTCAGTTTTCTTCTGTCCGTCTGTGTATGTCTGGAAGTGGGTCATTTTCTTTGAAGTGGATCTGTCTTTGTCTTAATCTGATGTGTATATGTGTGTGTGTGTGTGGTGTATGCGTGTGTATGTGTGTGTGTAGTGTGTGTATGTAGTGTGCGTGTGTCAGGATGCACGATGCGTGTTTTTTATTTACTTGTTTATTCTTTTGTATCGAGGATAATGGAATAAGTACTTATGTGCTTTTTTACATCCAGTCCCCGTGTGTATGCGGTTTTGTAAATGTTGTCATCTGTTTCCACCGGCACACAATGGCCTACTCTTCCGAAAAGCAGAAGAGGATTTAACGTGTGGGCAAGATGTTCTGCAAGCGTTCGAACACGGGGCCTCGGTTTACAGTCTCATCCGAAGGACTTTGACATTCAGTTTGACTTTGACATTTGTGTGTGTGTGTGTGCGTGCGTTTGCATGATAATTATTGTTTGTGTGTGTGTGTGTGTGCGTGCATAATGTGTGCGTGTGTTTGCATAATTATATATGCGCATGCATGCATGTACGCATGTTAACAGCCTACGTCACGCTGACTGTTGTCAGGAGACCGCGTTGCCATCGAGCCGGGTGTGCCGTGTCGGCGATGCTCGTACTGCAAGGTGGGGCGCTACAACCTGTGTCCCGACATGCAGTTCTGCGCCACCCCGCCTGTCCACGGAAACCTGGCCAACTATTACGTCCACGATGCCGACTTCTGCTTCAAGTGAGAAATTCGGTGTGCATCATAACACTGTAGCTGGAGGAGAACTGTAGAAAGTGAGATGAAGGCCATGCAGCAGCACTCTTGGGGATCAGTGACTAGGTTGGCCCAGAATAGGCAGAGTGGAAGCGCTTTGTTACTGCCCTACACACCACTGGGTGTAATGGCTAATGATGATGATGATAACACTGTAGCGGTGTACCCTTTTAGTCCTGTCACTGCTCTTCCTGTTTTTACGTAGAAAAATTGTATTGTGAAATTTGTAAAGTAAATGAGTAAATAGATTAGAAATAAAAAAAAAACACCGCAAAAAACGTTGCACATTCTGACCAGTATAACTGTTTTCAGTTTTTCTCCTGATCGTCTGATTTTATTTCTTACTGTTACAAGTTGGGAGCTTTGCATGCAAAAGTGAAGATTGAGAAAGGGAGAGGGGTTTGATAGGCAAAATAAGTGTATTTCGAGGAATTTCCATTTTCCGTGTTTAAGTCCAGTTACCCTAGGAGAGAATTTTGTGCAGTTATTATCATTCATTCTGATGTAGAGGAGTGTGTTTGCAGGTTACCGGACCATATGAGTTTTGAGGAGGGGGCGCTGCTGGAGCCTCTGTCTGTTGGAGTGCACGCCTGTAACCGCGCCAACGTGGGGCTGGGAAGCAAAGTCTTCGTCTGTGGGGCAGGTAGAGCTCTTCCTGTCTTGTCGCTGCTGTTGTCTGTCCTCTGAAACCAGTATGTGGCTGCCTGTATGCTTCCTCTTCTTCTCTGTCAAATGCTCAGACAGCAACTGTTGCTGTTTGTCAAATGAGCAAAAACGCGTTTCGCTGCTGTTAAGCGCCTGGTAAGTCAGGCCCAGCCTGTATGATATACTTGTGTTTTTCTCAACAAGGTGTGCTCATGGATTTTGCTTTTTTTAAATTTATGAACTGTAGGTGGGTTGGACAGAATGAATACTAATAGGATATAAAGTTTGGCCTTAGGTGAAAAGCTTTGTTGATTATGATTAAGTGAAATGCCAAGGCTTTACATTAAAATGTTGCTTTGTTTTGAAAATAATGCTGGCTGAGATTGTCTTCATCCATTAAGAGCTCTAAGCATTACAGCTTGTACTCTCATCAAGAGGAGAAAAAAAATCCCCTGAAGTTGGAATATGGCTACCTATATGATGAGGTGCTTGAAAACGGTTGTACATACACACTTTCTATCCAGTGTGCACTTTTGGTCTCCAGGAACAATGGCAGCAACATTAAGTTTGGGAATTCATGAAAACAAAAACCGTTTCTTATATATATAAACAGGAATATACGAACAACTAAATATCTGTCAGACTACTACCACAATTTCTGACTGGTGTCTTCCTGAACTCCCTGAGGAGTCATTGGGGCACTGCACTGAAGTTTTCAGGTAGTGCAGTGTGTTGTGGGCAAGTTGAACCTGAAGGAGCACGTTACTACTACTGCTACTGTGGATTAAAAAAAAAAAGTCATTTATGTCTTATTGATTATACTTTTTTTTTTAAAAAGAAGGTAGGTATCTGGATGGTTCAGATGCTCGTCTGTGTAACAAGTAAATCATAAGGTTCTGGGTTTGATTCCAGCCTTGCTCTTTTTTCCCAGTTTGATGAAAAACATCGAACTCAAAATCCTTCAGATGAGACTTCAAAATTTGAGGCCCCATGTGCGAATGCATGCAGAATATCTTGCACACACGTTAAAAACCCATTTCGCCTTTCAGATTAAGCCATTTCATGCCAGCAGGAGCATATGACCAGATTCTGAAAAACAAAAACGCATGTACAGGTGTTGTGTTTAGACACCATCCCTGAAGTTGGAATGCAGCTACCCAAATGGGTCGGGAGGGGGGGGGGGGGGGGGATGGTTGTATATAAAAGCTTTTCACCATTGATGAACCTTGAAGTAGCCAAGAAACAGAAAAAACCCAGCACCCCCCAAAAAACCAAAACAACCAAAACCAACAACAACAAAACAAAACTACATCAAGAAACAAAACAACAACAAAAACCAACCATGTGTTAGTGTATTTGTTTTCCCCAAAGTTGTTTCTTGGTACTATTGCTGTTGTTGGTGGTGTGTTATGTAGACGCTGTGTGTAGTTGGCTTTTATTGTTGATGTCTTTGTTTTTCAGGTCCTATTGGTATTGTCAACATGTTGGTGGCCAAAGCAAGAGGAGCTGGTACTGTGGTGATATCAGGTATTTTGAGCAGTATATCACACACACACACATGAACGCACGCACGCACACATGCATGCATGCGAACACACACACACACTTACGCACGCACGCACACACGCACGGACACACGCACGCATATGATTTGAGACTACTTGACAGGGTTTACTGTAATAATAATATATCCTTGCGTCAAGCAGGTCTGAAAGATACAGACACCTGCAGTGTTGGTCAGGTAATTTTGAGCAACACTCTCAAACTCGAATCTGTAAAGTGGATGAAGCTGGACTGTGTGGTCCCAGTCTCCCCACTGAGCCCACAGCACATTCACTCTGGGTAGGAGCCGGCTGGAGTCCAAAAAATCCCTATGACTCTTATGGGATTTGAACCCACGACCCCAGACCCAAGGTGCTAACCAGGACGCGGTGGTGGCTGGTCTGGGGGGAAGAAGGGGGGTGGGGGCGGTCTCACAGATCTATATTGTCCACAGTTTTATTTTTGTCAAGAATAATGCACAAGAAAATGGATTCTGCTTGGGTAAAAAAAATCACATCAGTTGTACTTGTACTTTTAAATACCACTTTCATCCAGCATCTCTGTACAAAACTGATCAGACCAAGAATGTTTGTCAATAATGAAGTACAGTGAAGGTTAAATGGCAGACTGATGATGCTATCAGCATGGACGTCTAAGGAAAAGGGGGTAAATAATGAAGTACAGTGAAGGTTAAGGGGAAGAATGACGAAGCCGTTGGTTTGGATTTTTGATACTGGTCAATTCTGTGAACAGATCTGGACCAGAGTCGACTGGACTTTGCCCGGAAGATGGGGGCAGACCACGTGATTCAGGTGAAGAGCAAGGAGCCCAAGGACACAGTGGCCCTGGTGGAGGAGGCATTGGGGCAGCCAGCCGACATCACCATCGAGTGCAGCGGTGCTCCACCCAGCATCCGCACCGCCATCTATGTGAGTTAGGGTGGAGTCAGGGTTATCTACCTGTGTGCCATCGTCAAACACTCAGAAAGTAACTATTGTTGTCTGTTATATATGAACGAAGATGAATTGTGCTGCTGTAAAACACCTGACACGTCAGGCCCAGCGCTTCCGACTTCAGTGTAGGAGAGAATTGTTCTTTTAAGTCTTTCTGGGAAAAAAAGGCAGGAGAATGGCACCGAGAAGGCAGAAAATAGACAAGAAGGTGGTGACAGAAAGAAAAGAAACAAGGCAGACATAAAGAGGGGGATAGAAAAGAGCATGTTCCTAGCACACAGTTTTCAGAAGGTGCGATTTACACTGACAGGCCCCTGATATCTTATGGGGAAATCCACCTGTTTAGACTCTCAGATTCTTTGCTGTGACACCACAAGCTTCACACTCTGTGGGAGACTCTTTTCAGACTAATATGGCAGTCAGGTTAAACAGAGCATATTTTTCATTCAAGAACCTGTAATTAACTTGTATAAATAACTACAGTTTCATTTGTTTTGTCCCCCGCCCATTGAGATGCTGGGGGCTCTTGAAGTATAAATAGCGTCCCCACTGTATAGAAATTCTGTGATCAAAGTTTCCCCATTTCTATCACTCTCTTTGTTTCTGCCTCTTCCCTTACCTTCTTATCCCCTCTCTCTCTCTTGCTTATCTTTTTTCTTTTTTGTTGAGTGTCGTTTTTGTTGCTTGCTTATCTTCTGTCTACCCAGCCCATTCTCCTGCCTGTTTTCAAGCAAATCTAAAATTTTTTCCTTATGAACTTTCTAATGAGCCACCCTGAAGTCAGAATGTGTCAACTGAGGACAGCAGGCAGACCTCCTGCAGAGTCACAAGTGCAGGAGAAGACCAGGCACTACACATTCTACCCAGTATAACCATGCAATAACATTGCTGGAGAATGCAGAAGAAGAAGAAGTTTTGTTTCATTTGTGAACTTGCATTTAGGATTTTGTTCAGGCACAATAAGTTTTTGGGAAAGAAAAACCACAAGTGAAAGCCTATTCTTCTGCCTTTTTGGTCCTAGAGTCTCTTGTAAAGCTGTAAAGTATGGCTGTCTTTTACAGCAAGATGTAAACAGCCATAGCACCACGCTGATGCTCAGGTAGGCAGGTTTGATGCGAATGTTCACTGGAGTTGAGAGCTTATATGCGCAAAAAGAGAATGACGGAGATAGATATTAGTTGTTGTTTGACCGTTACCAACTTAAGCTTCCAGGGGGCGTCCCAAGATAGACACTGTGTCTGGGTCTGTGTGTCCAGGCGACCAAGTCAGGGGGGTGTGTGGTGCTGGTGGGGCTGGGGCCTGACCTGATCGAGCTGCCCGTGGTCAACGCCTCCGTCAGGGAAGTGGACATCAGAGGCATCTTCAGATACGTCAACTGGTGAGCAGGGGGCGGTTGTGACTGTTTTCATGAATGTGTTTGATGAATGCTATAGCTGAGTGGTTATGACCGTCCCACTTCTATCCCATGGGTCCATGAAGTTGTAGGTTCAAATATCTGCAGCGTCTGGTGAATTTAGAGTGGGGATTTTTATGATATCTCAGGTCAACTTCAAGTGCAGACCTGCCTGTGCCTTAATTCCCTTCGTGTTTGTACGCATGCAGAAAATCAAATATGCATGATTAAGATAATGTCATTGATTTCAGCCTTCAGTGGGTTAAGAAAACACGAACATAATCAGCGTGCATCCTCAAAGTTGGAATGCAGCTACCTTCATGGTGGGCAAAAACAGTTGCATACACAAAATCTCACCATTGGTAAACCTCAGAACTCTAGCCGAGGAACAAAAAGAACCAACCAAAACAAAACACAAAAAATTTACAGTAATTGTAATGATGATAATAGACATTTTTTAACGCCCAAGATTTATATGATGCCTAACTGCCTTGGGTGTCTGTATTTCAGCTACCCCACAGCCTTGGCAATGATCGCCTCAGGCAAGGTCAATGTCAAACCTCTGGTCACTCACCGCTTCTCGCTGGACCAGAGTCTGCAGGCCTTTGAAGCAGCGAAGCGCGGGGAAGGGGTGAAGATCATGATCAGCTGTGAGCAGAAGTGAACAAGTGTGGAGTGTGGCATGAATGTGGAGGAGGAGAGGATGATCTTTGGTGGACAGTGCTTTTGTTGGGGTTTTTTTTCCTCTTATGTGATGATTTGTATCTGAAAATTCCTCATCTTGCAACTGGCATGAGAATGAATCAATATGAACTTCATTTAGATAATGATTTGAATAAGAACATTTATAATCTTGCAATGAACATGAGAAATTCATTTTGATATCCTAGATTTTTCTGTTTTTTTCCCTCTTAGATTCAGTAATGATTTTTGTAATAATACTCATAATCTTGAAATGAGCATGAGAATGATTTGATATGAAATTCATTTGCGGGAATGATTTGATGTGAAATAATCATTTGGATATTCCAGATTTTTCTGTTTTGTTCCCCCCAGAACTGTACTGGTTACTCACAAGCATTTATATCCAGATTTCAGCAAGTTTCTTTTTTTTTTGGTGTGTGTGTTTAAACAGGTTGACACATTTTCCCAACATCTGTATTGACGATTACAGACTTTGAATCATTCCAAAATGTACAGCTCAACTTATCATTAGATTCTTCCCTGGTGCCAAAGGTTTCATTTTTCCATCATTTATCAGATTTACTGTGCCTAGTTGCCTTGTGTAAGGGACTGTTTGCACTGTAGAACAAAAAGAAAGGTGGCAGGATGGTTGAGTTCTTCACCTGCCTAACAAATAAACTGTGACATTCTGGGTTTGATTCCTGGCATTGCCCTTTTCTTCTCAGATGGGAAAATTGGTTTGAATGTCATCTATAGGAGGATGCTTTAAACCAGTCGGATTTATGTGCTTTCAGACTTGTGCACATCAAAAGAACCCCTGACAGTTGAAAATTTGAAAGAGCAGGGAGGTACCTCCTGACTGTCCTGGCAAACTTGGAAGGTTCAATTCCCAATTGTATCCCTGAAGTCGGGGTGCAGCAACCTTAATGGTGAGGAAAAATGGTTGCATCTATACAAAAATGTCACCATCGGTGAACCTGGCTGCAGTTCTAGCCGGGGAACAAAAACAAAGGGAAAAAGAACCCCCTGTAGAACATGCAAGTAGTTAACTTCCTGCAACTTTGTTAATGATATCAACTTTTCAGGATCGTGAAGTTGCTTTTTGCTCTGAAGACGTTTCATGTGACCAGCTACATGAATAAGAAACAGGCAGCTAATCTCTGCAAGGCTGTTGTCTCTGCACACTTGCATTGGACTGAATTCTGAATCATCTTTTTTTTGTCAGACTGTTTAATCAGTTGTCTTCTTTGTTATGTGATGTCGTTTTTTACTGTGCAGTTGTGTTTTGCATGTTTGTTTGAATAATATGTAAAGTTGTGTTGTGAGCTTGCTGCTATTTTGGCAACCTGATTTGCAAGGAATTATTACACATTGTTTTATGATAGGTTAGAGTTTATTCATTATTATGAGATGTGCTTTTCTTTGAAAAAAAAGAGTCTTGGAAATTTGAAAATTGTTTTTATACTTGTAAGATTTTATCGTGAATTCTTACCAGGCTGAGTAACTCTTCTCAGCATGCTTGCTTTTTATGACATTTTTTTCATTATTCTTTTGTATATTCTTCTGCATGAGGGTTATAGTGGGGTGTCTAGATGACTCCTTACAGAGAGAGAGAGCGAGAGAGAGAGAGAGAGAGCGAGAGAGAGCGCATGTTGGTTGGACTGCAAAGAAGTGTGAACTAAGCAATGAATTAAGTCCTTTGAGTTTTCATTCTGATTTGTTAGCGGCTCTTCTATTTGAAATGTTTTTATGACGGTTGTTCATATAATCTAAATGCTTGTTCTGATTCTTTTTCATTCTCTTAATCAATCAAAGTGATTTGAAAGTGCAGCTGTTGTCGTTACTGCATCATGGAATTTACTTGCTTAGTGTAACCTTTATTTCTCCCGGCTGTAAATAGTGATGTCACCAGTATCTTGTGCACTAAAATTGCTTGTGCACCATAAGTAGAAGCCATGGAAGCTTTTTTATGATACTTCAGAACTGGTTAACACAATACTGGATGAACTGATGGTATGTTTTGATTTAGTACTCTCACTATCACTGGGTAAGAGGTGTTCATTAAACAGACCAGCTTTTTTGTGTGAGTTTTATTTGTATGAGATGTTTGTGTGGTGGTCTATTAACGGATTCTTGACAAGCAGGCATATTGCTAGTGCTGTGCAGTATTTGCCACTGTCACCTTACCAGTAAACTCTTTATATCTTGGAGCCTGATGTTACACGATTCCAGCTTAACACTGAGGGGATCACCCAGAATGTGCACTCTGACTCTTTCATCCCACTTGGGAATCACTGCCAGATTGAAAGTGAAGTTTGGGTGTACGACTGTTTCCAAGTACGTTGCCATGTAGGCAGCCATACTCTGACTTGAGGGAGGAATTTTTTCTCTTCCAAAGGAGAGTACAAGTTGTTATGCTAAGAACTTGTCATGGTGGAGGACCTTCTTGACATAACATATCAAATCATAACAATATATTGCTGTAGACCTTGTTACTTGCTTACATCTATTACTGACAAATCTTTAGAGGTGTGGGGAGACACCGAACAATGAAAGTGTATTTATAAAGAGGCCATATATGAAGGAGGGTGCTGAATAAGTCTACATAATGATTCAGACTGTGTGCAAGATGTTCTCCGTGTGTTTGTACACAGGACATTGGTTTATAGTCTCATCAAAAGGATTTTTGAGGGAGTGGAGTCAGTACTGATGCTTTCTCCAGAGGAAAAAAATCTCTTTGAATGGGTGTCTTAATGGTGACTCAAACCCAGGCCTTCAGATCTTGAGCTGAACACTTACTACTAGGCTACCCTGCGCTACCCTGCTCTCCCCCCCCCCCCCCTCCACCTCAGGCTTCTGAAAATAGGTAAAGATCATAATCAAGCAACATATCCATCCTTCCCAGGCGTGTCAGGGTATGTACAACAGCCTTCAGGCACTACCCCACTGCAACAACATGACTTGGTATATATTTATTTCACCACCTATACAACCCAGTGTACTGGTGACGTTAAGAAGAGGTGCAGGCCAGTTATTCCTTGATAAATGTTTTTGTGAGCTGTCGGTATGAACTACGCTAATTATGGGATCTTTTATGTGCATGTTTAATTTTCTTCACGAGTACAATTTAAGCACTGGCAGGCTTCAGGTAATTTAGTGTAACCCCATTGTTAAACCCACCAGTTTCCAAACATCCCATCCTTAAAACACACATCACCACCACCACACCATAACAACACCACCAACCCATCCCCAAACAAAAAGTATTTCTCCTCCCACTATCCCCCACCCCCTAACACACTTGTGCAAACTAGTACAGAAAAGCTCCCCCCCAACCCCCCCCCCCCCCCCCAACAAAACAACACAACCAAACAACAACAATCAATAAAATCATAATTAAAAAAACAAAAATCAAACTGAAAAAATACTACAAAAACCCCCAACTAAAAACAAAACAACCAAGAAACAAAAACAAAAGCAAAAAAACCTCAACAAAACGGCACAACCCCCCCCCCCCCCTAAAACAAACAAAAGAGTACAACCCCCCCCCGCGCCATACACACACATCACCACCACCAACAGCAACACCCACAAAGAAAAGAAAAAAGGTTACCCCCCCACCCCCAAATAGCAACAAACAAACGAAAACGAAATCGTAAACAACAAAAAAATCTGTCCGACTGCTGTCCCTTGTGGAAGGGAGACCATCACACTTCAATTTCTCTGAGAACGAAAGTCAATCAGTTGTTTGGGGAATAAAAAGTACAAGGTGATTTTAGACAGATCGCCACAAACGATCAAAATCAAACAGAACGTTTAAATTAAAGTGAGATGTATAAAAGTGTTATATCGATTTCGTATTTAGTAACTGCGCAAATGAAACGCAGTGAATGTTTAGTCTGCATCGTCTGCTGCTCGTTACCAAAGCTTTCGCGGGAAAAGGCAGACGAGACAGTATCTGAACCAAATGACATCAGATGATCATGAAGATGAAGAAGAAGAGAAAACTGAAGTGGCTAGATATTAGACAAGATCTTGTGGCATATGGAAGATCACAATCTTGCAAGGCACAGTCTGGAGAGGTAAGAGACAAGGCAGGGAGAGAGAATGAATTAATGAATTGGGCTATCATTTTTTCCCAAGGGTTACATAATATATTTTAATATATATAAATTTACTTTTTTTTTTATCAGGCCCTTATCTTTATTAGGGACTATCAACACAGAGAGAATCAATCAATCAATCAAATTTATTTTAAGGATGATAAATAAGCACTTGTGTGCTTGCTTTTTTTTTTTTTTTACATCCAGTACCAACTTTATCAGGGATATAGGAAAATAGACAATAACAACAGCAACCAAAAATCACTACCCCCCAAAAAAAACCCACACAAAAACAAACACAAACAAACAAACAAAAAATCCACCCCAAAACCCATACTATTAAAAAAACCACCTTACAAACCATCTGAACGAGCAAATACTACAACAACCACAACCAAATTATTGACAGACAAACAACAGCCACAGCCAAAACAACAACAAAGAGAGAGAGAGAGACTGGTTGATTGACTGATAATCTTTATTACCAAGGGTTACAGATAAGTTTTGACATACTTTTTTCTTCCAGCCTTTTCCCTGAGAGGGTACTATAATAATGACAATGAATGAAGAATATGAAATAAACATAATAGAAAATTATTTTGATTTAAAGAGAGATAAATAAAGAACACACACACACACACCTATTTCTCACACAGACACAGGGACACATATAATTACATATACATGCACACCCAACTAAAACCACCCTTTCATCACCATAAATGGCATGTGTGTGTGTGTGAGTGACCAGCCATGGACCAGAAATGTCTGGAGTTAGTGAAGAAGATGGGGGATGACCACATGATTCAGGTGAAGGGTAAAGATCCCATGGCGACGATGTCTTTGGTGATGGAGGCCTTGGGGAAGGGTGTCGACATCGCCACAGAGTGCAGTGATGCTCCTGTCACTTTTGATGCTGCTGTATTGTATATGTGTGAGTAGTGTGTGTGTGTGTGAATGAGTGTGTATCAGTATATCTGTTCATGTATGTGTGTGTAAATGAGTGTGTATCAGTATATCTGTGTGTGTGGTGTGCATGTGTGAGAGAGAGAGAGAGAAAAAAAAGAGAGAGCGTGTGTGTGTGTGTGCTTTTGCATAACTTTTTGTTTTCTTTCATTCTTTGTTTTTTCAGGGTTGTTTTTGTTGATGAAGTTATTTTACGGAAAAGTTGTTTAGGTTTTGTTTTTCTCTTGTCACCTTTTCAGGGTTTGTTACACTTCTTGCTTTTTTAGATTTTGTTTCACTCTTTGCTTTTTTCAAATTTTGTTTCACTCTTTGTTTTTTCAGGTTTGGTTTCACTTTTTTTAAATACTTGCTTTCTTTCCCACTGTTTTCAGTTTCATGTTTTGTTTCAGTTTTACAATGTCAGCGCATGCACACGCTGGGAAGAAATCGCTTCAGGCAAGGTCAATGTCAGACATCTGGTCACTCACTGCTACTCTCTGGAGCAGAGCTTGGAGTTGGAGGCCTTTGAAGCAGCAAAGAATGGGAGTGGAATAAAAATTACAATCAGTTTGTGAGCGAAAGGAAAGGATATGAGAGTTTCCGAACACAGCAAGAGAGGGGAAAATATAGCGGTGAGGAGATTCTCCTTTTCTTTGATTGAGAAAGTTTGGGTTTTCATGCTTCAAGTTCACACTTTGAGTTTCTGTGCATGAAGCTGCATGCATTGTGTTCTTACAGTATACTGCAAGAGACTAACCTGTTTTGTTTAGCAGTTTGGAATTGATTGGATTTCTGTTTTCAAGCTGATGCAGTGTAGCATCAAGTATTGTTAGCTGTTTGTTGATTTTTATGTCATTAATAGTCATGGTATTTTGTTATGGGATAAAGAATGTCTGGTCAGAGTGTGCCTGTGTGTGTATGTGTGTATGCGTGCATGTGTGTGCGTGCGTGTGTGTTTGAGTGTGTGTGTATGTGCACGCGCGTAGTAGTCTTCTGCATGTGTGTATATATATTATATATATATATACACAAAGGGAATTAAGGCACTGCCAGGTCTGCACTTGAAGTTGACCTGGGAGATCTTTACAAATCTCCACTCTTAATTCACCAGCCATTGCTAAGATTCAAACCCACAACTTCATGGACCCATAGGATTGAAGCTGAACAGTCTTAACCACTCGGCTATAGCATCTGTCTGACTGGAGTTTGTTGTGTGCTTCTTTTGTTTTGTTTATTGTGACAGGGTTTCTGCTTCTTGTGAGAATGCTAAATCGAAAGTCAGAGAACATGTAGAAGGAATTGGATGTTAAAAAAAAGAAGGAAAAAGGAAAGCGATGCTGAATCAATTACGCAATTTGCAGTTGGATCAATAATGACTGGAGATCGATTCTCAGAAATCAGGCAGTGTTGCTTTCATTCGCGGTTTATTTGTGAGTGTGACAAAAGGATCTGTGTTAGGATCAATAGGCATGATTCTGTTGTGGAAAGTGATGGAGTGTGGTGTTTTCTTGTGATTTGTTTCATTGAATTGGTTTCCATTGTGATGCCAGTGCTCTGTTTTTGTTGGTTTTTTACATTATGGAAAGTATATATTGCTTTAGCTTGTTTTTGTTTTTTCATAGTTGAAAGATATGCAGAAGATTTATAAAGTAGTTTTTAATATTTACTTGGAAGTAAGGCTGGTTGGTTGATTGATTTTGTATGGTGTGTGTGTGTTTATTTTCTTCTTTAATTTCTTTTAGTGTGTATGTGTGTGTGTTTATTTTTATTTTCTTCTATCATTTCTTTTGGAGTGTGTGTGTGTGTTTATTTTTATTTTCTTCTTTCATTTCTTTTAGTGTGTATGTGTGTGTGTTTATTTTTATTTTCTTCTTTCATTTATTTTTTGAGTGTGTGTGTGAAAACATTTGTTTAAAGTATTCAACAAATCATAGGAGGACCAAAAACAAAGTGGCTTTTATTGGGAAAAAAAATAGAAAAGAACTTTGTCACAATATCAGATGTAGAAATGTTCGAAATGCTGAAAGAGAATTTTCATGCTTATATTCTGACTTTTTTTTTTCATTTCTTGGAATCACGTAATTTGATATTGGACATGTATTCAGTTTGCAAATATCCTGTTGATTAAAGTTTTTATATTATGATTATACTTTCTGTTTATCCTGGTTTGATTTGCATGAAATGTTTATGTGATGGACGCAAGAATTTCTCTGTTTTGGCATAATAATAATTATAGTATTTGTATTCTTACATGCATGCCAGTCATTGTGCATGTGTAGTAGCATATCACTACTGTCACATCTGTGCATTATGTACCAGTGACATGAACAACATACCACCTGTCTTGGCCCAGTGGTTAGTGCCTTGGGTTACGGAATGGAAGGCCACGGGTTCAAATCCCAGAAGTCGTAGGAATTTTCAGACTCTGGCTGGCTCCTACCTGGTGTTGAGTTTGCTTTGGGCTCAATGGGAAGACTGGGACCATACAGTCGAGCATCACTCACTTTATGGATGCATGAGGCTCTGGGTTTGATTCCCAGATTTGCCCTCTCTTCCCAGTTTGGCAGGAAAATCAAAATGAATGTCCAAGTCCTTCAGATGAGACTACAAGCCAAGGCCCTGTGTGCGAATGCATGCAGAATATCTTGCACTCAAGTTAGAAACCCATTCTGCCTTTAGGAAGAGTAGACCATTGTGTGCTTGTAGGAATGCATGACAAAAATCTAAAAAAAACAAAACAAAACCCATGCACGTGTGTCATGTGTAGACACCATCCCCAAAGTCAGAATGTGGCTAACTAAATGGTGGGTGAAAAAACAGTTGCGTAAGCAAAAAGTTTACCATTGGTGAACCTCGGAGCTCTAGCTATGGAACACAACAACAACAACAACAAAAGTTAAGGAGACGTTGTTACCATGTCTTGCCATGAGGTATGGGTATACTGTGTTCAGATATTGTACTTGCCAATCTGAGCCAGTGTTGTGTCACCCTTCATTGGAGTATTGATCAGGCAGCAACAGGTTGTCGGCAACATTGCATGTCAGATTTTATACCTCTCCATCTTTAGCTGCTTAGCAAACACTCAGCCCTTAGTCACAACAAATCAGATGTAAGACACACCCTCTTTCCCCCCCTATCCTCCCCACACATTATCACAAGGATGTGCGTCATCTCCTGAATATGGAATGTGGCTGCCCACATAGCTGAGAAACAGGTAGTCTAACATTTAAAAATCCACACCTGACAGCAATCATGAAGGGAACTTTGTTAAACAGAAACTAAAACAGGCCAATTCTCTGCTGTATCATTATACATGGCTTCTTATGTGGTAAGGTACTTGAAAACAGTCATCCATACAAACTTCTTACTGAGTGTGTTACTTTCAATCTCGCAGTAATTCCCATGCATGATGAGGAAGTCAGAGTGCACATTCAGGGAGACCCTCAGAGTGTTAAGCTGGGGAACACACAACAGTTACAACAACCATTGGTAAATGTTTTCTTACTACTGCACACAAAGGTTTGTCTTAGTGTTTTAAATGTTTTTTTTTGAAATCTTCTTGTTTGTTGAACGTTCAGACAGAAACTATTGCTGTCTGTCATCTGATTGAAAATGTATTGCACTGTGGCTGCCGTTAAGCACCTGACCAGTCAGGCTCAGTACATCTGACTTTGCATTAGAGAGAATTGTTATCATTTAAGTCTTTCTGGAAAAAAGGCAGGAGAATGGACCAAGAAGGCAGAAAATAGATATGGAGGAGGTGACAGGAATAAAAGGAACAAGGCAGAAACAAAGAGGGATAGAAAAGAGGGAATGCCTAGCACAGAATTTCCAGAAGGTGGGGATGCTGTTTATACTGACAGGCCCCCAGCATCCCCACGGGGGTGTTGTATTTTGATCAATAAATGATTGTTGTGTATTTTACGTTGTATCTAGGAAAAGACAAGAGCACAGTTAAGTTCTGACTGAATGAGACAGCCATTTACTAGTCAAACAGATATAATTCATTTATCTGTAGTAATCTACATTGCCAAATGTTGAATCAGGTAAATCTTTATTTACTGTAGTTTGTACTGGTTTCTTAAACAAGCAAGTTGGCCATTTTTAGTTTAAGCGTGTGTGTGGTACATCCACACATATGTACATGTTGATGTGTGTATGTGTACATATGTGTGTGTGTGTTTTTTTGTGTTTTATCTGTGTGTATGTGTGCACCCATGTGATGTATGCGTGTGCACACGTTCCTGTGTGCATTTTATGCCCATTCATCAGGGAGAAATAAAACCATACTTTACCAGCAAATTCTATCCATATACTACCTAAATGGATAAATCAGTCATATTGAGTTCAGGCGGAGGGGGGGGGGGGGGGGGGGGGGGGGGGGGATGTATGCGACAGTGATCAGTATTTTATAGCTGAATGGCTGTAATATTGATGCAAGGCCTGATACCCACACACATCCACAGCTGGTCTTGTTGGCTCTGAGCAACAGGCACTGAACGCTATTGATACACGAACATACATACACTGCTATAGTGGTCTCTGCAGTCGGCCTGTTGTGCGTAGGGCTAGGGTACCGTGGTTGACTTGCTCACTATCAGGGTGTGTTGATTTGTGTGTAGTAGTGGAAGAGAGAGATGAGAGGGGGGGAGGGTAGGGAGAGGCATGCTTTCAAGTGCATGTTTGATTATAAATCTGACATCCATTTGCTTGTATGTGTTATGCTTCAAGTGCTTGCATGTTTGTTTCATACTGGATTAAACTTGCATGCATGTGATCATTCTTTCTTTTTTCTTTTATAAACATCTTTATTTATATTTGTATTCATTACATCAACTTGGCATTGTTGCATAATTATTTAATGAGGCCACTATACATGTGTGTGTCTGTACATGTGGGGGGTGCACACTCCTACCAACACACACACACATATAACACACACACACACACACACACTCACACACACATATAACACACACACATACACACACTTTCTCAAAACACAACAACAAACACAGGAACTCTGAAAAACCAACAAAACTACAAACCGTATGAACCGTTCACAACACATAACAAACTAGTTTGAACCACAAACAACACATAACAAAAGGGTTTGAAGTGTAAAAAAAACCCCACACACATAAGAAAGCAGCTTGGACCGTTAACAACCCATAACAAAACAGTTAACAACATGCAACAAAACAGTTTGAACAATTAACAGTCCATAACAAAACAGTTTGAAGAGTTAACAACATATTACAAACAGTTTGAAGAGTTAACAAAACATAAAACAGCTTGAAGAGTTAACAAAACATAAAAAAAACAGTTTGAAGAGTTAAGTAAACAGTTTGAACAATTAACAACATATTACAAAAACAGTTTGAAGAGTTAACAAAACATAACAAAACAGTTTGAACAGTTAGCAATATATTACAAAAACAGTTTGAAGAGTTAACAAAACATAGCAAAACAGTTTGAACAGTTAACAACATATTACAAAAACAGTTTGAAGAGATAACAAAACATTTTGAACAGTTAACAACATATTACAAAAACAGTTTGAAGAGTTAACAAAACATAGCAAAACAGTTTGAACAGTTAACAACATATTACAAAAACAGTTTGAACAGTTAACAAAACATAACAAAACATTTTGAACAGTTAAAAACACATAACAAAACTATAGATAATTGCCAATCAATAGATACTCCAACAAACATCACCCCCACCGCCCCGCCAATACAAACCTAACATATACATGTATGTATGTACACAAATACCCCCAACATAACACAGGGAAAATTCAGCCTTACAGGAGGCAGCAGATCATTCATGGACGGGCAGACGATATTTATGTATGCCTGCTCTTCACGGGAGTCTTACAGACGCAGAGGAAAACTTATTGACTGGGCGACAGCTGGGGCTGTTTCCCCAAACGGAAAAGGCAGGCTCACGACACGCTCCGTGAACCTAACTAACATCTCTTACAAACAGGTCTTGGGTTTGAGTGTGATGCGTGTTTAATTCAGAGACTATACTGCGAGACGTTTGGAAGTGCAGATTGTTTTGAGAAAATATCTACAGTCCAATTTTCAGGTTTTATTAGTGATGGTGTGATTTGATTTGGAAACTTCAAGTGAGTTTGTGTTATGTGTGTGGGTATCTGTAGACGATACTGTGAGATGTTGAAAATGCAGATTGTTGTGAGGAAATACCTATGATCCGGTTTTCAGGTGTTAGTCATGGTGTGAGAAGATTTTTTAAACTTCACAAGTGCGTTTGTGTTATGTGTACTGGTAAAGCTGTGGTGATTTTCATTCATATGGATTTTCAAAAAGGAATACGTGTATAAATCAGTTTGTTGTGAAAAGGTGAGTTTACAGATATTAACAATCAAAAGAAATTGGTATTGGTTTCACTGTTATCACTGTTCTTGTCATGAAAGCCATCGTTATTGTCATTGGTATTTTTAGAATTTTACTTCTTACTTAATATTGTTATCTGTATAGGTAGTGGGAATTTGTTGTGGTTTTTTTTGTTTTGTTCCTCAGCTAGAGCTCCAAGGCTCATCATTGGTGAGATTTTGCATTACAACCGCTTTTATCCATCATTAAGGTAGCCGCATTCTGACTTTGGGGATGAACACGACACCCATGTGCATGTGTTTAAAGAAAAGAAAGATTGTCATCCATTCCTATTGGCATGCAATGACTGAGATAAATGAAGATGACAGCTGATGAGAGTGACCTCACAACGCCACAGGAAAAAAACCCTGCTTTTTTCCATTATTTCTTTTTCGTTGAACGCTCAGAGAGCAACCATTATTGACTGCCAAATGAGCAAAAATACATTTGGTGCCATTAAGCGCCTGACAAGTCAGGCCCAGCGCATCTGACTTTGGTGTGAGAGATAATTATTATCTTTTAAGTCTTTCTGGAAAAGATGCAGGAGAATGGACCAAGAAGGCAACAACAAAAAACAGTTAAGAAGGAGGTGACAGGAAGAAAAGGAACAAGGCAGGAACAAAGAGAGGGATAGAAAAGAGGAAATTCCTTACACAGAGTTTCCAGATGTGGAGATGCTATATACACTGACAGGCCCCCATGTCCGTCCCCATGGGGGAGTAGCATGTAATGAATATGTTTTTATTTGGGGGACTTGTGAAGTGTGCTGAAAGTTTATTTTCAGAACAGTGGTATGAGTGATAGGAGGCCAAGGAGGAGGATGTGATCTGTTTTGTTGGCAGCGTGATGTGCATAGAGGACAGGGTAGATTAGCAGCAGTTTGGTTTTTGTTTGTTTTGCACACACCACAGAGCACCTTCATTCTCCTTGGTCTCGTCTAATACCACAAATTATAGCAAACAGACATGGTATCAAAGACAACAGCAACAACATACATGCATATATCACCATTGCCACAACAACAAATCAACTCTCCATATTAGCCAACAAACATACAACCCCAAACAACAACAACACATTATATCACCTTCACAACAAAAACCAAAAACCAACCAACTCCCCATATTACCCAACAAACATGAAACCACAAACAATAACAACAACACCACATGTCACCTTCACAACAACAACCAAACCAAACATTCAACTCCCCATATTAGCCAACAAACATACACCCCAAACAACAACAACACAATATATCACCTTCACAACAAAACCAAAAACCAACCAACTCCCATATTACCAACAAACATACGACCCCAAACATAACAACAACACACAATTCACCACACCACAACAACAATAAGACCAATACATCAAACAAACAAGTCCCCTGCCCAGTAGAAAATCCAGATTCATCATCAGCATGACATAGCTACCCCACCAAGAAACAACCCCTCCCCCCCCCCCCCTCCCTTCCCTACTGGGCTAATTACAGCATTGCATGCACCAAGAATCAATCACCAAGCCCTATACACGCTTCTCTGAAGACTGGGGAAGCCAGAGAGGCACCAAAGGTAAGGGAGAAACCAGTGATATTTTATTAGTGGGGGGACATCGCCTTTCTGAGTGCTATCAACACCTGTTGGTAATTGATTGGGGTGTTGGGGGAGGAGAGAACCTTCTGTGTGTGGGGGGTGGGGGTGGGTATGTGTGTGTGTGGGGGGGGGGGTGTTGGGGGGGGATATATGTGTTGTGTGGTGTGGTGTATGTGGAGGGGGGCTAGTTGTGTGTGTAGTGTGAGGGGGATTTGTGTGGTGTGTCTGTGTGTAGTGTGTGGGAGTGGAGAGTGTGTGTGTAGCAGAATAGTAGAGTAGAGTCAGGTCTGGTGTATAGTCTGTCTTGTGATCCAGACCTAATGTCACCAACACTCCTGCAATGCTGAGGTGTGAAGGTGTGTAGTGTGGTGATGTTTGTGTTGCAGTCTTCTCAAAGATTGTGTGTGTGATGTAGGTAAGTAGGCAGGGATATATTTATGTAGTTGCTTGGATGGGTAATTTTTGTTGTTGGTTTTGTTTTTAGTTTATGGGCTAGAGCTCTGATGTTTACCAATGGTGAAATATTGATATGCAACTGTTGACCCACTTTTAATTAAGGTACCTGCATTCGGACTTGGGAGATGATATCTAAACATGATGCCAATTTGCATGTGTTTTTAAAAAAAAATTTTATAATAGATTTTGTCATCCGTTCCTACCAGCACAAAATGGCCTACTCTTGTGTTTTCACAGGACAGGGTTTTAACGTGTGCACAAGATGTTCTTTGTGCATTCTCACAGGGACCTCAATTAGTAGTCCCATCCGAAGGATTTTATGGGGAGTGTAGTCAGTAATGATATGAACTCCTGGGGAAAATGTCCCCTCAAACAGGCATTTCAGTGATGGCTCAAACCCCACAGCGTTAGCTCATACGGCTTATTTCTGCAAAGATTTCCTTTGGGTACAGTTGTGGCTGTATTTGTGTTGCATTGTTTCATTTTATTCAACATTGATTGGATATTGTCAGCTTTGTTTATAAACTTCTGTAGGCATCCCCCTGTTCCTCAGCTAGAGCTCCAAGGTTCACCAGTGCTGACATGTTGCCATGTGACTGTCTTTACCCACCGTTAAGGTTTCAGACTGACATGTTGCCATGTGACTGTCTTTACCCACCGTTAAGGTTTCAGACTGACATGTTGCCATGTGACTGTCTTTACCCCTCCCGTTAAGGTTTTAGACTGACATGTTGCCATGTGACTGTCTTTACCCACCGTTAAGGTTTTAGACTGACATGTTGCCATGTGACTGTCTTTACCCACCATTAAGGTTTAAGACTGACATGTTGCCATGTGACTGTCTTTACCCACCCGTTAAGGTTTCAGACTGACATGTTGCCATGTGACTGTCTTTACCCCCCCGTTAAGGTTTCAGACTGACATGTTGCCATGTGACTGTCTTTACCCACCGTTAAGGTTTCAGACTGACATGTTGCCATGTGGCTGTCTTTATCCACCGTTAAGGTTTCAGACTGACATGTTGCCATGTGGCTGTCTTTACCCCCCATTAAGGTTTAAGACTGACATGTTGCCATGTGACTGTCTTTACCCCCCATTAAGGTTTAAGACTGACATGTTGCCATGTGACTGTCTTTACCCACCGTTAAGGTTTCAGACTGACATGTTGCCATGTGACTGTCTTTACCCACCGTTAAGGTTTCAGACTGACATGTTGCCATGTGACTGTCTTTACCCACCGTTAAGGTTTCAGACTGACATGTTGCCATGTGACTGTCTTTACCCACCATTAAGGTAGCCGCATTTAGACTCGGGGTTTGGTATCTAAACCCAACACATTTGTACATGCATTTTATTTTTAAAAAGTCACTCTTTCCTTCCTGCATGGAATGGCCTACACTTCTGAAAGGCAGAACAGATCTCCACAGTGTGCGTGAGATGTTCTGCATGCCTTTGCACCAGAGGCCTTGGATTGTAGTCTCATCCAAAGTACCTTTGGGGAAGTGTGGAATCAGTGCTGATGTTAACTCCAGGGGAAAATTCCTGAAAACTGGTGTCTCCTAGGCAGGTCTATCTTGCGCCATCAGATTACAAGCAAAAGGCCCTAACCACTAGCTTATATCTGCATCCACCCGCCCCTCCCATCCCCCGTTGTCATTGAAATGTATCTTTGTATGTTCCATCTGTAGAGATTTTTGTGACTAGGTAAGTAGGCAGGAAGACTTGTTGCTAGGGTGGGTAGGTAATTCGTAAGAAGATAACAAGATGGAATGGGTGTGTAGATTGATTTGTAAAGTGATATATTTATTATTTCAACATCTATTTAGTCACAGGGTGTTGTATTATCATATTATTAGTTATATGTCAGTGTTTGATATTGTGTTGTCATATTATTGTTTGAATGTCAGTGTTTCATGTAAACTGTGGATATGGGCAGACAGACTGGTGGACAGACAAATTCATACGTTCAGAGGTATATACACTTGCAATGCATGTGTGTATGCATGTACACATAATCACACTCATACATGCAAAGCCTATGCATGATTGGACACATGCACACACACACACACACACAAACACACACACACAACAACACACACCAACACACACAACACACAACACGTATGCCGGTGAGAACGGAGGACAACATTTACAAAACTGCAATTAAATGGGGACTGAGTGTAAGAAAGCACATAAGTGTTTATCCATTATCCTCTATATTAAGAATCTAGATTTAGACATATGCACACACACATGTTTATTCACTCACCAATCTGTGATTAATATTGGTATACACACGCATGCATGCGCGCGCACACAGACACACACTCAAATATCCAACACACTATACCATAATCATGGTTATGTTGTTGTTGCACATTCCCGGGCTTAATACCATGGGAGTCACTCAGAATACTTTCACTCTGCCTCACTCATCCCACCTGGGAATCACTGTCAGACCTTAAGTACACACTAGGAGAGATTTATTCATGTATGTCTCTTTGAAATATCTCACCATAAAGGCAGCCATACTCTATTTCAGACGATTTTTCCCTCTTAATTAGAATACAGGTTGTTATGTTAAAGCTTGTCATAGGTGGAAATAATCTCAACATAGCATTATGTAACATAACAACACTTGTAATGTATGCAATATTGGCTTTTAATTAAGCTTACATCAATAACTGACAAAGCTTTTGAGCTGGACCAAAACATTAATGAACCATGAAACAACACACACACACAGAGAAATGGCAGAACATAATGACTATGAAGCAACCACACACACACACACTGAAGGAACATGTGGGGGCACTGTTGGTGGGATTCCCAATGACAAAAAAAAACCTGAGTTACATTGTAATCAATATTGCTTATTGGCTTCCCCCACCTCACCCTGCACTGCCCAATATTTCTACATCCATTTCAATCAGCCAGCTGTTGCCCATAGGTGCACACAGATGGGGTACTGTTGCATTGCCCCACGCCCTCTGTGTGTGTGTGTGTTGTGTGTGCTCATGTTATTTGTTATTTATTCTTTTATAATAATGATACACAGTCTTCGTCAGCTCTGTGTATAGCAGTTTTGTAAATTTGTCATCTGTTCCCACCGTGTGTGTTTGTGGTGAGTTGTGTGGTTTGTGTGTGTGTTATCTGTGTGTGTATGTGTTGTGTGGCGTGTGTGTGTTGTGCTGACCCACTGGTTCAATTCTGAGGCCCCACCCATCTCTAAAAGATTTGGAGTGGCGTTGTTCAGTTCACACACACACACACACACACACACAACCACGAAGCCCATGAGTTGTTCAAGCATTCAGTCGTTTTAAGAAGAATCAATGGCCTGTAGACTGATGTGTTTTTAATGGTTGAAATTGCCTAATGAAGACTGTGAGGAAGAGGTTGTTCCTGCCGCTGACTTTTGGGACTGGGTATTTGTGTCTGTCTGTTTCTTGTTTTTATGTTTAAAAAAACAACTTTTTTATTTAGAAGATGATGGAATAAGCACTCATGTGCTTTAAAATATATTTTTTACATCCAATCCCAGTGTGCGTGCATAATGAATTAAATCTACTAACCCCCAAGTGTCCTAGTTAACTAGTTATTTTATAACCTTCCAATGTATAGATATGTATACCACTCGGGTGTAGTGGTAGTGTGAGTGTGAGTTGGTGATGACGTGATGTCACATTGATGTCAGTTAATTTCCAAACATGTACAGACACACCTAGTTCACGTATGTGAGACGTCAGTTTGGCCCCTCGAGATGCCCATTCAAGTCACCAGTAACATCAGTACTGACACCCCACCCCCAAGTCACCAGTAACTCAGTACTGACTCCACCCCCCCCCCCCCCCCACCCCACCAGTACAACATCAGTCTGACTCCACCCCCCGCGCCAAGCACCAGTAACTCAGTACTGACTCCACCCCCCCCCCACCCCCGCACAAGTCCAACATCAGTACTGACTCCACCCCACCCCCCCCACACAGACACCCAGTACCTACATCAGTTTCTGACTCCACCCCCACCCCCCCCACCCCACACCAGTAACATCATACTGACTACACCCACCCCCCAAGACACCAGTAACATCAGTACTGACTACCACACACCCCCAAGCACCAGTAACATCAGACTGACACCCCCACCCACCCAGCACCAGTAACATCAGTACTGACTCCACTCACCCACCACCACCACCCCCCCATCACCGTAACATCAGTACTGACTCCACCCCCACCCCCCCAGTACATCGTACTGACTCCACTCCCATCCCACAAGCACCAGTAACATCAGTACTGACTCCACTCCCCCCAAAGCACCAGTAACATCAGTACTGACCTCCACTCACCCCAACGTCACCAGTAACTCAGTACTACCCCACACCCACCAAGTCACCAGTAACATCAGTCTGACTCCACTCCCCAAAGCACCAGTAACATCAGGCTGACTCCACTCCCCAAAGTCACCAGTAACATCAGTACTGACTCCACCCCCACAAGTCACCAGTAACGTATGTACTGACTCCACTCCCCAAAGTCACCAGTAACGTATGTACTGACTCCACTCCCCCCAAAAGTCACCAGTAACATAAGTACTGACTCCACTGCAAAGTCACCAGTAACATCGGTACTGACGCCTCCACCCCCCCCCCCCCCCCCCACACAATCACCAGTAACATCAGTGCTGACACCCCACCCCACCCACCCCCGTCACCAGTGACATCAGTACTGACTCCACTCCGCCAAAGTCACCAGTAACGTCAGTACTGACTCCACCCCACCCCCCCAAAAGTCACCAGTACCGTCAGTACTGACTCCACTTACACCCTACACCCCACCCACCCCCAGTCACTAGTAACATCAGTACTGATTCCACTCCCCAGAGTCACCAGTAACGTCAGTACTGATTCCACTCCCCCAAAGTCACCAGTACTGACTCAACTCCCTCCCAAAGTCACCAGTAACATCAGTACTGACTCCACTCCCCCCCGTCCCCCCCAAGTCATCAGTACTGACTCCACAACACACACCCCCTCCGTCACCAGTAACATCAGTACTGACTCCACCCCCACAAGTCACCAGTAACGTAGGTACTGACTCCACCCCCTCCAAAGTCACCAGTAACATCAGTACTGACTCCACTCCCCCCAAAGTCACCAATAACATCAGTACTGACTCCACCCCGCCAAAGTCACCAGTGACATCAGTACTGACTCCACCCCCGCCAAAGTCACCAGTGACATCAGTACTGACTCCACCCCCGCCAAAGTCACCAGTGACATCAGTACTGACTCCACTTAACACCCTACCACCCCCAAGTCACTAGTAACATCAGTACTGATTCCACTCCCCCAAAGTCACCAGTAACATCAGTACTGACTCCACTCCCCCCCCCCAAGACGCCAGTAACATCAGTACTGATTCCACCAAGACACCAGTAACATCAGTACTGATTCCACACACACACACACACACCACCACCACCCAAGTCACCAGTGCCATTAGTGCTGACTCCTTTCCCACCAAAGACACCAGTAACATCAGTACTGGACCCCCCCCCCCTCCGGATACCAATAACATCAGTACTGATTCCACCACCCCCACCCCCCAAAGTCACCAGTAACATCAGTACTGACTCCACTCCCCCAAAGTCACCAGTAACATCAGTACTGACTCCACTCCCCAAAGTCACCAGTGACATCAGTACTGACTCCACTCCCCCAAAGTCACCAGAAACATCAGTACTGACTCCACCCCCAAAGTCACCAGTAACATCAGTACTGACTCCACTCCCCCAAAGTCACCAGTAACATAAGTACTGACTCCACTCCCCCAAAGTCACCAGTAACATCAGTACTGGACCCCCCCACACCTCCGGATACCAATAACATCAGTACTGATTCCACCACCCCACCCCCCAAAGTCACCAGAAACATCAGTACTGACTCCACCCCCAAAGTCACCAGTAACATCAGTACTGACTCCACTCCCCCAAAGTCACCAGTAACATCAGTACTGACTCCACTCCCCCAAAGTCACCAGTAACATCAGTACTGACCCCACTCCCCCCAAAGTCACCAGTAACATCGGTACTGACCCCACTCCCCCCAAAGTCATCAGTAACATCGGTACTGACTCCACTCCCCCCAAAGTCACCAGTAACATCAGTGCCTACTCCACTCCCACAAAGTCACCAATAACATCAGTACTGATTCCACTCCCCCAAAAGTCTTTCAGATGAGACTATAAACTGAGGCCCCATGTGCAGTGCACACAGAAATCTTGTACATAGGCTAAAACCTGTTCTGCCCATCAGAAGAGTAGGCCATTCGTGCTGGTAAGAATGGATGACACCAAACATATCTGGAAAGAAATATATGCACACTGGTGTCCTGTTTAGGCATCATTCTCAAAGTCAGAATGAGGCCACCTTGATAGTGATAGTTGATAATGCCGCCATTGGTGAACCTCACAGCTGAAGGTCAGGAACAACAAAAAATACAGACAAAGGAAAAAATAGCACGAAAACATGATCTGACTGGTGTTTTCTTATGTCCTTGTTTCAGGAGCGCTAACATCAGACAGGTAATTCAAAGACAATGACTGAAAGGTGTCCTCATACAGAAAGGTGAAACAGTGAGATATATGCCTTGTAGGTGAGTGCACCAGTTTTATTTTCTCTGTGTGTGTGTGTACACACACGCGCACATTTATATATGTGTGTGCGTATGTGTGGGGGAATGCACATGCACACATGTATGCATAGGTATATGTATTCACCTTTTATTTGATGAAATCTATGTCAGATTTGGTGACACCTGTTGTGGCACCTTATGTCACCACTAATGATGTGTAGATTGTGCTGGGCATATGAAAAACTACTGTCATTGGGCATTCCTCAGCTTAACACTCTGGGGGTTGGTCACCAAGAACATACATACACTCTTGACTCACTTATCTGACCTACCTGGGAATCACTGAGAAACTGTAAATTTATACACATGTGATGAGAAGTTTGTGTTAAAAAAAACCAACAGCCTGAGTTTCATGCAGAGAAGTCTGCTATGACTGAAAGGGATGTAAAACACATAATTACACATAATAAAACTGTGAATTACACACAACTATTTATTTTTTATTTCTTTCTTTATTTGTTTATTTATTTTGAGGATAATGGGATAAGCACTCATTTACTTTTTTACTTCTAGTCCCCATGTGTATGCAGGTTTGTCAATTTTATCATCCGTTCCCTCCAGCACACAATGGCATACTCTTCCAAAAAGCAGAACAGGTTTTAACATGTGCGCAAGACGCACACAGGACCTGGGTTTACAGTCTCATCCGAAGGACTTCTAGGGGGAGTGGAGTCGGCACTGATGTTAACTCCAGAGGAAAAATCCTCTTGAACGAGAATTGACCCTGGGTCAGCAAATCACGAGGGCTACGCAACGCACTCCACTCTAACCACTAGGCTATCCCCCGCAACTAATGTAATCAACCGATGAAGCAACAGGCAAGTTTGTGTCAGGCCAAAAAAACTAGCTGACATTCAGCCAGCTCCCAAAGAAACTGTACCATCTGTCTACATGAATTAATAATCGCAGAACATCTTGCACACACATTAAAACCCATTCTGCTTTTCAGAAGAAAAGGCCATTTTGTGCCGGTGGGAACGGATGACAAAGTTTACAAAACTGCATACACACGGAGACTGGATGTATAAAAGCACATGAGTGTTTATTCCATTATCCTCGAAATAAAAGAATAAATAAATAAATAAAGTCATTTTAGTAATACTCAAGATAATTATTACTCAATTGAAACATTCCTTCCACTGCTTTTCCGCAGCTCATCAGAAAACACAAATCAAAATGAAGGAGCAGAGGTGGAGATGTCACCGACTGTTGACGATGATGGTGGTGGTGGTGGCGGTGATGGCGGTGGCGATGAAGGGTGCATCGGGTCAGTCGGTGAGGTTCTTCGACACGGTGTTCAACGTGAAGGAAGGACAGCAGTTCTCTCCCCGCCTCATTTATGTCGGGCCCATTCAGGAGGACGTCCGGGTCATCGTGGAGGTAGGCGCTTCAGAATGCTTTTTCTCCCTGTGTTTCTGTCTGTCTGTCTGTCTGTCCGTCTTTCTTGCTTGCTTTCTTTCTTTCTTTCTTTCTGTCCGCCTGTCTTTCTTTCTTTCTTTCTTGCTTTCTTGCCTTCTGTCTGTCTAAAAAAAGTGTCTTTCTTTCTTTCTTTCTTTCTTTCTTTCTTTCTTTCTTTCTTTCTTTCTGTCTGTCTGTCTGTCTGTCTTTTTTTTCTGTCTTTCTTTCTGTCTTTCTTTCTTTCTTCCTTCCTTTCTTCCTTTCTTTCTGTCTGTCTGTCTGCCTTTCTTTCTTTCTGTCTGTCTTTCTTTCTTTCTTTCTTTCTGTCTGTCTGTCTGCCTTTCTTTCTTTCTTGCTTCCTTCCTTCCTTCCTTTCTCTCTGTCTGTCTCTGCCTTTCTTTGTCTGTCTGTCTTTCTTTCTTTCATTTTGTGTCTTTCCGTCTTCCTTCTCTTCCTTCTTCCTTCCTTCCTTTTTTTCTTTCTTTCTTTCTTTCTTTCTTCTTTCTGTCTAACTGTCTTCTTTCTTTCTGTCTGTTTTTCTTTCTTTCTGTCTTTTTCACTTTTAACTCCCACTGTCCTTGCTTTTCTGTCTTGTTCATTGAGGGGAACTGTTACGTTCATCAAAGTTTAACGAAGTTGAACACATCCCATCTATAAGGAAATGGTGGGGGGGAAGGGGGGGGTGTATAAATAAAAAGTTATACTTATAGTGTACAGAGTGCGCACTATAACAAGTGCTTTTCTGATTTGTTGGTTTCACAGTCCTGTTAGAGCTGCTTTCAAAACCTGGATCTCTTTCAACCCTGATAGATTACTGTGGTCATACATCATCTTCACATAACACTAATACACAGATGTAATGTCGTCTAATATCTCTGAGAGTAAACAGACGTAAAATCGAAGACAACAACAGATATAATGCAATGTTCTGAATGAACAAAAGGCTAGCTTGCTTTTGAGGGGAGGGATAGTCTAGAGGTTAAGCTTGTGGTCTGACAGTGCGGGTTTGAACCCCCACCTAGACACCTGTTTAATGGGACTGTTCACTTAAAGTTATCATCAGTACCATCTCCATTCCCCTGCAAGTCCTTTGGATGAGACTATAAACCAAGGTCGCTCATACAAATGCACACGGAACATTTTGTGAACGTGTTAAAACACGTTCCACCTTCCAGAAGAGCTGGCCTTGGTGTGCCTGTAGGAACAGTACGACAAAATCATCAGAAAAGAAAAGAACGCCTGCACACAGGTGTCATGTTGAGTCGTCATCTTTGAAGTTGGAATGCAGGTACCTTATACGTGGGCAAACAGTCACATACGCAAAATCTTACAACATTGGTAAACCTTGGATCTGTAAGTGAAGAACGAAAACAAATCAACTCCACTTTGCTTTCACTCTTGCAGGTTGAAGGTGATGTTGGAGACGATTTCATCGGGGCCACACAAGTGGCGACCTTCACCCCATCCTCAAAGCTGGCGTCAGTGACCTTCACGGTTCGTGACGACGATGAACCGGAGGACAGGGAGCGGTTCACCCTGAAGATTTTCTTCATCAGTCAGGGTCTGATTCTGATGGAGCCTCGCTCAGCGACTGTCTGGGTGGCCGCCAGTGATGACGGCTTTGGCATCTTCGGCTTTGTGGAGGTGACACAGAGTGCTTTTTTCTTGTTTGTGTCCTGTGGGTGCTATAGCCAAGTGGTTAAGACTCGTTGATTTCAATCCTGTGAGTCCATGAAGGTCATGGGTTTGAATCTCAGCAGTGGTATCTGAGGAATTAGGGGCGGGGATTTTTATGATCTTCCAGGTCAACTTAAAGTGCATACCTGCCAAAGCCTTTATTTCCTTTGTGTATATACACATGCAGAAGATCAAATATGCCTGCTAAAGTTCCTGTAATTCATGTCAGTGTTCGGTGAGTTACAGAAACATGAACACATGCAGCATACATAATGTGTGAAAGAATGAGCTGCTCTAAAGTGGGAATGTGTGGGCTGAGGCCAGCAGGCAGACCTCCTGCAGAGTGACAAGTACAGGAGAAGACCTGGCACTACACACCTCACCCAATAAGGGAATACAGGAGGGGGTGGGGGTGTGGATTTTGTGTTTGTTTTCTTAAAAGAGAGAGTTTATTTTTGTTCGTTAGGGAGGAAAAGCATGAAGCAATGTGCTATATAAGTCAAGTGAAGTCAAATTTTTATTTCCAGATGGTACATTGAATAAACAATGCATTTGCTTTTTTTCATCAAGCCATCTGTCTAAGAACAAATTTCTGAATGATAATACTGAAATACTAGATTATTGCAACCTTTTCCAGTAAATTGTACCATGAGGGGTAATCTTGCTTTTTCTTATTTGTTTATTGTGTGCTGAAACATGGAACTGGTCAATATTTGAAATGTGATTTTTTTTTTGCTGAGTCAAATGGCAACCATTAAGAAAAAAAACTAAGTCTTTTCTGCTTTTTGTTTTTGTGAGTAGTCTGGCTATTCTTTGCTAACTTTTGAATTTCTTATCAGTGTGACATTTGAATTGTCAGGGTCAGGTATTGTCTTGGTTTTAAGATTTAATTTCATGTTTGATTTTTTCTCTTCTGATTTGTGTGTGTGTGTGTTGTGTATGCGTGTGTATGTGTGTGTTTGTGTTGTGTGTATGTGTGTGTTGTATGTGTGTGTGTGTGGAGTGGTGTGTGTGTGTGTGGTGTGTGTGTGTGGTGCCATGTGTGTGTGTGTGTGTGTGCATGTGTGTGTGTTGTGTGTGTGTGTGTGTGTGTGTGAAACAGACATCCCAGTGCTGGTGAAGGAAGAACTGTACACATCAGTGGTCAACTTGAGGATTCAGCGAACTCTCAGTTTTTATGAGAGAGCTACCATCACCTACCAGGTGAGATGCTTAGAACTGTGGTGTGTGTGTGTGTGTGTGTGTGTGTGTGTGTGTGTGTGTGTGTGTGTGTGTGCATGTGTGTGTGTTGTGTGTGATGTGTGAGAGTGTGTGTGTTTGTGTATGTGTTGTGTATGTGTCACAGTGTGTGTGTGTGATGTGATGTGTTGTGGGTGTGTGGTGTGTGTGTGTGTGAAGAAGAGACAATGGTATTAAAAACAAAAAAAAACAAAGGACTAGACAATGAGAGAAGTGGCAGTCATATCACAGACAAATAAAAAACTACACAAAGACGAACCGTTAAGACCCAAGTGTCAAATCATGGCAGTGAAAAACTCGCTATCAAGGATACAATCATAACCACTTAATAGGACAGAGCTTGTTTCAAATTTATTGCTTTTGAACATTGAATGAGGGCTTTGATGAGTCTATACTTTGCAGTGTTATACAGTTTCAAGCATAATCAAACATGAGAAAAAAATGTTTACACATTTTTCTGGCATGTAGATTAAAAAAACATATACTCAATAGAGTGATTAAAAAAAAGACTTAAGTGATACACTTTTTAGATTGAGTCTTGTATATGTCGTTACCGTGTTTTGCTCCATCCTAAGTTACTGTCCGTTGTAACACCTAGTACTTTGTGAGAATCAACTTGTTTTCCAGGTGTTCCGTCAGTATGATATGATGGGGGAGGTGAGTGTTCAGTGCTGACGTTGTTGCATTGAAGTGACAGCATGAACTTTGGTTTTGGTGGCCACCTGTGATTGATGTTACACCATTCCGTTGTCTTTGTCACGTGTAAAGAGTGAAATGTGATGTTTAGATCAGAGTTGTATGAATAAATCTATCACTACACAAAAGTTTGCACGATTCATGTACATGCACAGGAAGATTACTGATACAATTTAGAATTAAAGTGGGACAAGTACAGAGTCTTAAGACTGCGGGGGCACTGCTGAGTGAAGCTGGTTGCAAAATCTTTCAGTAATGCCCTAACAGTCTACTAGACTATGGGATAGGCGAAGGTGAGGTGAGGAGGTATGTATAAATCTGTCACCACAGAAAAGTTCACATGATTCATTCATATGCACAGGAAGATTGACTATTGATATTAATTTTGATTAAAGTGGGACAAGTGCAGGGTCTTGGGGAAAACCACAAAGATGGTAATGATGATGAATATATTTATTTTCAAGGATTAAAGAGACAGTCTGTTGATGGTTTTGCGAGTAGTATGCTAACAACTGGAGAACATTTTCTTATAATATGTATAACAAACTTTTGAAGGAGGTGTGTATGGTCAGTGATATCAGAGGGTTTAGCAAAGTCACTAAACAATAAAGCACAAAATTTATCATTTAGGCTGCTGAGCCATTTTTTGTGTATACTAAACTGGTTAACGTTGAGTGGCATGAGTGTTTTGTTGTAGTTCTGATAGCCTCTTGTGCTGAAGGTCCAAAATATGTGTTGGTAGATCTGTTTATTGACGTACTTTTCTGAAGATGAAAAGATAAAAGAGGATCTATAATTTGATGGTTGATATGTATTACAGGGATCACACTTGCATGTGTACATTGTGTGGTGAAGTGGTTGTTTTATTTTTTTTTTCACAAGGCATAAGTTTTAGATGGAATTTAGTGAATCTGTCTTTGCAAGAACAGACAGTTTTAGTGTCATCATTTTCTTCTGTTATCAGTTTGGTTTAGAGTAAGTTTCACTCTGTCATTTTCACTCTGTGTGTTTTGAATGGAGCATGTTTGTTGTATACTGTTAACAGCGAAGTATCTAATAAGTGGTCAAGAGAGTGCGTGAGTGAAAGGGATTGTGTGTGCGTGTGTGTAAGTGAGTGAGTGAGTGAGTGTGTGTGTGTGTGTGTGCACATGTACATGTGTGTGTGTGTAAGTGAGTGTGTGCACATGTACATGTGTGTGTGTAAGTGAGTGAGTGTGTGTGTGTGCACATGTACATGTGTGTGTGTGTAAGTGAGTGAGTGTGTGTGTGTGCACATGTACATGTATGTGTGTGTGTTCATTCGTTCTTGGATTTAACGTCTGTTCACTATAAGTGATATTAGACGCGGTGTGTGTGTGTGTGTGTATGTGTTTGTGTGTGTGTGGAATTAATCATAGACAAAGTAAATGGAATATTAAGTAAGACCTGTTCAAGCCAAACAAAAAATGGTCCATCTTACCAACATTCCAAAAGACAGACATTTAGGAAACGAGGTCAAACTTAACTGAATACTGCCAACACTGATTTGGCCTGCTGTTTATATAGAAGTGAAGGATGGACTCTTTAATCTGCAAATGAAAACTGAATCACAAGTGCAGAGATGTGGTTGTACAGAAGAGTCTTAAGAAAAAACCTGACCAAAAAGATGAACAAAGCAAAGCATTTTGGAAGAACTGAACACGCAGCCTGAACTTTCAGGCCTGATTAGGAAAAGGAAAGTGAAATATTGTGGACATGCTGTGAGACATCAGAGCTGCCACGGAATGAAGACTGTGGCCCAGGGCAAGATGGAGGTTAAGAGATGACGTGGAGAATGTAGCAAAGTGGATGGAGTTGTTGACAGATTTCTTTTTTCAGTCCTTGGCTGGAGCTCTGAGGTTCATCAATGCTGACATTTTGAGTATGTGACTGTTTTTGCCCTCCATAAAGGTAGCTGCATTCCAACTTCGGGGATGTGTGCTGGGTATGTTTGTGTTTTCATAACCCACTGAATGCTGACATGCATGACAGGATCTTTAATGTGCATATTTTATCTTCTGCATATGTGTATACATGAAGGGAATGAAAGCACTGGTAGGTCTGCTTTTGAAGTTGACCTAGAAGATTGTATAAATCATCACCCTTACCTCTCCAGACACATCGAGATTCAAACCCATGACTTCATGGACCTGTGGGATTGAAGTCGAATGGTCTTAACCACTCGGCTCTGAGGAAGATTGTGTGGCCGACGGAGATAGCCCTGCAAAATAAGCTGTACAGCCCAGGAGAGGAGCTGGAAAGGACTTGCCACTATTTCTCCCAAACACATCTGATGGTGTGAAAAGTGAATGAGAGAAGAAGAAGAACCACTCAACCATAGTATCCATCTGTCGAAAGATGAAATCTGCTGAAAGACTGAAGACAGGGGGAGTGGAAACAGGTGGCAGAGCGATGATCCAAAGTGATGGCGCTAACCAACAGGTGAAGAGGGAAGGAGGATACATGCGGAGTATTGATTCAGGCAGACAGGGGATTTGCTAAGAGTTGTGACACAAAAGCGAGAGGAAGGAAATGAGCTAACCAGGGAGTATCTGAAGTCAGTGGGGAGTGTGAGTGTGTATGTGTGTGTTTGTGAGAGAGAGACTCTGTGTGTGTGTGTGAGAGAGAGAGACTGTGTGTGTGAGAGAGAGACTGGTGTGTGTGTGTGAGCACATGCGCAACTAAATCCCATATTTAGATTCAGGCAGGATAATGCATGAATGACTAACAGCCTCAGTCATGTCAATACAAAAGAGAACCACCATATACCAGTGTGAAACAGACAGACAGATAGTGTATTGTATAAACCAGTATATTAACAGACAGACATAATTATAGTATAAACCAGTGTATGAAGAAACAGATATTGTATAGTATTATAGATCATAGATAGATAGATAATACATATCATAAATCAGCATATGAACAGACAGACATTGTATATTATAAACCAGTGTATGAACAGACAGACTTTGTATATTATAAACCAGTGTATAAACAGATAGGTATTGTGTAGTATAAACCAGTGTATGAACAGATAGGTATTGTGTAGTATAAACCAGTGTATGAACAGACATACATTGTATAGTGTATATAAATCAGTGTATGAACAGACATATATTGTATAGTGTATATAAATCAGTGTATGAACAGATATTGTATAGTTTAAACCAGTGTATGAACAGACAGATATTGTGTCGTATAAACCAGTGTATGACAGATATTGTATAGTATAAACCAGTGTATGACAGATATTGTATAGTATAAACCAGTGTATGAACAGACATATATTTTATAGTATAAACCAGTGTATGAACAGATATTGTATAGTGTATGTAAACTAGTGTATGAACAGATAAATATTATATAGTTTAAACCAGTGTATGAACAGATATTGTATAGTGTATATAAGCAGTGTATGAACAGACATATTTTATAGTATTAACCAGTGTGTATGAACAGATATTGTATAGTGTATATAAACCAGTGTATGAACAGACAGGGAGGACAGACAGATTTTGTATATATAAACTAGTGTTTGAACAGACAGGTAGGATAGACAGATTTTGTATATATAAACTAGTGTATGAACAGACAGATGTTGTATATATAAACCAATGAGTATATGAACAGACATATAAAACAGACAAATTCCCAGAAATCAGAATGTGGCTACCTTCATGGTGGGCAAAAACGGTCTTATAAGCAAAATCTCACCATTGGCAAACCTTGGAGCTCTAGCCAAGGAATGAAAAAGCAAAAAACGAAACAAACAAAAACTCCCAGAGAAGTCTTCTATCATGGAAGTCCCATCTTGTCTGGCTGTTAAAGGACAAATCAATATTGCTGACACTGATCGTTCTGATTTCATTGTTCAACTCGGCATTTTGTTCCAGCTGTTGTGACAGTGAGCGCATTGCTTGTTATGTGTTGTTGTCGTGGTGTAGAGATATGCATGAGTGTATGTCAGTGACAATGTCTGACTTGTCACCTGTGGGTGTTTGTTGTTTGTTGTTGTTTTTGTTGTTCACCTATCAAGTCAGTCACTAGCTTGATGTTTATACATGTGATTATTGTATTATCACCCCCCTCCCCCCCAATTCCTCCAGAAAAGAAAATGAGTAAAAATGATTTACAAAATTTAGAAAAAAAGACACAGCGTCTATGTGTGTGTGTCTATGTGTGTGTGGGTGTGTGTGTGTGAGAGAGAGAGAGAGATAGAGATCAAATCAAATAAAAGCAAATCAAATTCTTTTATTTTCAAAATGAGTAAGCACTCATGTGCTTTCTTACATCCACAGAGAGAGAGCGAGTGAGAGAGAGAATGTGTGTGTGCGTATGCGCGTGTGTGTGTGTGCATGCGTGTGCGTGCATGCCTGCGTGTGTGTGTGAGAGAGAGAGAGAGTCAGATCAAATCAAATAAAAGCAGATCAAATTCTTTTTTATTATTAAAATGAGTAAGCACTCATGTACTTTCTTACATCCAGAGAGAGAGAATGTGTGCGTGTGTGCAAGCATGTGTGTACTCACACATGCATGCACATGCATGTGTGTGAAAATTTATACATACACATGTGCATGCATGTGTGACATGATATGTGACATTATGTATGGCATGATGTGTGATACGATGTGTGACAGAGTGATGGTGTGATGTGTGACAGGATTTGTGGCACAATGTGTGACAGGACGTATGATAATAATAATAATAATAATGTATGGAATTTATATAGCGCTGAATCTTGTAAAGCAACAAATCAAAGCGCTTGCATCCATTTCACTCCTACACATGCAACCAACAATGATTAATAGTTTAACAAGTTCAAATACACACAAACACACATGATGAGATGTGTGACATGACGTGTGACATGACGTGTGACATGATGTGGCTGCGTGTTGCAGATGAAGAGCCTGTCGGAGCAGGGGAGTATCCCGGGAGACATCGGCCCCATCACTGGCTCCGTCACGTTCGACCCCATCCAGAGAGAAGAGTTGCTACAGCTGCAGATCAAGGCTGACGGGGTATGCTGTGCTCCTCCCTACACTCCCCCCTCCCTGTTACCTTTGTTGTACACCTCCCTACACTCCCCCCTCCCTGGTTTTGTTGTACACCTCCCTACACTCCCCCCTCCCTGGTTTTGTTGTACACCTCCCTACACTCCCACTATGCTGTTTTCTTTGTTTGTTCCTTCTTCAACTTCTCCATCAAACACTCAGACAGCAACTATTGTTTGTTGTACGAGCGATAATGCATTACGCTGCCGTTAAGCGCCTGACAAGTCAGGCCCAGCGCATCCGACTTCAGCATGGGAGAGAATTGTTATATTTTAAGTCTTTCTGGGAAAAAGGCAGGAGAATGGACCAAGAAGGCAGGAAATAGATCAGAAGGAGGTGACATGAAGAAAAAGAACAAAGGCAGAAACAAAGAGAGAGATAGAAAAGAGGGAATTCCTAGCACAGAATTTCCAGAAGGTGGGGATGCTATTTATACTGATAGGCTCCCAGCAAAGTATGATTGTAATGAGTTTTTCTTTATTTAGCCAAATTGTGTAAGTGATAGATTTTTTCCTCCGGTAACAAATCCCTTGAGTAACTAAGAATCTTTCCCTCAATGCACAAGTGATCTAAAGAGGATGAGTCCTTACCTTTGTTAGTTAAACAGCTGTGGAGAATGAGGGACCCCTGAAATAATAAAAGTGTTGCCTGTGCTAACAGACTGCTTTTTTATCTTTTCTTTTCTTCTTTTGTTTTGAGGATGATGGAATAAAGCACTCGTGTGCTTTTTTACATCCTGTCCCCGTGTGTATGCAGTTTTTAAAAAAAGTCATCCATTCCCACCAGCACACAATGGTCTACTCTTTGGAATAGCAGAATGGGTTTTAATGTGTGTCCAAGATGTTCTGTGTGTGTTTGCACACAGTACCTCATTTAATAGTCTCATCCGAAGACTTTTAGGGCAAGTGGAGTCTGCGCTTATGTTAACTCCGGAGGTAAAAAGCCTCTTGAATGAGGTTCGAACCAGGGTCAGATCACGAGCACAATGTGCATCAGTCTAACCACCAGGCTTTCCCGTCCCCCCTGACCTGATGAGTGTGTTGTGTGTGGCCAGATTCCAGAAAACGACGAGTCATTCCTGATCAGGCTGTCGTACTCTGTGCCCAACGTCACCATCAACAGATCAGAGCTGGTCCTCACCATCCAAGCCAACGACGCCCCCATCAGATTCGCACAGGTGTGTGTGTGTGTGCGCGTGCGTGTGCGTATGTGTGTATGTGTTTGTTTGTCTTTGTGTGTGTGTGTAGCAGAGAACTTGACTGGAGTTTGTGTGTGTGTGTGTGTGCTTATTTATATGTTAAGCACAGATGTCATTTTCCTTTGGAGCAGAAGTCCAGCTTCGATAATTTATGAATGCATCTCGTTGTCACCATTATCTGTCTTTGAGTGGTGTGTGTGTGTATGCGTGTGTGTGTGTGTGTATGTGTGTGTACATTGTAAGGATTTTGCTGTCTTGCTCTGCCTACCATACTGCAGAGTCTTACTATTGGTGAACCTCTCAGCTCTAGCCGAAGAACAGGGGAGAAAAAAATAATGATTTTAGTTTGCCTATTCGCTTTAAAAGATGATTTTTGCCTCTGCCGTAATGAAAGATGATTGTTTTCAACTGTGTTCCTTGTGGTCAGACCAGCTACCTCTACGACGAGGGTCCTGGCGCCAAGACAGTGGAACATCGAGGTCTACAGAGGAATTGGGGAAGATGGGAAAACCATCGGTGACCTGGACAAGAGGGTCGTGGTGGACTACAGGTTCTCAGACGACACCGCCGTCACCCCGGAAGACTACTCCTACTCCAACGGTGAACTGGTGTTCGAATCCAACGAGACGGTCAAAACCATCGCCTTCGTCATCGAAGACGACACCTTGCCGGAAGTGAAGGAGACGTTCAAACTCCGCCTCTTGAACCTGAACGGTGAGGCGGTGTTCGTCAGCCCCAGCCAGGTCGACATCGCCATCAACGCCAACGACGACTCCAGCGGCAAGATCACCTTCCAGCCGGTGAAAGAAGGCAGCGGCGAAACGCCGGTGACCAGAGTGAACGAGGACACTTTCACCGTGGCGAAATTCACCGTGCTGCGGAACAGAGGCACCTTCGGGGAAGTGTCGGTGGGGTGGATGCTGGAGCGCTCCAGAGCGCTGACGGAGCCGGTCAGTCTGGACGTGGGGCCCAGCTCTGGCCGCGTGGTCTTCAAGGCCGGAGAGAGTCGGAAGGAGATCGAGCTGACCATAGTGCAGGACAGCGACCCCGAGCCCGCCGAGCAGTTTGAGGTCACGCTGTTGCCGGGCAACTTGACGGGGAACGCCAAGCTAGGGGGCATCACCACGGCCCACCTGCTGATTGAAGACAGCGACAATGTGTACGGCACTGTGGAGTTTGGCCCTGATACCAGTCATACCGTCGATATTGTGAGTGTGGGTGTGTGTGTGTGTGGATATGGGTGTGTTGGTATGTGTGTGTTAGTGTATGTATGTGGATGAGTGTGTGTCTGTGTGTGTGTGTGCGTGCGTGTGTGTGAGTGTGGGAGCGTGAGTGTTTATAGGTGTGTGGATGTGTTTGTGTGTATGTGTGTGTTGTTGCTTCGATGTGGATGTGTGTGTGTGTGGTGATGGGTGTGTGGATGTGTGTGGGGTTGTGGATGTTTGTGTGGGTGGGGGGGGGGGGGGGGGGGCGTTGTATGTGAGAGTGTGTATTGTGTGTGTGTGTATATATATATATATAATTATATGTATGTATGTGTGTGAGTACATGTTTTGTGAGAGCATTTGCGTGTTAGTGTGTATGTATGTGTGTGTTTATATGTGTTTTTGAGAGTGTTTGCGTGTGTATGTGTGTGTGTGTGTATGTGGGGTTTATCACCCCATCTGAAAGACCAGCACCCAGACCATTACTTGCTGTCTAATGGATGGGGAATCAATCTGACTTTAGATGTCATTTGGGGGGATGGCATATCCTGATCATTTGAGTGTTCCACCCGTGATCTGAACCATCAATGAGACACCCGTTCAAGGAGATTTTTTTTTTATTATTATTTTTTTAAAAATTCATTTATTTCTTTGTTGTTGTTTTTTTTCAAGGGGACTTTTCATCTGGAGTTAACATCAGTGCTGACTCCACTCACCTGAAAGTCCTTTGGATGAGAATATAAACTGAGGTCCCTTGTGTGGGAATGCACACAGAACATCTAGCACACAAGTTAAAACCCATTGTGCCTTTTGCAAGAGTAGGCTATCTGTGCTGGTGGGAACGGATGGTAAAACTTTACATAAAATGCATGCACATTGGTGTAGTGTTCACACATCTCCACAGTCGGAATGCAGCTACCTTAATGGTGGGTGTACAGTCACATATGTAAAGTCTCATCATTGGAGGACCTCGGAGCTCTAGCCAAGGAACAAAAAGATGTGACCTGGACAGTGGGACATTTTTGTTATTCATTGTCAGTAGACCTCATTTAGTTATTTCAGTTGATTTAGTCTGAATAGTGCTGACTAAACAGACTGAAAGTGTGCTAAAATAAAGATTTATTTTGAGCACAAGAAGGAAAGTTAAGACAGTCACCTGCCTAACTAGTTAACTTTAAGGTTCCGGGTTCGAGGCCCATCCTTGCCCTTTCTTTCAAGTTGGAACAAAAAAATCAAACTAAATGTCAAAGAAAAAACCCCTGAATGTCAAAGGTTTTCAGATGAGACTGCAAACCAAGGCCCCATATCTGAGTACACACAGAACATCTTGAGCGCAGGTTAAAAACCCATTCTGCCTTTCAGAAGAGTAGGCTGTTGTGTGCCAGTAGAACGGATGACAACATTTTAAGAAAACACATGCACACGGGTGTGGTGTGTAGACACAATGCCCGAAGTCAGAATGCGGCTACCTAAATGGTGGGGGAATCATTGGTCGCATACACAGAAATATCACCACTGGTGAACCTCAGAGCTCTGGCCAAGGAACAAACAGAAAAAAAGCCCAGTACTTTTAGCGTATAAAAAAAAGAAGAAATAATGACGACTCATTCTTCAATGTGTAAATGGGTACAGGATAGCTCAGTGGTCAGAGCATTTGCTTTCCCCTAGCCAAGTTAAGCAGCTTTGAGCAGTTGCCAGTTGGATGGGTGACCATTTGCGTGCCTTGGCTTCAGTACAGTCTCCCAGTTCACCCAGCTGTAAATGGGCACCTACCTGTATAGGGTCAGGGAAGGTAAAGCAGCGAGGGAGAGGAGATGGACGCCGCCCTCAATATGCTGGCTCCTGGAGAAGTGAGGTCTCTGATGCTTCGCTCCCTTACGACCTTATAGGTAATGGGACACCTTTACCTTTACCTTTTTTTTACATTCTTCAAACAGAGCACCACCCCACGCACCCTGAAGCTGTCGGTGACAAGGACTGGGGGTCGTCAGCAGAACCTGCTGGTCAACATCAACGTGTCCTATGTGGACGATGGAGTTGAGGCACTGCCAGGTCAGTCAGCGTCTCTGTTGATATTGCAGTGATGACTGCGGAATGAGTGTAATACAGGGATACTGTAAACAAGTTTAGAATTAGTGTAATGAAGGGATATATTGGAACAAATTCAGAATTATTGTAATGAAGGGATAGGTCAGGTCAGTCAGCGTCTCTGTTAATATTGCAGTGATGACTGCGGAATGAGTGTAATACAGGGATACTGTAAACAAATTTAGAATTAGTGTAATGAAGGGATTATGTAAACAAATTTAGAATTATTGTAATGAAGGGATAGTAGGTCAGTCAGGTTTGTATATTGCATATGACTGCGGAAGATGTAATGGATACTGTAACATTTGATAGTGATGAAGATATATTGGAACAAATTCAGAATTATTGTAATGAAGGGATATATTGGAACAAATTCAGAATTATTGTAATGAAGGGATATTGGAACAAATTCAGAATTATTGTAATGAAGGGATATATTGGAACAAATTCAGAATTATTGTAATGAAGGGATATATTGGAACAAATTCAGAATTATTGTAATGAAGGGATATTCAACAAATTTATAATTCGTGTAATAAAGGGATATTATAAACAAATTTAGAATAAGTGTTATAATGGGATTTGGGAACCAATTTAGAATTAGTGTAATTTTCCCTGTGGGGATGCCGGGGGCCTGTCAGTATAAATAGCATCCCCACCTTCTGGAAATTCTGTGCTATGAATTCCTCTTTTCTATCCCTCTCTTTGTTTCTGCCTTGTTCCTTTTCTTCCTGTCACCTCCTTCTTGTCTGCTTTCTGCCTTTTTGATCCATTCTCTTGCATTTTTCCCCCCACAAAAGCCTAAAAGTGTGTGTGTGTGCATTATTTATTTTTATTTTTTATTTATTCTTTTATATCGAGGATAATGGAATAAGCACTCATGTGCTTTTTTACATCTAGTCCCCGTGTGTATGCGGTTTTGTAAATTTTGTCATCTGTTTCCTGCATGTGCATGCGTGCATGTGTATGTAAGATAGAGCGCTATATAAATTCCATGTATTATTATTATTATTATTATTATTGTGTGTGTGTGTGCGTGTGCAGAGAACATCTTCCAGCAGTGGGGGGTGACGGCCACCCTGACAGCGGGCAGGGACCCTGTGGTGGTGCCCATCGCCATCCTGCCCTCCGCCTTCCTCACCATTGGGGGACAGTTTCAGGCCACCATGACCAGCCCACGCCTCACGGCCGGTCAGTTGTAACTGTCGGTGTTCTCTTTGTTTGTTTGTTTGAGGCCACCATGACCAGCCCAGGATTCACTGTTGGTCAGTTGTAACTGTCAGTGTTTGCTTTGTTTGTTTGCCTGTCAATTTCAGACAGCCATGACCATCCCACGCCTTACTGCCGGTCATTGCCTCTCTGTGTTCTTTGTTTATTTATTTCAGGCTATGGTAACCAACCCACGCCTTACTGTTGGTCAGTGTCAGTTTGTTGACCAGCGGATTCCTGTTTTTTTATTTCAGACAGCCATGACCAGCCCATGCCTCACCGCTGGTCAGTTGTCCCTCTGTGTTTGTTTGTTTATTTCAGACAGCCATGACCAGCCCACACCTCACTGCTGGTCAGTTGTCCCTTAGGGTTGTTTGTTTGTTTGTTTGTTCCTTGGCTAGAGCTCCAAGGTTCTCCAGTGGTGAGATTTTGTGTATGCGACCGTTTTTGCCCACCATGAAGGTAGCCACATTCTGACCTCAGGGATGTATGCTGGGTATGCTTGTGTTTCCATCACCCACCAAACACTGACATGAATGACGCGATCTTTAACATGTATATTAGATCTTCTGCATGTGTATATGCACACATAGGGAATTAAGGCACTGGCAGGTCTGCACTTGGAAGTTGACTTGGGAGATCATAAAAATCCCCCACCCTTATTTCACCATACACCACTGAGATTCAAACCTGCGACGTCTGAACTACTCGGCTAAAGCGTCCATCGTTGAGTCTTCTGTTATTTGTGATTTGCCGATATGCAAAACAGCTTCAGCATGCAAATTGCAGAACACAGTACCCCGTTGTTGCAGAGACTGATGATTGCAGGGTGGTGTTTTCAGAGCCCCAGTACGGCAGTTTCAACAGCCCCACCCTGGGTGGGCGTTCAGTGCTGACGGTGGCCGTGTCCCCCTCAGTGGCCAACGGAGAGACCGGCTTCAACAACACCGCCCCCATCCTGGTGGAGGAGCCAGACTCAGGGACCCTGCAGGTTAACCGACTGTTTGTTTGTTCGTTCATGTTGCTTGTTTATCTACTGTAAAACATTTCTTTAGATTTATTCATTCAGTCTCTTTTTTTTTTTTTTTTGTCCCTTGGCTACAGCTCTGCTGTTCACCAATGGTGAGTTTTTTGTGTATGCCACCATTTTTTTCACCATTCTTTTTCCTCTCTCGTTTGCTTTTTACACCATCAGATGTGTTTTGGAGAAATAATGGCAAGTCCTTTCCAGCTCTTCTCGTGGGCTGTACAGCCTAGTTTGCAGGGCCATCTCTGTCGGCCACACAATCTTCCTCAGGTCACTGAATAGCATGCACCTCTGAAGGATGTGCTCGCCAGTCTGGTTTTCTTTACTACAGGGGAGAGGGAACGAGTTTCAGCCTTGTGGCCATGTGGTGATTTAGCCTGTTGTGCCCAGTGCGTAGTCTTAGAATGATGACTTGGTTCTTCTTTTTTGAGATAGTGGTTGTCGTCTGTCTCTACTCTGGGTTAGACCATTGATTTGATGAGTGTCTTCTTTTCGTGGAAGGTGAGGCAGCTGTCACACTGTTCTTTCTGTGCTCCCTGTTTCACAAGTTCATCAGCCTGTTCGTTGCTTTCTCACCATTAAGATAGTCACATTCTGACTTCATGGATGCAGTTGGGAATTGAATCTACCAATTTTGCCAGGACAGTCGGGAGTTACCTCCCTGTTCTTTTTAATTTTCAACTGTCATGGGTTCTTTTGACATGCACAAATCTGTAAGCACATGGGTCTGACTGGTTGAGAGTCTTTTCTGAAAGACTTGACACTCAGTTTGATTTTCCTGTCAAACTGGGAAGAAAGGGCAAGGCTGGGAATCAAATTCACAACTTCATGGTTTACTTATTCGTACGCCAACATTTTTACCTTCCTGCCACCAATTCATGTCAGCATTTTGGAGGGTTATGGAAACACGAACATACCCAGCATACACCCCTGAAGTCGGAATGCGGCTACCTTTGTGGTGGGCAAAAACGGTCCCATACGCACAATCTCACGATTGGTAAACCTCGGAGCTATAGCTGAAGAACAGCAAAACAAAACAAAACAAATTCTTCTGAAAATAGAGACACAAGGAGAGAAACCAAAACAAAAGGTGTCTATCTTCAGAAATATTTTTTCATTAGTGATAATGATAAACTGTCATATAAAATTATCACCCATTTTCACACAAGGTGATGTATCTTTTATACATCATTAATTTACCCCCCCCCCCCCCACCACCCAAAAAAAAAAAAAAAGAAAAGATTTCATGCTGGACACGGTCTTTTTTCTCTCCCCTCCCCCAGGTGCCTCTGCTGATAATTCGTGAGGGGATGAGTGGGACAGCCATCATCACCTGGAGAATTGTTGGGGTGGGGGCCTCAGTGAACCATGTGGACGACAAGGACGTCACCGCTCTGAATGGAACCATAAGGATTAACTCAGGTGGGACAGACTGTCTTGTTGTGTTGTGGGTGTGGTTTGTAGAGTTTGATAGAAGGACAGGCTGGTTTCTGCTGGTTCATGTTGTTTTGTCATGTTTTTGCCTGTTTCTGGATCTGTTTACGGCTTTGTATCTCTGCTGTCTCCAGTTCTGGGTAAACACAAGTAAATGTACTAGTCATGCTGAGTTTGTTTCGGTGGGTGGAACCTCAGGTTTTTTTTTGGGACGGGATAGCTCAGTGGTCAGAGCGCTCGCTTTCTCCCAGCTAAGGTTAAGCAGCAGCATGCGTGCATGCGACCGTGTGTGTATACATTTGACTTTGTAAAACACAACAACCTATCAATTGCAACTGGCTGTATGTGAATGAGTAGGATGAATGAAAGCGCTTTGATTTGTTTTTTGCAAGATATTGCGCTGTATAAATTCCACTTATTATTATTATTAGTAGTATTATTATTATTTACCGTCCCTGTCTTTAAAAGAGGGCAGGTATCCATTTACAGCTGGGTGAACTGGGAGACTGTAATGAAGCTAAGGTGCATGAATGGCCACCCATTCACTTTGCAACCATGCTCAATGCTGCTTAACCTTAGCGTGGGGAGAATGAGTGCTTTGACCTCTGAGCTATCCCATTCTCAACCTGATAACTGTATGATATGATGTATTCATAGCTGAAAAAGCTTAGCATGGATAAGCACATCATTAGTCTATGAATAAAGGTCACATTTATTTATCATCTCCAAACATCAATTTCTCTTTCAAACATTTTTTTTTATTCAAGTTTTTCATAATACACCACTACAAAAGTACAAACATTTATTTCAAAAGAAAGAAAGAGAGAGAGGGAGACAGACAGAAAGAGACAGACAGAAAGAATTGAGAGAGAAATAGAGAAGAAAGGAGAGAGAGGGAGGTTGTCCAAACATAAATTTACTGTAATTTCTCTTATCATGTGACTCATTTCGCAGGTTCTTCCAGCATAGAGCTGGTGATCAACGTACGGGCAGACGACATTCCAGAAATTGACGAAACGATGGCGGTACGCTTGGAGACGATCCAGCCCTACACCAGCCAGAGACTACGACCCGGGTCCAAGGAAGTGAACATAACGGTCACCAAGAACGACAACCCTGGAGGGGTGTTTCAGTTCGCGTCCTCCATGAATGAGTCATACACTGTTCAGGTAGGTGTGTGTGGGTGTGTTTGTATTGTGTTGTGTGTGTATTGTTTGTGTGTGGTGAGTGTTGTGTTGTGTTGTGGGGGTATGTGTGTGGTGTGGTGTGTGTGTGTGTTGTGTTGTGGGGGTATGTGTGTGGTGTGGTGTGTATGTGTGTGTGGTTTTTGTGTGTATGTGTGTGTGTGTGTCTGTTCATGTGTGTGTGAAAGACATGAGTGTGTATGTGAGCGTGTGTGCATAAGTATGCATCATAAACTCATGCTTAGTAGGTTGTTGGCAATTCACGCCAGAGTCACAAGTCTATTATTCATTACCATGAAGTGAGTGGCTGACATTTTATCACCTGTGGTTGTAAGATGGTGGGTGACCAGACCACAGGGTGACTTCACTGCTGTCTGCAGTCAGCAATGTACTGCTTAATGATGCAACAACAAAGTTAATGGACTCCTCACCAAGGGTCAAGACTAAGGCTTCATTAATGTCAATATCCTCTGAAGTCGGAGTATGGCTGGCTATATGGTGAGGTGCTTGAAAAAGAGTCATACACGCAAACTTCTCATCCAGTGTGTACTTCCTATCTCACAGAGATTCCCAGGTGGGATGAGTGAGGCAGAGTGCATGTTCTGGGTGACCCCCAGGGTGTAAAGCTGGGGAACGCACAACAACATTAATGTCAAGAGGGGGCTTGCCCTTTTTTGGAAAATATTTTGCCACTGCGGATATATGTACTTTCTGTGTCTCTATTTTCCTTTTTTGCTGATCCATTTCAACTTGTTAAGTGCATCATAGACTGAGGCACAAGTCTTCTTTTCACTTCTTCTGCATTCTATGGACATGCTGAATTTTTAATTAATTGGGTCCAGATGGCAAAGCCTGCAGTCTGCCACAATGAACCTACCAGTCACAGCTGTTGGTTTCCCCCGGTCACAGCTGTTGGTTTGCCCCATTCTCAGCTGCTATCCATCCCAGCCCAGCTGGGGCCAGCTGGTGTAGCAGGAACTGACCACACTTGGAGTTGGCAAATCACACTAATTTTAGCACCGGGCACTTGATGGAGTTACGCTGGATTTGCATGCTGTGCATTCCCCACACTTTTTCCTGTAGCTGTTCTGGGCTGGGTCTCTTGTTGTGTTGCTCTTCCACTTCCACAGCATGCACTAATGAAGACAGACACTTGAAATTTTGTGGGAAGCTTACCAAAACAATGTAGTTATTAAAAGGTAAAGGTGCCCCATAACCTATGTGGTTGTAGGGGAGCGAGGTGTCACAGACCTCAGCTTCTCCAGGGGCCAGTGTATTGAGAGCGACACCCATCTCCTCTCCCTAGCTGCTTTACCTTCCCTGACCCTAAAGAGGCAGGTACCCATTTACAGCTGGGTGAGCTAGGGGACTGTACTGAAGCCAAGCGTGCAAATGGTCACCCATCCAACTGGTAACCACGCTCGATGCTGCTTAACCTTAGCTGGGGGAAAGTGAGTGCTCCAACCACTGAGCTGTCCTGTCCCCAATGTAGTGTATTTATTAACTGGGACATAACTATTGGCAGACATCTATTTTCGTCTCTGTTTATTTTCCTGAAAGCTTTTTGATTGGCTGAATACACTGGTGCTGTGTTGGTGGGCAGGAGGGGAGTCAGCCCCTGAGTGTGGTGGTGGAGCGGGTGGGGGGGATCCTGGAGAGGCGAGCTGTGCAGCTGCTGATTCAGCCCAACAGAACCGTGGAGTTTTACGGCACCCCCACCGCCCTGGTCTTCAGGCCTGGGGAGCACACACACACGGCCGTCATCTTGGCCCGCAACGAAGGACTGCCCGAGGTGAGTCAGTCGGCGGCCTCTGGAAACCGTTCCTTTGGTTTGGGAGTTATGTTTGTTTGTTTATGATTGTTCTGCTCGTTTATTTTCTTCCTTTTTTAAAAATGTTGATGTATACAAGTTGTATTTTCGCTTGATTTGATATAATACGGTTGTTTGTTTGATTATGATTTTTCTGTTCGTTTATTTTCTCCTTGTTTGAAATGTTAATGGATACAAGTTGTATTTTCGCTTGATTTGATATAATACGGTTGTTTGTTTGATTATGATTGTTCTGTTGATTTATTTTCTTCTTTTTTGAATATTGATGGGTACAAGTCTTATTTTCACTTGATTTGATATTTGTGGTTTGACAAGGGAAGTACATGCTACCTACTTGTTTTGTAAACTCTGCTCGATAAAAACAAAAAAGGGAGGTAATGATTTGTGGGGGGTTTCTTTTGGTCATTTTTGGTGGGTCCTTTTTGGTTTTCATTTGTTTCTATTACAATCTGGAAAAAGTTGACAATCCTATTTCTTCATCTCAAGTGTAAGAATACCAGATGAGGAAAATTGGAGTATGTGTTGATGTACTGTTTTTCCATGGATAGGGCTGTACATGTTATTTTTTCATTTGCATACAGCTACCATTCAGAAGTAGACTAATTGGTAACCCACTGTTCAGAAATAGTCTTAGTCATGATATACACTTAGGAAACTTCACAGAAATGACGCTTTGGTTTCTGTTGAGTTTTTTACAACATGTGTGAGTAGCCTGTGTGTGAATTGATACAATGCACAGCTGGCGGAACATTTCACTCTGAACCTGATTCCGCTGGGTAATTCTTCGGTGGGGGAGAGAAACAGCATCAGGATCACTATAGCAGAGAGTGACTTCCCTTACGGACGTATCCAGTTCAAAGACGATCCCACAATTATGATGATCAGTGAGTTTGTGTGTGTTTCTGTGTTGTGTATGTTGTGTTGTGTCACTTTGTGTGTGAGTATGTGTGTGTAAATATGTGTGTGTGTTTCTGCTAACATGCATGATGTATTTATGTATTTGTGTGTGTGTGTGTGCTCATGTGCGTGTGCATGCTCATGTGTGTGCATGTTTATCTGTTTCTGTTCTATGTTTCTGTGTATGTATGTTGCTTCCAGTTGTAAAGGAACATTCCCGTGAAGATGCCAGGGGCCTGTCAGCATAAATAACATCCCCACCTTCTGGAAATTCTGTGCTAGAAATTTACTCTTTTCTATCCCTCTCTTTGTTTCTCCCTTGTTACTTTTCTTCCTGTCACCTCCTTTTTGTGTATGTTCTGCCTTCTTGGTCCATTCTCCTGCCGTCCCATCACAGATGTGTTACACCTTTACAGGTGGTGTTACAGATATCACAGCTGTCAGTTTCCCCCACTTTCAGCTCCTCTCAGCTGCTATCCATTCCATCCCAGCAGGTGCTTATTATAGCAGAAACTGACCGCACTTGGACGTGGTAAAAGGAAGGTCACACAAATTTTAGCACTGGGCCCTGGACATGCTGGATTGCACGCTGTGCATTCCCCACACTTTTTCCTGTAGCTCTGTTGGGCTGAGTCTGTTCTTGTGTTGCTCTTTGACTTCCACAGCATGCACTAATGAAGACAGAAACTTGAAAGTTTAGCACTGGACCCTGGACTGAGTAGTGCTGGACTTGCATGCTGTGTTACGTGCATTTTAACCTTCGCAGGTGAGACGGTGGAGGGAAAGGTGGTGAACGTGACGTTAACGGTTCAGCGGGATCGAGGCACGTTCTCCCAGGTGACGGTGCCGTGGAAGTTGTCGCCGGAGACGGATGTGGATCTGCGGCCCAGCTCTGGCACCATCGTCTTCCAGCCTGGTCAGAGCAGTTACAGCCTGGTTCTGCAGACTGTCGATGACAATGTGAGTTCTTGGGAATGGGGGGGGGGTAAGGGGGAAGGGAGGGGATGTAGGGGAGGGGTGGGGGGTAGGATGATGAGGTGTGTGTGTCTGTGGGGAAGGGGGTTAGTGTGTGTTAGTCAATCAATCACATTTATTCAGTTTTTGCAGGCCATAAGACCCATATGAACATAATATGAAAAAGCAACCATGGAGTGTGTGTTAGTGTGTGTGTGTGTTAGTGTGTGTGTTTATGTGTGTATTCTCTGATCAGAATTGAACAGAATAGAATCTCTGTGTGTGCGTGTGTGTGTGTGTTTGCAGTGGTATGCATAAGTGTGTGTGTGAGTGTTTGCAGTGGTATGCATAAGTGTGTGTGAGTGTTTGCAGTGGTATGCATAAGTGTGTGTGTGAGTGCATGCATCTGTCTGTCTGCATCAGAATTTGCTGGTGAATATAAAATAGAAATTATGGTGTCAGAGGAAAGACTTTGTCCTATAAACATTATTTTCCCGTTCCTCGGCTAGAGCTCGGAGGTTCACCAAAGGTATGAGTTTACGTATGCGACCATTTTTGCTTACCATGAAGGCAGCCGCAATTCGACTTCGAGGATGTATGTTCATGTTTTCGTAACCTGCTGAATGCTGACATGAATTATGGGATCTTTAATGTGCATAATTGATATTCTGCATAAATATATACACAAGGAGAGTTATGGCATGGGCAGGTCTGCACTTGACGTTGACCTGGAAGATCTTAAAAATCCCCACCCTTAATTCACCAGACGTTGTTGAGATTCAAATGCACGACATTATGGACCTGTGAAATTGAAGTGAAACAATCTTAAGCACTCAGCTATAGCATCTGTCGTTCTGAGAAATACATCGAATCATTACATGTATTCTTACTCTTAATTTGTTTATGCAGTACAGTGAGCATGCACAAATTCAGAGCAGACATACAGATGTCTTTCCTGTGTGATATATTATAATTTTTGGATTATGTTTTATATGATGTGTTGATGTTGACGTTGACAGATTCCAGAGGGCCGGGAGACCTACGCCGTGCAGTTAGGACAGCCCACAGGGGGCGCTGTGGCTGGGATACCCATGGTTGCCACGGTGACCATACTGGAGAATGACAATCCTGTTGTCTTCACTGGTAAATCTTTTTTTTTCTAACCTGGGTAAAGATGTTTGTGTATGGAGGAGGAGGACATAGACTTGCATTAGTCATGTCATTTATCTCCTTTGGGGATGCCCGGAGTCCGTCAGTATGAATACCATCCCCACCTTCTGGAAATTCTGTGCGAGAAATTCCCTCTTTTCTATCCCTCTCTTTGTTACTGCCTTGTTCCTTTTCTTCCCATCACCTCTTTCTTGTCTATTTTCTGCCTTCTTGGTCCATTCTCCTGCTCTTTTTCCAGAAAGACTTAATAGATAAAAATTATCTCCCTTGCTGAAGTGGGATGTGCTGGGCCAGACTTGTCAGGTACTCTTAATGGCAGCAAAATGCATTTTCGGTAATATGACGGAGAACAATAGCTGCTGTTTGAGCATTCAGCAAAGAAGGAGAAGAATATGAGTATCCACCTTTGTGATTACTCTTGTTTTGCCTTGTCTCCATATATAAAGTTTTCTTAAAGATTTAGAAGACCAGAAGGAAAAACTAATATTTAGAAGTTTAAGACCACGCCAAAGTTGGATACGCTAGGCCAGACTTGTCAGGTGCTTAACAGCAGCGCAAAGCATTTTCACTTATACGACATAGCTCCTGTCTGAGCCTTCAACGAAGAAGTGTTCGATCATATTAACTTCTGTCTATAAAAAACCCTAAGGAGAGTGTATCACACTGTATTGCTGTTTTCAGAGACCATGGTGTACATGGAAGAGCCCAGCAGCCGTGTGTTCACCGTCAGGCGGTCAGGAAACCTCAACTCTGCCGTCAGCGTGGCCTACCGCACGCTGGATGGGTCGGCCACCACGCTGCAGAAGGACTACCAGGAGATCGTCCGCCAGACCCTCACCTTCGCTGCTGGGGAATCGGAGAAGAGGTTCTCCGTCAGCGTGCTGGACGACGCTGTGCCTGAGGGGAATGAGACCTTCTCTCTGGAGCTCTTTGATGCCACAGGTGACAGACAGACAGACAGACAGACTTTTCTGGGTGGTTGTCTTTTCCTGAATACTTTACTTCTTGTACATAGCATTTTTGTTTTGTTCCTCAGCTAGAGCTCTGAGGTTTGCCATTGGTGGGATATTGTGTTTACGATCATTTTTTGGCCACCATTAAGGTAGCTGCATTCCGACTTTGGGGATGATGTCGAAACACAACAACAGTGTGCGTGGGTTTTTTCAATTTTGTCACCTGTTCCTACTGGCTTACAATGGCCTGCTCTTCTTTTTCTTTTCTTGTTTTATTCTGAGATTTAAAATTTTACGAGGTGACAGCCCTGATATGGCTTCATGTTGTTGGCGGGGCTATAAACGACAGGATTGGATTGGATTGGTCTGCTCTTCCAAGAGACAGAACGGGTTTTAACATGTGTGCAAGATGTTCTACCAGCATTCATACACTGGACCTCAGTTATAGTCTCATCCAAAGGACCTTCAGAGGAGTGGAATCAGTACTGATGTTAACTCTAGGAGAAAAAATTCCCCCACATGGGCGTCTCAGTACTGGCTCAAACCTGTGCCTTCACATTGCAAGCTCATTGCTGTAACCACTAGGCTATCCCCCCCCTATCCCCCCTAGACAAGGTTTTCAGTGAAGAAGTGAGGCCATACCTGATACTAAATGTACTTTTGCGTCTGGTAAATGTGTAATAAGAATATTAATGATCTGAAGACATGTTTATTTTTTGTTTAAACAGAAGTAAGGCTCTGTCAGTCTTTCGGATGAGACTATAAACCGAGGCCCTATGTGTGAATACACGCAGAACATCCTGTGCACACGTTTAATCCTGTTCCGCTTTTCATAAGAGTAGGCCATTGTGTGCTGGTGGGAACAGATTACAAAATTTACAAAAACCGCATACACACGGGGACTGAATGTGAAAAAGCACATAAGTGCTTATTCTATTATCCTCGATATAAAAGAATAAAATGAAAAATAAAATAAATAAAAATAGTTATGTACTTTGCATCTCATGAATGTATGATTAGAACCTTAGGGATATGAAGACACTTACATTTTTACTTAAACAGAAATAAGACTATCCGTCATTAGTTGTGAGATGTTGATAATACAACATGCCATGAAATGGAAATTTTACTTAGTGTGTGGTATAATATGTAGTTAATACATAGTATAAAGTCATGGCTAATTGTGAAAAAAAACAACCCATGCCATAAATCAAAGATATTGGTAAAAGAACATTATTGTAAGTTGTACCTGTCCAACACACCAAAACCTGAGGGCCGATATCTGGCCTACTGACCTGCCGATGAGGGACAAACTCTTTGGACCCCTGGAGGGCCTTCAGCACACGGCAGCTTTTGAAGGGCCTCAGGAGTTGCTGTCTGAGCGTTCAATGAAGAAGAAGAAGCATGTTATGAGGACTGTGGACAAGGACTGTGTGGTTGTTGCAGGTGTGGTTGTTGCAGGTGACCTGTTGATATATGTTAGGAGGACTGTGTGGTTGTTGCAGGTGATCTGTTGATATATGTTACGAGGACTGTGTGGTGGCCTGTTGATATATGTTACAAGGACTGTGTGGTGGCCTGTTGACATATGTTACAAGGACTGTGTGGTGATCTGTTGATATATGTTACGAGGACTGTGTGGTTGTTGCAGGTGATCTGTTGATATATGTTACGAGGACTGTGTGGTTGTTGCAGGTGACCTGTTGATATATGTTCACCTGTTGATATATGTTCACCTGTTGATATATGTTACAAGGACTGTGTGGTTGTTGCAGGTGACCTGTTAATATATGTTACAAGGACTGTGTGGTTGTTGCAGGTGATCTGTTGATATATGTTCACCTGTTGATATATGTAGTTAATACATAGTATGATACATGTTACGAGGACTGTGTGGTTGTTGCAGGTGACCTGTTGATATATGTTACGAGGACTGTGTGGTTGTTGCAGGTGATCTGTTGATATATGTTACGAGGACTGTGTGGTTGTTGCAGGTGACCTGTTGATATATGTTACGAGGACTGTGTGGTTGTTGCAGGTGATCTGTTGATATATGTTATGAGGACTGTGTGGTTGTTGCAGGTGATCTGTTGATATATGTTATGAGGACTGTGTGGTTGTTGCAGGTGATCTGTTGATATATGTTATGAGGACTGTGTGGTTGTTGCAGGTGATCTGTTGATATATGTTATGAGGACTGTGTGGTGATCTGTTGATATATGTTATGAGGACTGTGTGGTTGTTGCATGTGATCTGTTGATATATGTTCAACTGTTGATATATGTTATGAGGACTGTGTGGTTGTTGCAGGTGGCCTGTTTATATGTTACGAGGACTGTGTGGTTGTTGCAGGTGATCTGTTGATATATGTTACGAGGACTGTGTGTTTGTTGCAGGTGATCTGTTGATATATGTTCACCTGTTGATATATGTTCACCTGTTGATATATGTTACGAGGACTGTGTGGTTGTTGCAGGTGACCTGTTGATAACACCAAACTCACGCGCGACTGTGGTGATTTTGGCCAATGACGACGCTTACGGAGTGTTCAGCTTTGAGACACCCGGCAACAACAAGGTGGAGGAGGGCAGCACCATCCACTACAAGTACGTCAGTAGAGGGAGGGGGGTATACTTTTCATTCATTGACTCTATGTTGGTTATACAAACAGAATGGCACAGGCAAATCTGATGATGACAGTTCTCCATAGTAAGGTTGAGGGCAAAAGGAAAAGAGGCAGACCACCACCAACATCCTACATTGCTAACAACATCACTGAGGTCAGTGGTCTGGGAGGAGGGCTACAGGAGATGGTAGAACCCAGCAGAGACAGAGAGAAAGATGGTGAACCCTGGTGGTGGCATTGTGTGGAGCTCCTACCGATAATAGTGGTGAAGGAGACAGTTGAGTGGAGTTGATTGTTGTTGTTGTAGCTCTGTGCACCCCAGCTTCACACTCAAGTGATTGCCCAGAATATGCTCTCATCCCACCTGGGAGTGACTATGAGACTGTAGGTGCACACTGGTTGATGAGAAGTTTGTGCCCCCCCCCCCCCCCCCCCCACCTCCCAGGGATTTTGGGATCTGGCAATGTTCTTATATTATTTACCAGTGTATATTTAATGCTTACTCACACATACATACACATAGTATAGGCGTGTTATGTACCTATTCTTCTGCACATGGAAGAAGTTATGAACGTAGTCTGTAGATGCTGTGGCTGAGTGGATAAGACCGTTCGATGTCAGTCCCATGGGGCCAATGAAGTCATGGGTTTGAATCTCGGTGGTAGCTGGTGAATTAAGGTGGGGATTTTATGATCTCCCGGGTCAACTACAAGTGCAGACCTACCAGTGCCTTAATTCCCTTCGTGTAAATACACATACAGCAGATCAAATGTGCACATTAAAGATCCTGTAATTCATGTCAGCTTTAGGTGGGTAACGGAAACACAAATGAATCCAGCGTACATCCCCAAAGACGGAATGTGGCTACCTTCATGGCGGGCAAAAACTGTCGCATATGAACAATCTGACCATTGGTCAACCTTGGAGTTTCACCCAAGAAACAAAAACAAAAACAAAACCCCCCACATAATTCAGAAATGTTTCTCTAATTTGTATTTTTCTTTTATTCAATGAAGAAAATGAAAATTGTCATTAGAAACATAATTCACAAATATATTATTGTGTACACCAGTCACGGCAAAGTTCTCTGCATAAAAATCAGGATTAATCTCTAATTTGTATTTTACTCTTAGTTAAAAAGTACTTGGAATGACTTGCTATGGAAAGCAGAGGACCGAGGGAAGTGGAGGAAGCTGGTTGCAAAATCTTCAGTGGTGCCCCCACGGTCTACAGGACTAACGGGATAGAGGAAGGTGAAGGTGAAAAAGTACTTTCTTTTCACTCTCTCTCAAAATTTTTTAATTAGTTTATTCATTATTTTTTGGAGAAAAAGTACTATTCATTTCCTCTTTCCCAGCATCCTGCGGAAACAGGGAATCTTTGGCAAGGTGGAGGTGTCGTGGGAAATGCGGACGCTGCAGAACGTGGCGGTACCAGCGGGGTCAGAGTTCAAGGCCACCAAGGGCATTGTGGTCTTCCAGCCCCAGGAGTCTCGGCAGGCGCTGGCCATCACGCCTCTAGCTGACCAGATACCTGAGGGACAGGAGGTCTTCAGGCTGGCCCTCACCTCCCTCAGGGGTAAGGCATTCACGTGGATGGCTTTGTTGATTTATCTATCTATTTATTCATCTTTGTATTCATTCTTTTATGTTGAGGATACTGGAATAAGCACATGTATTTCCCATCATTCCTATCTTACTTTGTGTAGACTCTAAGTCGGTACTGTATGCTATCAAATCCCCAAATTCCAAGAAAGTATCTAGAATCATTTTTGAAATTAAATATGTCATACACCTTTGAAGTTTAAGAGGTATTTCTGTCTCCTTTTGTTGGGTACCTTCGCACGTTGGAGTTTTTTCAAATGAGTGGGCTGACAGAGCTGCAAAAAGGGGGGCAAGACATCATTTGGAATCGACAGAACTGCATGTTCCATTATCTCTACAGGAGGGATACTGTTTGTTAGAACAAACATCGTGGAGTAAGTGGAGAGAATCAGATCAACTCAAGGAACGATCTTTAAAGAGTTGCCAGACTAATGGCCTTATTTCATGTTATCCTTCTCAAACACATTTAAGTATCGCAACTACGAGAAGAGTTAATACACTATATTTTAGAATAAAATTAAATGCATTTATAACAAAATTTTGTAAAAATGTCAGGTGTCTCTGTGGGGAACATATTTCCAACACTCACATCATATTTGAGTGTCCAATTGTAAAACCTTTTTTACCCACGTTTTGTGAGCAGTCTGTGGAAACAGTATTTAAAAATCCAAAATTAGCCTTTGCCATTGTTAAATGTCTATTGCACAGCCCATTAGAGTATTTGTTGTAGTTACTTCATAGTTATTTCATGTTAACAATTTGTTGAATTTAAATTTTTACTCATGTTTAAGATCCCCCCCCCCCTTTTTTTATATTTTTAGTTGCATGAAAATACCAACACACATGTTACCTAATCATTCTTTTCTCTTTCCATTCCCTTCTTTGTTTTAACTTCCTCTTCATTTTCCACATCCCTCGTCTAATATCACTAAGAGTGAACAGACGTTAAATTGAAGACAACAACAACAACAACAACAACTCATATAGTTTTTCACATCCAGTCCCTGTGTGGTCATGCAGTTTTGTAAATTTTGTCAACCGTTCCCACTGGCACACAATGGCCTACTCTTCCAAAAGGCAGGATTTAATGATTTTAAAGTCAGTTTGATTTTCTCGTCAAACTGGGAAGAAATGACATCAGGAATCAAACCCAGAGTAAGGTGTTCTGTATGTGTTAACACATGGGGCTGCGGTTTATAGTTTCACCTGAGGGACTTTCAGGGGAGTGGACTAGGCATTGATATTAACTCCAGGGGAAAAATCTCTTTGGATGGGTGTCTTGGTGGTAGCTTGAGCCTAGGCTTAAACCGGGATTGCCAGACCGTGAGCACAGCTGTCAGTCAGTTTCCCCCACTTTCAGTTACTCTCAGCCTCTATCCATTTTGTCCCAGCTGGTGCTAACTATAGCAGAAACTGACCACACTTGGACTTGGGGCTAATTTTAGCACTGGGCCATGGACCCTGGACTGAGTTGTGCTGGATTTGTGTGCTGTGTGTGCAGCACTTTACCCACCAGGCTATTCTGTCCCCCTTTCAGTTGTGAAGTGTGTACTTTGTGTGTGCGTTATTAGTCCTAGGGGAAGGGGCAGTTTGTGTTGGTTCATTTGTAAAATGTTTACTTCACAAGTGTGTAATTTCACAAGTGTGTACAAGGCTTACTGATTATGTGATTTTAAAGTCAGTTTGATTTTCTCGTCAAACTGGGAAGAAACGACATTGTCAGGAATCGAACCCAGAAGCTCATGGTGTACTCATTAGGCAGGTGAACGTCTTAACTCTCCTGCCACCCTCCTTAGATTTTCATTGGATTTTTCTGTTGTCCCATGTCACAGTGAGACAGGGACGGGACAGCTCAGTGATCAGAGCACTCGCTTTCCCCCAGCCGATGTTAATCAACATCGAGCATGGTTACCAATTGGATGGATAACTATTTGCGCACCTTGGCTTCAGTACAGTCCCCCAGTTCACCCAGCTGTAAATGACTACCTGCCTCTAAAGGGTCAGGGAAGGTAAAGCAGCGAGGGAGAGGAGATGGGCGCCGCCCTCAATATACTGGCCCCTGGAGAAGTGAGGTCTCTGACGCCTCGCTCCCCTACGACCACATAGGTTATGGAGCACCTTAACCTTTTTCGCCTTTATGTGACAGTGGTGACGGGGATTTCTGGCCGAGGCTTGGCCCGCCTGGGCAGCGATAACCTTCAGGTGGACGTGGTGATCCTGGCCAGCGATGACCCCAGCGGTCGCTTCGCTTTCCCCGCCGCCTCCCAGGAGCTGAGTGTGGCGGAGGACTTCTACCCCGGCAGGGAGAGCTCCACCTCCACCACCTTCACTGTGGAGAGGAGGCAGGGCACTGACGGAATCGTCCAGGTCTGTGGGTGTGTGTGTGGGGGGGGTAGGTGGTGGGTGAGGGTGTGGATGTTGGGGGGTTGGTGAGGGGGATGGGTGGTGTGTGAGTGGGTGGGGAGGGGAAGGGGTTTAGGTAGGGGAAGGGGGTAAATGTGTGTGTTTTTGTGTGTGTATTTGTTATGTGTTCACTGTTGTCTTTGGTGTGTGTTGTTGTTGTTGTTGTGTGTGTGTGTTGGCACATAGGGCCTCAATTTAAAGCCTCATTTGAAAGACTTTCAGGGAATAGAAGTCAGTATGAATGTAGGGGGCGGGATAGCTCAGTGGTCAGAGCACTTGCTTTTCCCTAGCCAAGGTTAAGCAGCGTCGAGCGTGGTTACCACTTGGATAGAACAGTCCCCCAGTTCACCCATCTGTAAATGAGTACCTGCTTCTTTAGGGACAGGGAAGGTAAAGCAGCAAGGGAGAGGAGATGGGCGCTGCCCTCAATATGCTGGCCGCTGGAGAAGCTGAGGTCTCTGATGCCTGGCTCCCCTGCGACCACTTAGGTTATGGAACACCTTTACTTTACAAAAAAAAAGAAGTTCCACACATCCTCTGCTACTTGAGATGGTTTTTGTGATAAAGATATCAGACATTTCCTCTGAGTTCTGTCAACATTTCTGGAATGTTCCAGGTGCTGTGGGAGATCTTCGCAGAGCCGTTTGGCACCAACCTCCCTGCAGTGTACGACCTGCTGTTCATCGGTAAGACATCATCAGCCGTGTCCAGCGTGCCGTCCAAACAACGACAGGGAACAGGGACGCACGTCTTCAGTTTCTCTGGAGCTACAGGTGAGGAGGAAGTGGAATACATAGGTGTTGTTTGTAGTATCAACAGGTGGGTTAGTATGTTTGTAGGATCTGGGGATTCTGGGGGCTCTTTCAGTATAAATTGTAATTGCCCTTCACGGGATGATTAAAGTGTTTTTTGACTTGACTTGACTTAAATAGCATCCCCAATTTCTGGAAATTCTGTGCTAGAAATTTGCCCTTTCCCGTCACTCCCTTTGTTTCTGCCTTTTCCCTTGCTTCTTGCCTCCGCTTTCTCTTGCTTATTTTCTGCCACCCAGCCCATTCTCCTGCCTTTTTTCTAGAAAATATGAAAGCTGTTTTCTCCTATAAAACTGCCATTGAGCTGCCCTGGAGTCAGAATGCGTGGGCTAAGGCCAGTAGGCAGACCTCCTGCAGAGTTACAAGCCAGGAGAAAACCAGGCACTATGCATTCTACCCAATATGGCATGATTGTAGGTAAGTTCAGCGTGTATTGTGTGCGTGTGTGTGTGTGTGTGCGTGTGTGTGTGTGCTCTAAACAGACAAAACTTTTATTCATTGGCAAATCTGTTACAATCAGGCGTAAGTATTGAGTACATGCAACATATACAAGGAAACCATACAGTACATGCAAGCATATGTAAGTGAACGTATAGCCATAGAATCAGTGTGTCTGAATCCCTGTCCACAGAGAGCTACATCACCATACCATCAGCCTTGGAGCCTCAAGCAGACGACTATCGTGACGGGTTCACCATCAGCGCCTGGGTGCAGCCCTCCCCTCTCTGTGACGGGTACATCGTCGCCCGTGGCAGCACTGACGGTTCCCAACTGTACTACGGCCTTCGTCTGGTTACCACGGCAACATCAACCACCCTCCACACCACTCTGTCGTCAGAGTCTTCTGTGGTTAGTGCATTTTGCATTTACTGTTTTTTTCATAATTCTTTTATCTGTTAAAGTCTTCTGTGGTTAGTGTGTTTGGCAGTTACTGTTTTCTTTTTCCCCATCATTATTTTATCTGTTAAAGTCTTCTGTGGTTAGTGTGTTTGGCAGTTACTGTTTTCTTTTTCCCCATCATTATTTTATCTGTTAAAGTCTTCTGTGGTTAGTGTGTTTGACAGTTAATGTTTCTTCCCCATCATTATTTTATCTGTTAAGTCTTCTGTGGTTAGTGGGTTGACAGTTAATGTTTTCCATCTTATTTATGTGTCAGCATGATTTTTTCATTAATCAAATTTATTCGGTTTATCTCATTTTATGTGTGGTTGATGTGTTCTCCCTCAACGTGTGACGTCCTGAGTTGACCTTATGGTTGACCAGCATGATACAAGAAAAGACAACAGAGATGTTTATACCCTGTTTAACACAGGATGCTTCTGTGGTGTGAGCACGTGCTTTGTCTGTCTTGTTTACAGCCACAGTGTGATTTGTCATTGGTTGACCAAGCCTTGGTTAGTGTTTGCCCACGAAATGTGGTATTGTCTTTGTGTTCGCACAGCCAACAGTGTGAGTGTGTTATGCTGCCACAGCCTCAACATGTGGTTAGTGTGAGTTTGTTCTTCTCGCCCAACTTATTTATTGGTTATGACAGCCTAACTTGGATTGTGTTTTATGTGCGCACAGTATTTATCCATTTAATTTTGTTAAAGTGTTGTGCTTCCCAACGTGTGTGCGGTATTTGTCTGTTGTGCCACAGCCCAACAATGTGGATTGTTGTTTGTTGCTGCACAGCCAACATGTGGATTGTCTGTTGTTGTTGCTGCCACAGCCCAGCATTGATTGTCTGTTTGTTGCTGGCACAGCCCAACAGTGTGGATTGCTGTGTTGTTGCTGCACAGCCCAACAGTGTGGATTGTCCTGGTTGCTGCCACAGCCCAACAGTGTGGATTGTCTGTTGTGCTGCCACAGCCCAACAGTGTGGATTGTCTGTTGTTGCTGCCACAGCCCAACAGTGTGGATTGTGTGTTTGTTGCTGTCACAGCCCAACAGTTGGATTGTCTGTCTTGTTGCTGCCACAGCCCACACAGTGTGGTTAAGTCTGTTGTGTTGGCTGCCTACGCCAACAGTGTGGATTGTGTGTTTGTGCTGCCACAGCCCACATGTGGATTGTCTGTTTGTTTGCTGCACACCCAACAGTTGGATTGTCTGTTTTTGTTGCTGCACAGCCCAACAGTGTGATTGTTGTTTTTGTTGCTTGCCACAGCCATAAGTGTGGATCTGTTTGTTGCTGCCACAGCCAGACAGTGTGGATTGTTGTGTTGTTCTGCCACAGCCCACAGTGTGGATTTGTTTGTTGGCACAGCCAAGTGTGGATTGTTGGTGTTTGTTTGCTGCCAGCCCAACAGTTGGATTGTTTTGCTGTAAGTCCAACAGTGTGGATTGTGTGTTTGTTTGTTTCTGCCACAGTCCCAAAGTGTGGATTGTTTGTTGCGTTGCTGCCCAGCCAACAGTGTGGATTGTCTGTGTTTGTTGCTGCCACAGCCAACAGTTTGGATTGTGTGTTTTGTTGCTGCCACAGCCCAACAGTGTGGATGTGTCTGTTTGTTGCTGCCACAGCCCAACAGTGTGGATTGTTTGTTGCTGCCACAGCCCAACAGTGTGGATTGTCTGTTTGTTGCTGCCACAGCCCAACAGTGTGGATTGTCTGTTGTTTGTTGCTGCCACAGCCCAACAGTGTGGATTGTCTGTTTGTTGCTGCCACAGCCCAACAGTGTGGATTGTGTGTTTGTTGCTGCCACAGCCCAACAGTGTGGATTGTCTGTTGTTGCTGCCACAGCCCAACAGTGTGGATTGTCTGTTGTTGTTGCTGCCACAGCCCAACAGTGTGGATTGTGTGTTTGTTGCTGCCACAGCCCAACAGTGTGGATTGTGTGTTTGTTGCTGCCACAGCCCAACAGTGTGGATTGTGTGTTTGTTGCTGCCACAGCCCAACAGTGTGGATTGTGTGTTTGTTGCTGCATCAGCCCAACAGTGTGGATTGTCTGTTGCTGCCACAGCCCAACAATGTGGATTGTCTGTTTGTTTGTTGCTGCCACAGCCCAACAGTGTGGATTGTCTGTTTGTTTGTTGCTGCCACAGCCCAACAGTGTGGATTGTCTGTCTGTTTGTTGCTGCCACAGCCCAACAGTGTGGATTGTCTGTTTGTTGCTGCCACAGCCCAACAGTGTGGATTGTCTGTTGCTGCCACAGCCCAACAGTGTGGATTGTCTTGTTGCTGCCACAGCCCAACAGTGTGGATTGTGTGTTTGTTGCTGCTTCAGCCCAACAGTGTGGATTGTGTGTTTGTTGCTGCCACAGCCCAACAGTGTGGATTGTCTGTTTGTTGCTGCCACAGCCCAACAGTTTGGATTGTCTGTTTGTTGCTGCCACAGCCCAACAGTGTGGATTGTGTGTTTGTTGCTGCCACAGCCCAACAGTGTGGATTGCTGTTTGTTGCTGCCACAGCCCAACAGTGTGGATTGTGTGTTTGTTGCTGCCACAGCCCAACAGTGTGGATTGCTGTTTGTTGCTGCCACAGCCCAACAGTGTGGATTGTCTGTCTGTTGCTGCCACAGCCCAACAGTGTGGATTGTCTGTCTGTTGCTGCCACAGCCCAACAGTGTGGATTGTCTGTCTGTTTGTTGCTGCCCCAGCCCAACAGTGTGGATTGTCTGTCTGTCTGTTGCTGCCACAGCCCAACAGTATGGATTGTGTGTTTGTTGCTGCCACAGCCCAACAGTGTGGATTGTGTGTTTGTTGCTGCCACAGCCCAACAGTGTAGCCCAACAGTGGGGATTGTGTGTTTGTTGCTGCCACAGCCCAACAGTGTGGATTGTCTGTCTGTTTGTTGCTGCCCCAGCCCAACAGTGTGGATTGTCTGTCTGTCTGTTGCTGCCACAGCCCAACAGTATGGATTGTGTGTTTGTTGCTGCCACAGCCCAACAGTGTGGATTGTGTGTTTGTTGCTGCCACAGCCCAACAGTGTGGATTGTGTGTTTGTTGCTGCCACAGCCCAACAGTGTGGATTGTGTGTTTGTTGCTGCCACAGCCCAACAGTGTGGATTGTCTGTCTGTCTGTTGCTGCCACAGCCCAACAGTGTGGATTGTCTGATTGTGTGTCTGTTGCTGCCACAGCCCAACAGTGTGGATTGTGTGTTTGTTGCTGCCACAGCCCAACAGTGTGGATTGTCTGTCTGTCTGTTGCTGCCACAGCCCAACAGTGTGGATTGTCTGTCTGTCTGTTGCTGCCACAGCCCAACAGTGTGGATTGTCTGATTGTGTGTCTGTTGCTGCCACAGCCCAACAGTGTGGATTGTGTGTTTGTTGCTGCCACAGCCCAACAGTGTGGATTGTGTGTTTGTTGCTGCCACAGCCCAACAGTGTGGATTTGTTGTTTGTTGCTGCCACAGCCCAACAGTGTGGATGCCCAGGTCATCAGCAAAGTGGTGCAGGACGGGCAGTGGCACCTTATTGTGGTTGCCGTGGGGAACAGCAGCGTACAGTTTTACCTGGATGGCACATTCATCAACTCCAGGTAAGCCACAGATAAACGTGTGCGTGTTGTGAGACTGATTTGTACCCTGCTCTAGAGGCAGCTGTACTCTGTCTTTGTGGGGAATGCTTCACCTGAATTTCTTATCCCTGTTCTGCACTTTTGTTATGTCCCGGTTTTCCGAATCTGTCATTTTTGCTGTGACTTTCAGCAAACATAGTCGATTTTTTACAAAAATTACATTTACTGGGGACTCTTTTTTTTTCTTTTTGAGACTTTTTTGACACTGAAAAATATAAGACAATGATGATAATTTATGGACACACACACACACACTCACACACGCACGCACGCACGCACGCGCACACACACACACACACATATAGAATCTGTTATAAACATATATATATATGTGTGTGTGTTTGCTACTTTTTTGATAAATATTTGGTTTTTTTATTGATTTTTTTCCCCCAGTGCTATCTATGCTATCATTATCTCACTGTTTTATCTTATATATGTGCAGTGACATCAGTACTAGTGTACCCAAGTCTGGTGCAGGTGCACTGTTGGTGGGAGCCAAGCCACCCAAAACTGACCAGTTTGAGGGTTACATGCAGGACGTCCGTATATGGGCCCGTGCCTTAGTGTCCAGGTGTGTGTGTGTGTGTGTGTGTGTGTGTGTGTGTGTGTGTGTGTGCATGCCTGAATGCATAAAAGTGTACTGCATGTGTATGTTTGTTTGTGTGTGTGAGATGAAGATCTTGTACTCTATTTTTTCTTTCTTTGTTTCTGTCTTTCAGTCTTCTTTCTTTCTTTCACTAAGATGAAGACATTGCACTATTCCTTCCTTCCTTCCTTCCTTCCTTCCTTCCTTCCTTCCTTCCTTCCTTCCTTCCTTTTCCTTCCTTCCTTCCTTCCTTCCTTCCTTCCTTCTTTCTTTCCCCAGTGAGGTGAAGACCTTGTAATCTCTGTTCATTTGTTGATTCATTCTACATCAATTCTTTCTTTCACTCACTGATTGATTAATTGATTCACTCATTCATTCAGTCATACGTTCCTTCCATCCTTCCTTCCTTCATTCGTTCCTTCGTTCCTTTATTCATTCATTCTTTCATTCATTCTTTCTTTCTTTCTCTCTTTTTCTGTCTCTTTTTTTCCTTCCTTCCTTCCTTCCTTCCTTCCTTCCTTCCTTTCTTTCTCTCTCTCCCTAGTTAGCAAATTAATTCATTCTTTCTCCCATTCATTCATTCATTCATTCTTTCTTTCTTTCTTTCTTTCTCCTATACTTTCTTTCTTTCAGTCATTCATTCATTCTTTCTTTCTTTCATTCACTCCTTTATTCTTCCATTCATTCATTCATTCCTTTATTCTTCCATTCATTCATTCATTCATTCATTCATTCATTCATTCATTCGTTCGTTCATTCACTCACTCACTCATACATCCATCCACTCACTCATCCATTCATTCATTTGCTCATTCATTTATTCACTCATTCATTTATTCATCCACTCATTCATTCATTAATTCATTCATTCACATCCATCCATCACTCACTCACTCGTCCCTCCCTCCCTCACTCCTTCCTTCCTTCCTTCCTTCCCCAGCGAGGTGAAGACGCTGTACTCCACACCTGCGCTGAACGACCTGACGCCGGTGTCAGGTGTGCTGTCCTACATCTCGGGGACTAGAGCCCAGACCTTCAGCGTCAGGTCCCTGCAGGACATAGAGGAGGAGGGCGACGAGGTGTTCTCCGTCGCCCTCGTCGCAACCACAGGGGGCGCCAAACTCTCCGTCGCCGATTCGCGCACCACTCTCACAGGTAAGTGTGTGTGTGTGGTGGTGGGGTGGAGGGTAGTGGGGGGCGGGTAGGTGTGGGGGGTGGGGGGGAGGGTGAGAGAATTGTGGGTGGGGTGTGTGTATAATATAGGTTAGATTCAGAATATTTTATTGACATTGTGTGTGTGTGTTTGTAATCATCTATTGAGTCAAAAGTAGTGTGTGTGTATTGGGGGGGGGGGTATGGGGGGGGGGGGGGTAGTGTGTGTGTGTTTGTATGGTGGGGGTGTAGTGTTTGTGTGTGTGTGTGTAATTTCATATTAGATTCAGAATATTTTATTGACATAACAAAACAAACATCATTTGTTATCATCTGTAGAGTCAAAATGACTGAAGTTTACACTGAAAACTTAAAGTGTGTGTGTGTTGTTATTCTTTTTTTTTTCCAAGGGTAATGGAAATAAGCACTAATGTGCTTTTTTACGTCCAGTGTGCGTGTGTGCATGCACGCATGCGTGTATGTGTGTGTGTGCATGTGTGTATGTGTGAAGGTGTGTGTTTGTGTATGTGTGTGTGTGTGAAGGTGTGTGTGTGTATGTATGTGTTTTTGTTTGTATGTAAAATTACTGTTTCTTGTGTGTGATCATCATTATTTTATTAATACATCCATGCCCTGTTTTATTAAAAGAAAGCATCCTCTTGAAAAAGAGCAACTCAGTAAAACTGTTTTTAAAAAATGTGAAGAAAAATATCTTTTAAAAAAAAATTCTGAACAAAATCTACTTCTGCAGACCAGAGAAATAAGCTCACAGCAAGCTCTGACAATTAAAAAAACCCCAATCAAAGAAACCAAAAATCCAACAAAAAACCCCCCTCCTCCCCCCCCCCCCCCCCCCCCCCCCCCCACCTCTGACAATTCCAGTCCTGAAGAGCGACAACGCCAACGGTCTGTTCGGCTTCCGCGAGCCGTGCACACCAGGACGCGTTCAAAACGAGTCGGCGAAGGTGGTGTGTAACGTGCTGCGACAACGCGGCGACGATGACACGGTGAACGTCACCTGGCTGATTCAGCAGCGGACGTCGGCAGGACTGACGGCAGCCAACAGCGATTTCAACACAGTCACTGGACTGCTGGTCTTCCTGAGGGGGGAGAGACTGAAGGTGGGTGCGCTTGGGTGATGGTGAAGACATAGGGAGATTTATTTAGGGGATGAGGGGCACTGTAGCTGAGTGGTTATTTTTTATTTTATTTTATATATACCACTTCAAGTCATGGCAGATTTCTTTGCGTGAAGTTCGGGCTGCTCTCCCTGGGGAGAGCATGTCGCTTCAAGAGCAGTGCCACCCATTATTTTCTTTTTCTTTTAAGACTGTTCGACTTCAGTCCCATGGGTACGTGAGGTGTTGGGTTCGAATCTCTGCAGTGTCTGGTGAATCAAGGATGGGGATTTTTATGATCTCCCACGTCAATTTAAAGTGCAGGCCTGCCTACCAGTGCCTTTATTCCCTTTGTGTATATACACATGCAGAAGATCAAGTATGCTCGTTAAAGATCCTGTAATTATTCATGTTGGTGTTTGGTGGGTTATGAAAGCATGAACATACCCAGCATACTACCCGAGCTGGAATTGCTGTTACCTTCAATATTGGCAAAAACAAGGGCAAGAACATCTGATGGATCAGTCAGCTTTGGGTGGCAGAACGATCACAAACCTCCCTTTCGCAGATGGCATTGATGGAATACCAATCAGAAAAGAGCTTGCCAGCTAACAGAACCCCTGAATAAGGCCTCCAAACAACGCATGGAAATCAGTGCAGAGAAGACCAAACTGATGACTAATAACACCAACGGCATTACACTGAATCGGGTTAATGACCAGAAGCTGGAAACAGTTCAAAGCTTCAATTTACCTTTGGAGCCATTGTACAGACAGGTGATCCAAGCCAGAAGTAGTATGCAGGACTGCACAGACAATAATAGCACTGTCAAAACTTAAACACCACTGGATAGATAAAAAGATCTCACTATCTCCAAGATCAGACATGCGCTCCCTTGTCATATCCAATTTCTGTATCCTGTGAATCATGGACCCTGACTGCAGATTAGGAGATAAGAGTACAGGCGGTGGAGATGATATGCTTTCGGAGACTCCTTGGCATCTCCTACAAAGACCACATAAGCAACGAAAGCGTCATCCAGAATCCAGCAAACCATTTGGACCCTATGAGAACCTTCAACATCGTGAAAAAGCGAAACTTAAATGGTATGGCAATGTCCAAGATCCAAAGGACTTGCAAAGACATTTTAAAGGCACTGTCCCAAGGAGGAAGAAGAAGGGCAGACCAGGAAGACTGGGAGGATAACATCAGCAAATGGACAGGCCTAGAACTCAACAAAACCCTGAGAAAGGCAGAACAGAGAGAGGAATGGAGGGAACTGGTTGTTGAGTCTTTGAGGGTGCCCCCACGGTCGTCAGACTACGGGACAGATAGATAGATAGATAGATATGCAAAATCTCACCATTGGTGAACCTTGGAGCTCTAGCCAAGGAACAAAGAAAAAATATGGGGGGGATGAAGGAAGGAAGATAAAGCAGTGATTGAAAAGAGAGAAAGAATGAGAGAGAAGAGAGCCATGTGTGTGTGTTTCATGCACATGCACAAATGAATACAAGTATGCTCAAACCCACAAACATTTGTCAAATTGTGTAAAATTTACTGTCTTGGAATGTGTGTGATTAGGAAGAAAAAAACTGTAAGCAGGGCTTGTATGTATCTAGTTGGCTAATCTTAGCATTGTTGGTTTCAGTCTGTACTTATTTAACCTTTCCTTGGGTTAACCGCTATATGGTAACCAACCATCTACTTACCCTTCCCCTACGTAGGTTTATGGTAGCTTAAAAATTACACATGCATGTACTGGAAAGAGGGTTCTCATCCTCATTGTAGGACTAGTGTTGAAATTTTTTTTTTATAAACATACATAACGAAAGACACCTTTCAATCACTTGTACCATATTTTTGGTTTCAGAATATTTAATTTTAAAAATTCCTTACCATTTGAAGTCGGAGTATGGCTGCCTTTATGGCAAAGTACTTGACAACAGCCATTCAGCTCAAACCTCTCACCCAGTGTGTACTTACAGTGATTCCCAGGTGTGATACTTGAACGGGTGGATTTTCTGGTACTCCTTAGTTGTTAACTTGGGGAACACCCAACAAGAACAGCAAATAAATTCTTTGTTGCCAATATTTTAACATGATACTGAACTTTGAAAGTGCAGTCTTCGCTTTACTATTTGAAAGTGCAGTCTTTGCTTTACTATTTGAAAGTGCAGGTCTTTGCTTAACTATTTGAAAGTGCAGTCTTTGCTTAACTATTTGAAAGTGCAGTCTTTGCTTAACTATTTGAAAGTGCACTCTTTGCTTAACTATTTGAAAGTGCAGTCTTTGCTTTCCTCTTCCACATGTAATTCAGAAATAACACATTGGTTTTAAGTCTTGCTCATCCTGTATCCAAATACTCGTGTGTTTGCAGACTTTTGAGATCCAAGTAACGGAAGAAACGGTGCCAGAACTGGACGAACGGTTCGACATCAGCCTGGTGTCGGCCATATCTGCCGACGGTGTCGTGGGCTCCACCAACACCAGCGGCGCCAGCATCGACCCCACGAAGCAGCGCTCCGAGGTCACCATCGTGGCCAACGACTACCCCTTTGGTCTCTTCCAGTTTGGACAGAAATCGGGGGTACCCCCCACCCCTGATCAGAACGGCAGAGTGGTACCTGCTGAGAGTGTACCCACGGTGAGTTGTGGCCGTCGTCAGTCTGTTTTTGTTTATTTATTTTATTCTTTTATATCAAGGATAATGGAATAAGCACGTATGTGCTTTTTTACATCCAGTCCCCGTGTGTATGCAGATTTGTAACTTCTGTCATCTGTTCCCACCAGCACACAATGGCCTATTCTTACGAAAAGCTGTGGGGTGGGGTGGGGTTTTGTTGGATTGTGTTGTAGTGTAGTGTGTTGTGTCATGTTTTTTGTTGCATTGTGTGGTGATGTGAAAGACTAGCACCCACTAGCACCCACCCATGATTGTAGTACAGGAGGAAAAATCTGGCTTTGAACAGATCCAAACCACAGACCTCTCTGAATTGTTCTGATCTGATACCTCGTCACCGTTTTTAGTACATGGTGTGATATTTGAGAATTAGTCTGAGGTACACAATGTCTGATTCTGTCTTCGATTCTCTGAAGTTGGACAATGGCCATCTATATGGTGAGAGTACTTGAAAACAGCCATATATGCAGACTTCTCATCCTGTGTGTACTTATGGTCTCACAGTGATTCCCAGGTGTGGTGAGTGAGACAGAGTGCACGTTCTGGATGACCCCTTGGATGTTAAACTGTGGAATCCAAATACCCCCAAACAATAACATTCTGTCTGTGATCAAGTCTTTCTGCCCCAGTCTCTGAATATCATTGTTTGATGATATCTATATAATCATATTTTGATATTGAACCAAATGTCAAGTCTTTTGGAGGAGACTTTAATCTTATGCACTTGTTCACGTCAAAAGAACTCACGACAGTTGAAAATTAAAAAGAGCAGGGAGATAACTCCCGACTGTCGTGACAAAATTGGTAGGTTCAATGAACAACTGATCATCATCATCATCATCATCATCATCATCATCATCATCATCAATCTAATGTTTGTGTGTGTACTGTCTTTCTTCAGGTGAGGGTGGGGGAGGAGGGAGGGATGGTGTCGCTGGTGGTGGAGAGAGCCCAGGGCAGTCTGGGAGCGGTGTCGGTGGAGTGGAGGACCATCGACAAAACCGCCGTCAGTGTGGGAAAGACCCCCCAGACTATGTGGTCAGTGCGCTTGTCTGCAGTCAGGGATATAGCTGGCAGTTATGTATATAGCTGTGGTGTCTATTGTGTCACCTGTTGTGTGTCACTGTCACCTGTGTGTCAGTTATTGTGTGTCCTGAAGAATGACATCAGTGTGTCACTTATTGTGTGTCAGTTATTGTGTCACTGTCAGTTAATCAAAGAATGACATCAGTGTGTCAGTTATTGTGTGTCAGCTATTGTGTGTCACTGTCAGTTAACCAAAGAATGACATCAGCATGTCAGTTATTGTGTGTCACTGTCAGTTAATCAAAGAATGACATCAGTATGTCAGCTATTGTGTGTCACTGTCAGTTAACCAAAGAATGACATCAGCATGTCAGCTATTGTGTGTCACTGTCACTTAACTGAAGAATGTCACCAGTGTGTCAGTTATTGTGTGTCACTGTCAATTAACTGAAGAATGTCACCAGTGTGTCACTTATTGTGTCACTTAACTGAAGAATGACACCAGTCGTTTGTGTTGATTCATGTTTGCTGTTGTAGTCACTGATGCACTAACAGGCACACCTGCATTTTGCATGCACGCGCACACACACACACAAACACACACAAACACACACGCACACACACACACAATCATGTGAACATGCTCATTTGTACATGCAAATAATTTTTTAAAACATAATTGCACAGAGCTGATTGGCTCATACAATTTGTAACACCATCTCATTTAAAAACATATTACTAGATATGTACTGATGTTAGAAATAGATCAAAATTTTGAAAGTAGCGATATAGGTATGTGAGATACCTAATTGTTATTTTATCATGTGTTTTTACAAATTGAATATTCATTGTTAATGTTTTGGTTGTATTTTTTATTTGAAATAAAGTCTTTGGACATATTCGGACATGTTGAATGAAACCTAAGCAAAGTATCCTGCATATGTTCACAAAATCACATGCCTTGGTTATTTCATGTCTCTAAAACTGTCATTAACATACTCTACATTTCCACTTTCTTCGTTTCGTTGTAGTTTTATGTTTGGTTCATATTGAATTAGGGTGTAAGCATTTTCTCCAAACAGTTGACTGTGCTGGACAAATCAATTTGAGTAGAATTCAGTTGTTAAATCTTAGCAGGATTTCCTTGTTAAATCTTAGCAGAATTCACAAAGTAAATCTTAGCAGAATGTACTTGTTAAATCTTAGCAGAACTTGCTTGTTAAATTTTAGCAGAATTCACATGTTGAATCTTATCAGAATTTAGTTCAATCTCAGCAGAATTTGCTTTTTAAATCTTAGCAAAATATGCTTGTTAAATCATTGTATAATTCATTTTGCTCATGCTTAGTGGGAGAGCACACTGGAAATCTGACGTACCTTACATCAGTATTTGTGATGAACAATATTCAAGCACGCATTAATCTTTTCTCACTGTTTTTATTTTGTTTATTTGTTTTTATTGAATGCATAGCACTGTTTTATTTATTGAGCACTGTCATGTATTCACACAGTCTGTGGGATCAGTTGTTGTGTTTCACTCTGTGGTTTATATTTGTTTTCAGCTGAGTGTGAGTATTTGGAATATTATGTGGTGGTGCGTTTGGTACGGTATGAGGATAGAGGTGTTATAGCTTGTCTTTTTGATTCTCATGCAAAGTTGTCTTTTGTTGTTGGTTTTGTTTGTTTGTTTGATATTCTTGTTATGGTCTTTACCTTGATCCCAGTGTTTTTTCCCACCCCTAACATTCATTCCTTATATTTTGAAAGAAAGGAAGTGTTTTGTGAGTATCTGTGTGCGTGTGCTTGTGCTCATGCGCACATGCATGCGTGTGTGTGTGTGTGTGGGTTATGCTTTAACATATGTGAGTGTGATGTATATGTGTGTTTGTATGCATACTTTGATTTTTTTGTCCTTGGAGATTTGTTAGAAATGTTGTTTCTGCTGTTGTTGTGCCTGCATGCATGCATCCCACCTGTAGTGTTTATGTGGTAGTGGTTAGTTCCCTGTTGGTAGATTTAAAGTTAAGTGTTGTGCTGCCTCCATTGTGTACATATACCCTGTAGTTTATCAGAATAGTTTGTGTTATCTAGATCCTTTTTTGATGACTCTTTATTGAAAATACATCATATAGTTCAATTTTTATTTATCCCCAGTGATACACTCTTTCAGTAATTCTTTATTGACTATGTAGATGATTATGCTTGCGTTTTTGTCCCCAGTCTTTGTCTGTCTCTCCTCTCCTCTCTTTCCTAATCTGAATCTTCTCTCTCTCTCTCTCTCTCTCTCTCCCCTCCTCTCCTCTCTCTCTCTTCTCTCTCCCCTCTCTCTCCTCTCCTCCTCTCTCTCTCTCCCTTACCTGGTGGGCAGCGTAGTGCCTGGTCTTCTCCTGTGCTTGTCACTTTGTCAGTTTGCTTGTAGAACAGCCTCAAGATTTCAGCATGTAGTGCAATGATTGTAGAGTAGTAATAGGCATATGTATATATCAGTTTTTACTGTGTTCCATTGCTTAATTCCACATCTGAGATGGCATGTCTGTTTGGTTAGAAAATCAGTGTGTAGAATTGATATGAAACATGATCTGATATGAGCCTGTGATGCTTTTTCTGCTTGTCTGTCAATGGCAATAATTATTTTATTATATAATTCAATGATGGTAAACACTATGACTTGTGTTTTCAGGAACTTTGGGACTTTTTTTGAGGGGTGGGGGTGGAGGTCTATGACCATTAATGACTTTTTTGGTTTATGTTTATAGGAAGATTTTTAGTCTAATGCCATTTTTAGATTTTGACTTATTTTTAGCTCAGCAGTATTGTAATGTTTATGAGAAAATAGTGTCAGTATTTTTTTTTAGAAATGTGGCAACCCATTTTAATTCTAAAGGAAAGAAAACTTGTGAGATTAGATAAGGAAAATAGTTATGGTCCAAAACATTGGATTAATAGTAAGTTTTACAATTTTTGTTATCTTCATACCTATGTGATTTAAGAATTCAAGAACTAACAGATTGTGTCAGTATTCCTAATATTGTTTTTCTTTCTTTTTTTTTTTTGTTCCTTGGCTAGAGCTCCAAGGTTCACCAGTGGTGAGATTTTTACATTTGTGACTGCCCCCACCACCACCCCCACCCCCACCCCCACATTTAGGTACCATTCTGACTCAGTGATGGTGTCTAAGTATGACACCGACGTGCATATGTAGGGACGGTGTCTAAGTATGACACCAGTGTGCATATGTAGGGATGGTGTCTAAGTATGACATGTGCATATGTAGGGACGGTGTCTAAGTATGACACCAATGTGCATATGTTTCCAACAACTTTGTCTTCTTACCAGCACGCAGTGGCCAATTCTTTTAAAAGGCAGAATAGATTTTAACGTGTGTGCAAGATGTTTTGCATCCGTTTGCACACAGGTTCCTAGTTAATAGTCTCATCTGAAGGACTTCTGGGGGAATGGAGTCCATAGTGATGTTAACTCCAGGGTAGGTAAAGATCCCCTGGACAGCATCTCTGTCTGTTGTGGTGCAGGTCAGGGATCAATCCTGGGCTGTCCAGTCACCAGTGCAGCACTCTAACCACCAGGCTGTCCCATCCCCCATCCCTAGTCTGAAATATCATGTCAAAGATAAGGGACAGTCTTAATTGAGCATTCTTCAGTCAACAAACTTATAAGAATACTCACAAAGTTTTCCTTGGGGTTTTGGAGACGGGGAAGTCTATCACACATTTACCTTTTACCGTCAGGTTATTTTTTCTAAAGGTTCTGTACTCTTTTTGTTTTTCTGATAATCAAATGCTGTGGATTGTTGAAGAAGGTGGTGTGGTTTTCCAGGGTGCGGCAGGCAGGTCTGACTTTGTGAGCGGGCAGCTGTACGCCTTTGTCAACATCACCATCAAAGACAACACCGTCCCTGAGGGGGAGAAGATGTTTCAGGTGTGTGTGTGAGAGTGTTTTTGTGCTTTGATTTGTTTGTTTTGCTGTATAAATTCCATACATCATCATCATCATCAATCATCATCAATCATCATCATCATCATTATTATTATTATTATTCTTGTTGATGTTATATGTAATAGTGTCATTTCCTTTAAGTTTTGTTTATAAATCTGTGCGTATGTATGTTAGGGTTTTTTTTAAAGACCAGTGAAGTTATATTAGCTGTGCATACAGTTACATATACCTCATTTGTATATACAGTTACATACATTACACAAGAAAGAATTTGTTCACAGTCCATTTACTACATACTAAGCAAAAGATGGTAATCTGGACATGCAGTACAGTTTATATTTGGGACACAGAGTTGACAGATTTTCATATACAGAAAATTTGTTTTTCATAAAATTTATAAACTAAAATTGTACTTAAATGAAAATATACGGACTATCACATAAAATATGACGCTTTTTTCCACCAGGTGGAGCTGGTGAACCCAACAGGTGGCTCTGCCATCGGTAAGGCGGGGTCGGTCATGGTGATCATCAACGCCTCAGACAATGCCTATGGCGTCTACCAGTTTGCTGACAACGCGCTACAGCTGCAGGCTGAGGAGAAAGGAGACACGTCCTACAAGTCGGTTTTCCTCAAGGTAAACCTCGGATGGAGTACAGCTCTATGTTCTCCTTCTTCTTCGTCGTGGAACTCTCAGACAGCAACTGTTGTTGTTGTCTGTTATGAGTCAAAATGTGTTGCACTGCCTTTAAGCACCTGACAAGTCAGACCCAGCACATCCGACTTTGGTGTGGGAGAGAGTTGTTATCTTTTAAATCTTTCCGGAAAAAAGGCAGGAAAATGGACCAAGAAGGCAGAAAGTAGACAACAGCAGCACAGTGCATTTTTGCTCAAATGACAGACAACAATGGCTGCTGTCTGGGCATTTGAAGAAGAAGAAGTCAGTTCCATGGGTCCATGAAGTCATGGGTTTGAATTTCAACATTGAGGTCTGGTGAATTAAGGATGGGGATTTTTTATGATTTCCCAGGTCAACTTAAACTACAGACCTGCCAATGTTCTAATTCCTTTTGTGTATGTACACATGCAAAAGACCAAATATGCACGTTAAAGATCCTTTAATTCATCTCAGTGTCTAGTGGATTACATAAAACACGAATATACCCAACATGCAACTTATACACAAAAAATTAGCTACTCTGAAGTGGGAATTGTCAGCCAAGGCCAGCAGGCAGACCTCCTGCAGAGTGACCAGCACTGGAGAAGACCAGGCACTACACACCCCTCACCTAGTAAAGGAATGCAGAGAAGAGAAGAGGATCTATCAATATTATTTACCATACACATAAAACTCCACATAGGCGGACCTCTGACTCTGAGGATGAGACATAACAAATCTGGGTATGGTTGTGGCGGGGAGATTGGAATGAGCGGCGTGGGAACAGTGGGAGGGGGGTTGTCAGAAGATGAGGCAGCAACCCCCCCCCAAAAAAACAACAACAAACAACAACAAAAAACACCCCTCCACATAGGCCTCACAAAATAGTGCCCTTGCAAGACTGGCATCAGCCAGACAACAGACCCTGTGCTGTATACAGTCCTGCCCGCTACATGAGGCAGCACTCTGATCAAAGAGGACCTGGCCTGACTGACCCATACCACCCCAGTGACTGGGAGGACCAGAAGTGTAAAGCTTCCTTTGTAACAGTGACCGAGCTATCCATCCAACGAACACACACGCACGCACGCACTCACACACACACACATGCACGCACGCACGCACATACAACACCACACACACACTCACACGCACGCACACACACACCACACATCACAACACACACACTCACACACTCACAAGTCCTTCAGATGAGACTATAAACCAAGGCCCTGTGTTCGAACGCATGCAGAACATCTTGCGCACACATTAAATCCTGTTCCGCTTTTCGGAAGAGTAGGCCATTGTGTGCTGGAGGAAACAGATGACAAAATTTACACAACTGCATGCACACGGGGACTGGATGTAAAAAAGCACATGCGTGCTTATTCCAGTATTCTCGATATAAAAGAATAAATTAAAAATTAAAAAATAAAATAAAAACACACACAACACAACACACACACACACACACTGAAATGTACGCCCGCCTGTGCAGGTGATGCGGCTGGGAGGGTCTATCGGAGCAGACACGGTGTCGTGGACGGCCTCGGAGGACCTGGACGATGGCCAGGACCTGACGGAAACTTCTGGAACCGTTCCCTTTGCCGCCGGGCAGACAGAGGCCAACCTGGAGATCAGAATCCGCGGAGACACGGAGCCTGAGCTGGATGAGATCGCCAAAATCAGACTGGTTAACGCCGCCAAGGTATTGGTCATATGGTGGTGGTGGTGTCGTTTGTGGTGTTGCTTTGAGACAGTGTGGGGGGGGGGGGAGGGTGAGTGTTTGTGTGAGTGAGTGTGTGGGGATAGAGAGAACACTGAACACTGAACAGGTTTAATGTACATTGGCCTTTGGCCACAATATATACAGTGGGCAAGGCGAAAAGGAAAGTGAAGGAAACAAAATGCAAAAAGAGATCGTCACATTTTCCATCTAAGCCAGCGTGAGAGAGAGAGAGAGATAGTGTGGGTTTGTATGTTTATTGGTGTGCTCAAGTCAGAGTCAAAGTCAAATTTTATTTCCAGATGGTACAGTAAATAACAGTGCAGTTGCATTTTTCATTAAACCATCCACCTTATTTTTATTTTAAACGTGTGTTTGTGTGTTTACTTGTATGATGCATTTTGTGCCAATATCACTTGGAGCATCATGCTGTATAAAAGTTTATCTTTGTTAATTTCAGTGTAAGGACACCTTGAAAATACTGACAGCAGTGTTATCTAAAATACTTCATAATGTGTGTTCTAAAGATTTTGTGTAAGTTATTTCTGATATATGATTATTATCTCTCAGACACTTTATTATGGTCATAACATTTTGATTGGGAATTAATCGAAAATAGAAGTGGAAACAAACCGAATCAAACTAATTCACAGTGGTGTGTGTGTGTGTTGTGTGTGTTTATTTAGTTTTGACGTCTGTTCTCTCATCAAAAATATGTTAGACAAAACATGCACACACACACACAAGAAACAATGAGAAAATTTATAAAATTGTGGTGTGTGTGCATAGTGTAAATGTGTGCGAAAACAAAAAAAAGATGTGGTGCGTGCATGCTTGCATGCTACATGTAGTGCATAAATTATGATGTGTATGTTCACGCATCGTATCCTGACGTAACAGGGCTCTCTGGGGGACTCGCTGAAGCGGACATCGACGGTGACCATACTGGCCAACGATGACCCCTACGGCTACTTCATCATCACCAGCCGCCATCGCCCAATCAGAGTGAACGAGGAAGCAAAAGGTAGAGTGACCAATGATGGATGCTGTAGCCAAGTGGTTAAGACAATTCGACTTTAGTCCTATGGATCCATGAGGGGATGGGTTTGAATCTCTGTGGTGTCTGGTGACATTTTTTTTGGGGGGGAAGGTGGTGGGGTTACAATCTCCCAAGTCAACTTCAAGTGCAGACCTACCAGTGCCTTAAATCCCATTCATGTAAAAAAAACCAAAAAAAACAGATCCCCCCCCCCCCTCTCCCCAAATAAAAACAGAACAAAACAAACATCCGTTCATGTGTATACTCATGCAGATGATCAAATGTACACGTTAAAGATTTCCATTATTCATGTCAGCTTTCAGTGGGATATGGAAACTTGAACATACCAGCATACATCCCCAAAAAGTCGGAATGCGGCTTACCTTCATGTTGAGCAAAAGCAGTCGCATATACAGAATCACGCCATTGGTGAACCTTGGAGCTTCAGCTGAGGATTAAAAAAAACAGAAAAAAACTGACAACCAGGAAGCTGCTGTTTGCATAGAAAATGCCACGCCTAGTGTGGCTTTTTCCTACAGCCTCAGACTCTAGGCAAACTGCAGTATGGTGGAAATGTTTGGAGTTTTCAGCTTTATCTCCTACTTTCCTCTGAAGTTTGGAGTATGGCTGGGTGCCTGTGTGGCGAGGAAATGACTAGTAATACTTTCCACCTAGTGTGTCCTTTTCAATCTCACAGTGATTCCAGGTGGATGAGTTACCTTGGCTAGAGCTGGGAAGGTTCACCAATGATGCAATTTTGTATGTATGATCGTTTTATCCACCCTGTGGAGCCACATTCCAACTTCGGGATTTTAGGATTACAAAACGATTCTAGATGACATGAGGGAAAAAATTAAGAAAGAAAATTTTCCACCAGAACGTTGGGCGGTGGTCTGTTACCTCCTTTTTTGTGATATCAAATTGTTGTTTTTGTTATCTTGTCCATTTTTTTTCTATTGCCATTTCTGTGACATTACTTTCTGTTTGTCTGTTTTACTGATATACACAAAATAATTTGCTTTATATTACTTTCCAGACACACCTCACCGTGCAGAAAACTGTACGGAAAGTTTGGAACGGGCAGTTGCCTTCCAAACTCTTTCACCTGAGGAAAGCTACAATACCTGCCGGGTCCCCTGAGACGAGCGGACTTCCAGGACTTTGGGCCTCCTCAGGCAACGTCACCTTTCCCGCCCAGGCAGGTGTTCAGCACTTCACCGTCAGGATTCCCCGAACGACACTGGGCCCTGAGCAGGACGAGAGTGTCTTCGCGCGACGACTCAGCGCCTATCTGGTTCGGCGGCTCAGTTCAGGCAGGTAAGTGATTAGTGTGCTGTTAGTGTGGTGTGTGAGTGTAAAAATATATATGTAAAAAAAAATATATAAATAGTATGTTAAAATTATATATCATCATCTTATCATCAGTCTCCCGTGACCTTGCCGGTCGTGGAGGAGACACGAAGACGATGCCGTGGTAAGCCTCCTCTCATCCATCTTAGGTCCTCACTCTGCGCAGTAGTGCGAGTCATTCACCTGGTCCATTCTCTATGTGTCCATCCTGACTTGTTCTGTCTACCCATCTTCTGCACCTTCGAGTGTTCCCTGCAGTACTGTTTTTGGCAGAGTGTTGTGGCGGGTGACATAGCCGAACCATGTCAGCTTTTTCTTCTTGACGATGGTGAGAAGGGGTTCCTGTGGACCTGCCAGCCGTGTTATTTGATTCTTGACAAAATCATTGGTCTTTCGTTCTCTCCAGGATATGCCCAGCAGTTTTCTATGGCATTTTGTTTCAAATGACTGGATTCGCTTTGCTGTTTCAGCAGTCAATGTCAATATATATATGACATGAACTAGAATATGACGTTATTATTGGCTGTGACATGAACTAGAATACCACGTTATCATAGACTGTGAAATGAGCATAACAGAAACGACATTCCCAATGAGGCCGCCACCTCTTTCTCTCCATGCACAGTGGCCGGGTCCCCTCAGAGCTGCCAGAACCGAGAACTAACGCCCAGATACATTTCCGCAACGCACGCCAGCGGCGTCTGCAGCTGTCTCCAACAGCCCTGACGTGGTGGAGGGTTGGGGTCCTCAGATCAGCTGGTCAGTCTGGCGTCCCTTGGAGAGGTGAGAGACTGTGTATTTCCTTCCCCCTGTGAGGATACTGGAGCCTGTCAGTATATATAGCATCACCACCTTCTGGAAATGGTGTTCTTGGAATTCCCTCTGTTCTATCCTTTGTTTCTGCCTTGGGTCTTTTCTTCCTGTCACCTTCTTTTGTCTGTTTCTGCCTTCTTGTTCCATTCTCCTGCTTTTGAGCCGTCTATGAAAGCATCCCACCCTCTGGAAATTCTGTGCTAGGAATTCCCTCTGTTCTAACCCTTTGTTTCTGCCTTGTTCCTTTTCTTCTGACACCTCTTGTTGTCTGTTTCTGCCTCTTGGTCCATTATCCTGCCTTTTCCCAGAAACTTAAAAGATGATAATTCTCCTCCCATGCCAAATCGATGCGCAGGGCCTGACTTTGTCAGGTGCTAACGGCAGTGCAACACATTATCACTCACAGGACAGACAACATAGCTGCTGTCTGGCATTAAAGAAGAAGAGAAGAAAAGTTCTTAGACCTGGCTGGAACTGACAGCAATTTAGCGAGTTTTGTATAAGTCTTTGTCTCACTTATGTAAGGGGGTTGAACGTACACATTCCTTTTCTGGACTTTGTACATCCTCAGAAGAACTGTGAGATTCACGTTTGCTTTATGTTTCTCGGCTAGAGCTTGAGCTTTCCATTAGTGAGGTTTTGCGTATGCAACTGTTTTCTTTCCCCACTTGTTGTGCCTGTTCCCAGCTTTACACCACTCTGGAGGTCACCCATAACATGAACTCTGACTCAGTCATCCCACCTTGGAATCACTTAGATTGAATTGCTCACCGATGAGAAGTTTGCATGTCTACTGTTTTAAGTACCGCCCATAGGGAGCCATACTCTGACTTCAGAGAAGACCCCATCATTAAGGTAGCCACATCTGACTTAGGAATACAGTTGGTACTTGAACTGGCACTTTTTGGGAGTATCTCCCTGCTCTTTCCAATTTTCAACTGTCATGGGGTTCTTTTGATGTCCGCAAGTCTGTAAGAACAGGGGTCTGACTGGTTGAGAGTCTCCTCTGAAAGACGTGACATCAGTTCAGTGTTTTCTGTCAAACTGGGAAGAAAGGGCATGGCAGGGAATCGAATCCGAACCTCGATGTTTACTTGTTAGGCTGGGGAACATCTAAACCTTAGTGAGAGTTTAGGGTGTAAAAGTTATTATCCCACTTTTAGTTAAGTGAGTACAGAGATATTGCTTCTGATAAATACAAGGAGATATATGTATTATATTTTGCTTTAAAAAATGTGGTTGTGGGCATAACAAAATTGACCTACAAGGGGAAGAAACACAAATGGATGTACACATAAGAGAAGAGTGGGCAAAAAAGACACCTCCCCCCTCCCAAACCCAATTTCACCTAATTTTTTTAGCCAATCATCATCTTTTTTTCTTTTTGGTCACCCAGGTTACCGTTTCAGTTCCGAAACGATCAACGGAGAAGCTCAGGACATGAGATTTCTCCCTCCTCTCTCGGCAAGTCGTCCTGACGTCAGGGGAGAGAAGCAAGGTGCTGCCGATCAAACATCATCGATGACAGAGTGCCGGAACTTAGCGAGAAGTTCACGTTGGAGCTGCTGGATCAGATCACTGGTGGGGCGGTGCTGGGAGGGAAACGCAGCGCCGTCATCACCATCGAGCCGTCCTGATGATCCAAAGGAGTGTTTGTGAGACCGGAAGGGGGTGTGGTGAGGGGGGTTGTGTGTGTGTTGTGTGTGTTGTGTGTAGGACGATCCTAACGGAGTGTTTATGGACCCTGGGAAGGGGGTGGTGGAGGGGGGTTTGTGTGTTGGTGGTAATGTTGTGTGTGTGTGAGTGTGTGTGTGTGTAGACGATCTAAGGATTGTTTAGTGAGACCTGGGAAGGGGTGTGGTGGAGGGGGTTTGTAGTGTGTGTAGTGTGCTGTGTGTGTGTGTGGAGTGTGTGTGTGTGTGAGACGATCCTAACGGAGTGTTTAGTGAGACCTGGGATAGGGGTGTGGAGGTTTGTGTGTGTTGTAATTGTGTGTGTGTGTTAAGAGTGTGTGTAGTGTGTGTGCGAGTGTTTGTGTTTGTATCTACGTGTGTGTGTGATGATCCTAACGGAGTGTTTGGTGAGACACTGGGATAGGGGTGTGTGGTGGTGGTGGAGGGTGTGTGTGTGTGCGGTGTCTGTGTAAGTGTGTGTGTTTGTATATACATGTACATGGTGTGGGTGTGTGTGGGTGATGATCCTAATGGAGTATTTGGTGAGACACTGGGATATGGGGAGTGGTGGTGGTGGGTTTGATGTGTGTGTGTAAGTGCGTGCGCATGGTGTGTGAGAGTGTGTTTTTGTATGTTGTGCGTGTGTGTTTGTATGTGTGTGTGAGTGCGTGCGCATGTGTGTGTGAAAGTGTGTGTGTTTTTATGTAGTACATGTGTTGTGTGTGTATGTATATACATGTATGTGTGTGTCTGTTTGTCTGTGAGTGCTATGTGTGGGTTCGAAAAAAACCAACTAATTAGAGCAACTATTGTTTGTTATGGTATTCCCCAGCTTAACACCCTAGGGTCACCCAGAAGATAGATACATTCTGTCTCAGTCATCCCACCTGCATAAGGCTGGTTGACCGCCAAGGCACCACTGCAGATTTGCAACCAGCTTCCTCCACTCCTCACGGTTCTCAGCTTTCAATAGAAAGCCTTTCCACATCAAGGCAGTCCACTCTTTGATGTTGTCTTCCCATCATTTTCACTTTTAGTTAAGACGTTCACCTGCGACAGTCCTGATATGGCCTCTGTGTCGGCGGGGATATGATCGACAAGAATGGGTTGGATTGGATATAACATGTTATGTGAAAAGCATATCGCAGTTTTTTGTGTCATCTGTCATGTCTGATAAATCTACATTGACAACAGTAAGATGAAAGTTTTGTAAACATGGCATGTATAAGTTTTGTGTCATCTATCATGCCTAATAAATAACATAGAACAATAAAATGGCATGTATTGTAAAATGTGGCATGTGGCATATTTTTGTGGTAATCTGTCATGCTTAATGAATCCATACAACAACGGTAAGATGACATGTTTTGTCAACGTGGCTATTGGGAGTCTTTCATCATCAATCATGTCTGATAAATCCACATCAACAACAATAATAAGATGACATGTTTTGTAAACGTGGCGTGTTGCGAGTTTCGCATCATCTGTCATGGTTAAATAAATCCACATCAACAACAACAATAAACAACATGTAAACGTGGCGGTTTGCAGGTTTCGCGGCCCCGGGAGTCGGTGGAGGAGCCGGAGAATGGACAGCCGCACAAAGTGCGCATCACTGTGGTCAGGACAGGGCGCTGTGGACGTCGTCACCCTGCTCTGGTCCGCCACCCTCAATGGTAACGACCCCCACCCCCATACCACCTCCACCACAAAATGGTCACCCACAGAGAGAGAGAATGAATAAATCTTTATTTTTCAAGGGTAACAATAAGCATACACATACTTTTTTTCATCTGCCCTTGCCCTGATTAGGACTATCAACAAAATAAAGGAAAAAACCCTCCTACAATGGCAACATGATTTTAAAAAGATAATTGTATATTTAACAATACATAATCCCTAACTGACCTGGGAGAGAAAGAGAGAGAGAGAGGTGGGATGGAGGATGTGAAAAAAGGACTGACTGAGAATATGAGTATTGTGTGTAGTTTTTGTTGGTTTTGTGTGTGTGTGTGTGTTTCTGTTGGGGTTTTTGTGTTTTGTTGCCTCATCTTCTGTGACGTGCCTGTCCTGCTGTCCTCACGCTGCTCATTTCAGCCAGTCTGTCCAAACCACCCCCACATTCATCATGACACATCCTCAGCATCAGAAGTCCACTTAGAGCCCATCAGTGTCAGGCCACCATGGGGCCACCGGCCAAAACGGCCCTGCACTGTTGCTTTGTCACTTTGGTGGTGTTCAGTGGTGCCTGTTTTGAGCTAACATGCCACCTGGTTAGCCCCCTCCTGATGGCAGTAATAGTCGTGGTTGGGGTGGCATGGGTTACAGTTGTTGAGTACCACCTGTGCAAGAAATATTTGTTGACACAACATAGGTTTTTACCTTCACCTTCACCTATCCCATAGTCTGGTTGACCGTCAGGACACCACTGCAGATTTTGCAACCAGCTTCCTCCACTCCTCTTGGTTCTCAGCTTTTCATAGAAGGTCTTTCCACTCAAGGCCAGTCCACTCTTTGATGTTGTCTTCCCATCGGTTTCTCTGTCTGCCTCTTTGTCTCCCTCCTTGTCTTGGCCAGTCCAGATGTTCGTGTGATGTTTCGGAACCATTTCAGTTTGTGGTTTTGCACAGTAGTCAGGAGCTCTTCGTATGGCCCAGTGTGATTTCCAGTTCTGTTTTTCATTTCCTTGTTGGTACTCTGTACAAGATTCAGATCACACACACACACACACACACAAAAACCCCAAAAATTCAGATCACCTGTAATCAACATACCAAAGAAAAATTTTATGTTCTGTAACATATAAGTCTGAGCAATAAGTTTTATTGTCTGGGGAAAAAATGTGCTACTCTGTGTAAGGTAACATTATGTGAAAAGGAAATGTCTCATTTTTTGTGGATAAACTTTCTGTATTTGTGTGTGTGGCTGTATTTGTGTGTATGATTTTTTGTTTCGTTTTGCTTTTTCATAATAGTTTCTTTTTATACATTCAGTTGTTGTCTTTTTTGTGTGATTGCTCACACCGGGACAGGTCAGCCGTTAAACAGCGACATCAGTCCTACGTCAGGGTCCATGTTCTTTGTCAGCAATGAGGCCAGTCTGTCCATCACTGTGTCCGTGCTTCCTGATGACGTGCCTGAGGGAACTGAGGTTTGAATCACTGTGTTGTTGTTGTTGATGTTGTTGTTGTTGCTGCTGTTGTTGTTGTGTGTTGGTGTTTAGAGAGAGAGAGGCCATCGTCCATTACTGTGGGCTGTGCTGCCTGATGACGGTTTCTGAGGAATGAGTATGAATCACTGTTGCTGTTGTTTTGTTTTGTGTGTGTGTGGTTGTGTGTTGTTGTTGTATGAATGCCAGTCTGTCCATCACTGTGTCTGTGCTGTGTGTGTGAGTTTTGTGTTGTGGTGTGTGCGCGCGCACATGTGTGAGTGTGTATGTGTGGGGAGGGGTGGTGTTCCTTCTTTCTTATGTATTCTGTATTTCCCCCACTTTCAGCTCCTCTCAGCTGCTATCCATTACATCCCAGAAGGTGCTGATTATAGCAGAAAGTGTCCACACTTGGACTTGGTGAAAGGAAAGGGGTAGTTTAAGTACTGGACCCTTGACTGAGTTGTGCTGGATTTGCACACTGTGTTTACGTATGCGACCATTTTTGCCCACCACAAAGGTAGCCACATTTCAACTTCAGGGATGATAATTGTTTTCTTCAACCAACAATATTTAACAAATATTTTGTCCCCCCCCCTCCACTGTTGCAGAACATCGTGTTCAAACTGCTGTCAGCCAGTAACGGAGGCCGCATAGGGGAGCAGAACACCTTTGTGCTGTCCATCGCCCCTAACGACAGTCCCCACGGCTACGTCCAGTTTGCCACCCCCACCTACACTGTCCAGGAGGGGCCCTCAGCACCTCAGGAACTGCAGCTGACAAGGAGGTCTGCACTGCTCTCTGCTGCTCTGCACTGCTCTCTGCTGCTCTGCACTGCTCTGCTCTGCTCTGCTGCTCTGCTCTGCTCTGTGCTGCGCTGCTCTGCCCTGTTCTGCTCTGCCCTGCTCTGTGCTGCTCTGTGCTGCGCTGCGCTGCTCTGTACTGCTCTGCTCTGCTCTGCTCTGCTCTGCTCTGCTCTGCTCTGCTCTGCTCTGTTCTGTCCTGCTCTGCTCTGCTCTGTTCTGATCTACTCTGCTCTACTCTGTTCTGCCCTGTTCTGCTCTTCTCTGCTCTGCTCTGCCCTGTTCTGTTCTGTTCTGCTCTGTTCTGCTCTGCTCTGCTCTGCTCTGCTCTGTTCTGCCTGCTCTTCTCTGCTCTGCTCTGCTCTGCTGTGCTCTGCTCTGCTCTGCTCTGCCCTGTTCTGCTCTGTTCTGCTCTGCTCTGCTCTGCTCTGCTATGTTCTGCTCTGTTCTGCTCTGCTCTGCTCTGCTCTGCTCTGCTCTGCTCCGCTCTCTGCCTTTGTTGTTTCTGATAATTATTTTTAGTCATGTATTTTGGAAAGAACTTTTTGTTTTGTTTTTTGTTGTTGTTGGCAGTTTTTTTGGTTTTGTTTGTTTCTCAGCTAGAGGTCCAAGGTGAGATATTTGTGTATGTGACCCTTTTTATTTCCCTGACCATTACGGTAGCTGCATTCTGACTTTGGGGATGGTGTCTAAACATGATGCCTGTGTGCATGCATTTTAGAAAAATGTTGTCGTCTGTAACTTCTGACACAAAATGGCTTGCTTTTTCTGAAAGGCGGAACGAGTTTTCAATGTATGCCTAAGATGTTCTGCTTGCATCCGTACATGGGGCCTCAGTTTATACTCTCATCCGAAGGCCTCTGACATTTAGTTTGATATGTAGAACGCTATCGGACATAACTTATCCTGGTCACCATTAATTCTTTCTAACCTGGAAAATTGAAACACCTCAGTAGTGTTTCAGTACCATTTTCCAAAGACTCTGAACTTCAAAACACACTTTTCCTTTCAGCGGGGGGACATATGGCCGCCTGCGTGTGTACTTCAGCACGCGCGCTGTGGATGTGGTTTCTGAGGCCACCAAAGGGGGCAGCACTGTGCTCAGCTACTTCTCTGCCGCTGTGTCAGGACAGAGGAACCAACAGGGAACAGGAGTGGATGTCAGCAAGGCGACGGATCAGTTACTGGTGAGTTGTACCTACTGTTGTTTGGTGTTGGGTGTTCCTCAGCTTGACACCCTGGGGGGTCATCACAATATGTACTGTCTTATTCATCATACCTCAACGGATGCTATGGCTAAGTGGTTAAGATGGCTGCATTTCAGCTCCATGGGTCCGTGAAGTAGTGGGTTTGAATCTTGGCAGCGTCTGGTGAATTGAGGATGGGGATTTTTATGATTCCTGTAGGTCAACGTCAAGTGCAGACCTGCCAGCACCTTAATTCCCTTCGTGTATATACACATAATAATAATAATAATAATAATGTATGGAATTTATAAAGGTAAAGGAGTCCCATAACCTATGTGGTCATAGGGGAGCGAGGCATCAGAGACCTCACTTCTCTAGGGGCCAGCATATTGCGGGTGGTGCCCATCTCCTCTCCCTCGCTACTTCACCTTCCCTGACCCTAAAGAGGCAGGTACCCATTTACAGCTGGGTGAACTGGGGGATTGCACTGCACTGAAGCCAAGGCACGCAGATGGTCACCCATCCACTTGGTAACCATGCTCAAACATGCAGAAGATCGAATATGCATGTTACAGATCCTGTAATTCCAGTCAGCTTTTGGTGGGTTATGGAAACATGAACATACCCAGCATACATCCCCAAACATGTTGAAGTCGGAATGCAGTTACCCTCGTGATGGGAAAAAAACGGTCACATACACAGAACCTCACCATTGGTGAACCCTCTGAGCTTTAGCCGTGAAACAAACATAAGAATATTCACACCTGGGGATCACTGTGAGACTGGCACACCTGCAGCAAAACAGTCTCACATTGGATGAGAAGTCTCTGTGTGTGTGTGTGTGTGACTGTTTTCAGGCACTTTCGCCTTACAGGCAGTCATATCCTTGATTTCAACTGATTTTTTTTCCCTTAAAAGAGAGTGCAGGTTGTCATGGTGAGGGTTTGTTATGGCTGACGACAATCTCAGCATAGCATTTTGAAGCATTTCAACTTTTTCATGTAGGTCTTGGCACTCACCTTACATCAACAATTGGCAGTGCTTGTGGCCAGGGCCACTAAAGTATTATGAGTTCATTTGCAGGCTTTGAATGTAAGCAGTTCTGTTAACATATGTTATTCTTATTCATAATGAATGGGGTCCTATTAGGATATGGATCTGTGTCTTTTCCTATGCACACTTTGTAAAATATTTCCTGCAGAAACCTACGTGAATGAATGAATGAATGAATGTATATTGAATGAATATCTCTAAGGTCAGAATGCGGCTACCTTAATGGTGGGCAAAAGCGGTCACAAACACAAAAATCTCACTATTGGTGAACCTCGGAGCTGTAACCAAGGATTAAAAAAACCCAAATTAGACAAATACCCCCGATTAAACACACAACTAAAGGTGAGCAAGGCGGGGTTTCCCCCGGCCCAAAAGCTGTTCAGTTATTATTGATGTCAGCTAATTGCCAAGGCCTACATTAAAATGTTGTTATGTTGTAAAATGTTGTGTTGAGATTGCCTTCAGCCATGACAATCTCTTAACATAACAACCCGCACTCTCCTTTGTTAAAGGAGAAAAAAAATCCTCTGAAGTCGGAGTATGGCTGCCTATATGGCGAGGTGCTTGAAAAAGAGTCATACACGCAAACTTCTCATCCAGTGTGTACTTCCTATCTCACAGAGATTCCCAGGTGGGATGAGTGAGTCAAGAGTGCATGTTCTGGGTGACCCCCAGGGTGTAAAGCTGGGGAACGCACAACAACAACAACAGCAAGACAGGGTGAAGAAGCACAGCACACATATCCAGCACAACTCTGTCAAGGGTCCTGCGCTGAAATCAGTGCACCCCTTCCTTTTACCTAGTCCAAGTGTGGTCGGTTCCTGCTATAATTCAGCACCAGCTGGGATGGGATGGATGGAAGCTGAGAGTAGCTGAAAGTGGGGGAACTGACTGACAGCTGCGGAAGGCATGGGAGACAAGTCTTTTGTTGTTGTGCTGGAGTTATTGTGTTGTGATGATGTACTAGTCTTTGATTGTACATATCAAATTTGATTGCAGTGTGATGTATTATGTTGGATTTTTTGTGCTCTGTAATATATTTTGTTGTGTTGCGTTTGATTGTATGACCTCACTTTGTATTGTTTTTTGTTTTATTGTACTTCATCTTCTTTGTTGAACACTCATACAGCAACTATTATTGTCTGTCTTGTGAGTGAAAATGCGTCGCGTCGCCATCAATTAACATCTGACAAGTCAGGCCCAGCACATCTGACTTCAGCATAGGAGAGATTTGCTATATTCTGTCTTTCTGCAAAAAAAGGCAGCAGAATGGACCAATAAGGCAGAAAATAGACAAAAAGGAGGTGGCAGGAAGAAAAGGAACAAGGTAGAAACAAAGAGAGGGATAGAAAAGAGGGAATTCCTAGTACAGGTTTTTCTAGAAGGTACGATGCTTTTTATACTGACAGGCCCCCGTCATTCTCATTGTGTCTTTTGTTGTAGTGGATTTATTGTGTTGTGATGTGTGTCATTGGATTTTAGTGTTCTGTATTGTATTGTAGGATGAGATAGCTCAGTGGTCACAGCCCTCACTCTCCCCAGGCTAAGGTTAAATGGTGTTGAACGTGGTTACTTTGTGGATGGGTGACTCTCTGTGCACCTTGGCTTCAGTACAGTCCCCCAGTTCCCCCAACTGTAAATGGGTACCTGCCCTCTTTAGGGTCAGAGAAGGTACAGCAGCGAGGGTAAGGAGATAGGTGCCAATCTCAAAATACTGGCCCCTAGAGAAGCTGAAGTCTCTGACACCTCGCTCCCTAACAACCGCATAGGTTATGGAAAAGCCGTTACCATTTTATCATATTGTATTGTGTTGCATTAGATTTCATGACCACATTTTGTATTGAATTGTATTTTGATTTATTGTACTGTACTCTTTTGTATTCTATTGTATCTTAGGACACTCCAAGTCATGGCAGATCGTACTGCATATCAGTAAGGGTGCACTCCTCAGTGAGTGAGGACGGGATAGCTCAGTGGTCAGAGCACTCGCTTTCCCCACGCCAGCGTTAAGCAGCATTGAGCATGGTTACCACTTGGATGGGTGACCATTTATGTGCCTTGGCTTCAGTACAGTTCCCCAAGTTCACCCAGCTGTAAATGGGTACCTTCCCTCTTTAGAGTCAGGGAAGGTACAACAGCGAGGGTGCCGCCCTCAATATGTTGGCCCCTGAAGAAGCTGAGGTCTCTGACGCCTCGCTCCCCTATGACCCCATAGGTTATGGGACACCTTTACCTTTACCTTTTTTACTGCAGTGAGTCTATGTGTCTTTAGTGTTTTGTTTTAACCCTGTTTTTTTTTCATATTTTTCCTATATCAGTATTTGCCTGTACATCTGTTTGCCTGTGAGAGTAGGGTTTTATTCAGATTTTTTCCAATGAAGACTCTTGTTGCTTTGAGCTCTTTTACATGTGCTTAATGCATGTTGTTCATCAGTTTATTGTCTTATCTGAGAGACTGGCACATAGACCACTATGATATTGTGGGTGGATGGAAAAAAGACATCATCCATTATCTTTTAGCTCTCTAGACAGGAGGTTTACTTCTGGACTGATATGCTAGATTCTATCATTTCAGGACATTTCCTTGTAGAAAATGGAGGCACCGTGGTCGAGTGGTTTAGGCGGTCAACTCGTGATCCAGAGGTCGCGGGTTCGATCCCCGCTCGGCTCGGTGTTGTGTCCTTGGGAAAGACACTTTACTCCTATTTTCCTCACTCCACCCAGGTGTACAAGTGGGTACCAGCTCTGCTGGGGAAGTATCTGGTGACAGACTAGCGTCCTGTCACAGGGGTGGTGAAAAACCATCAGTTCGCTTAACGCTACAGAAACCGGGATAAGCTCCGGCTCTATGGGCCTTCTGGCTCGAAAGAACATATTTTCCTTGTAGAAAATGAAGAATTTTTGTGTTTTTAAAAGGGTTCTGATGTATTTTAAATTGTTTTTAGTTTCTCTTTAAATTTTCCAAATTTTCATCTGTTGCATTTGTGACATGGGCTTGAATGGTTGCTGCGTGTCAATTTTTTAAACATTTATAACAACAACAAAAAAGATAGATATTTTTAGTGTTTCCAACTGTATCAATCCTGGATTTTTTTTGGTTCTGTAAAATATCAAAAGGAGATCATCAGTCTACATATGTGATAGAATCAAGACATCTCTTACAGCTGTCAGTGTCCCCCACTTTCAGCTGCTCTCTGCTGCTATCCATCCCATCCCAGCCCAGCTGGTTCTATTATAGCAGGAACTGACCACACTTGGACCAGGTTAAAGGAAGGGGCACGCTAAATTTAGCACTCTTGCATGAGTGATGCTGGATGTGCACACTGTGCTCTGTACATGTGTATGCGTTGAGAGTGATATTTGAACCTTCTTATGCACACCTCGTCATTTAAACATACTGGTGGAGCTACAAATACAGTAGTTGACATGCTGATCAAGTGATCACACACACACTCTGTGGCCTCAGGTTCAGGCTGTGCTCTCCACGATCGCCAAGCCTGGAGAAGACTACGCCTCCGTCACCGAAAGCTCCATGCTCATCCAGAGCGGCAACACCACAGGACAGCTTCCTGTCACCATCCTCAACGACAACATCCCCGAACTTCCCGAAATGTTCAAAGTTGTTCTCCTGCGAGTGGAGGTCGACGACCCTACGGCGGTGACCAAGGACAAGCCCAGTGTCGGCCAGGTGTCGACGGCCGTGGTGACCATAGCAACCAACGACAACGCCCACGGAGCATTCAAGATCTACAGCGACAGCCCCACGGCAGACCTGCAGCGGAGGAGAGTGCTGTACGGGGAGCAGAGCCGCCTGGCTGTGGACCTGATTGTGCAGAGGGAAGGTGAGGGCTCAGAGGTAGCCTGTGCTGTGTGAACACACAGCGCTTCGTAGCTTCGTAGCAGCGGATGCTGCAGCTGGGTGGTGAAGAACCTTTGACTTCAATCCCAATGGGTCGATGAATTCGAGGGTTCAAATCTCAGCGGCATGTGGTGAATTAAGGGTGGGGATATTTCTTTTTTAAATGATCTCCAAGGTCAACTTCAAATGCAGACCTACCAGTGCCTTAATTCCCTTTATGTATATACACATGCAGATCAAATATGCATGTTAAAGTTCCTGTTGTTCATGTCGTTGTTGGTGGGTTACAGAAACACAAAGATACCCAGCTTTCATTCCTGAAGTCAGAACGTGACTACTTTCATTGCAGGCAAAAGCGTTCGCATGCATAAAATCTCACCATTGGTGAACCTCAGAGCTCTGGTTGAGGAACGCAAAAAACCCAATATACCCTGGAGTTATTTCGGCCTGCATAATATAATTATTGTAACTTAAGTTATGGGGATTTATTACTGATATCTGAAGCAATTCTCCCAGATGTGTGCGTGTGTGTGTGTATCTATTGTGGGGGTGGGAGGGTGGGTATATCTGTAAAGGGCTTCTTGTGTATGAATATGCCTGTTTTTAGGTATGAGTGTATATGCTTGTGTGTTCCTAGTAGTTAAAAACAAAGCACAAAACGCAATAAAAAGAACACACTTTAGTTTCAATGTTTTAGAAGGAAAAAAAAATCCAATCCTGTACTTAAGTGGGTGTGTATGAGTGAGTGAGGAAAAAAAAAGAGTGTGGGTGAGTGTGTGTGTATGTGACTCAAGTTGAGTTGTGTGTGTGCGCATGCATGCGTACATATGTGTGTGTGCGTGCTTGTGCTTACCCAGTCTTTGACACCTAGCTATGTCTCCTAATGACCCACACCATTGTGTGTTCCCCAGGTGGCAGCATAGGGCAGGTGACTGTGACCTGGCAGGTGACAACAGAAGGCAGGACAGCCACCAAGGGTGCAGACTTTCTGGCTGACGGAGCCACCCTCACCTTCACCTCTGGACAGACCAGGAGCAGTGAGTCACACAGCTAGTTAGCCACCATGCTTTGACCTCTGTTCACCTACCTGGCCTTGACCTCTGGTCAAATACCTGGCCTTGACCTCTGGTCAGATACCTGGCCTTGACGTCTGGTCAGCCACCACACTTTGACCTCTGGTCAGCCACCTGACTTTGACCTCTGGTCAGCCACATGACCTTGACCTCTGGTCAGATACCTGGCTTTGACCTCTGCTCAGCCACGTGGCCTTGACCTCTGGTCAAATACCTGGCTTTTACCTTTGGTCAGCTACCTGGCTTTGACCTCTGGCCAGTTACCTGGCTTTGACCTCTGGTCAGAACCATACTTTGACCTCTGGCCAGTTACCTGGCTTTGACCTGTGGTCAGATACCTGGCCTTTACCTGTGGTCAGATACAATGCTTTGACCTCTGGTCAGCTACCTGGCTTTGACCTCTGGTCAGAACCATACTTTGACCTCTGGCCAGTTACCTGGCTTTGACCTGTGGTCAGATACAATGCTTTGACCTCTGGTCAGCTACCTGGCTTTGAACTCTGGTCAGATACCAAACTTTGCTCTCTTTTTATCTGCTATCCTTTCCTCTCTGCACTGTCTCCATGTCAGAGAAACTGCATTAATGTGAACAAACACTATCACCTGCAACATGTCATAGAGTAAGAAGGAAGGTGGCAGGACAGATAAGACATTCACCTGCCTAACAAGTAAACTGTGAGGTTCTGGGTTCCATTTCCAGCCTTGCTCTTTCTTCTCATTTTTTTCTTATTTCTTTCTGCCTCATCTTCTGTGACGTCCCCCGTCCTGCTGTTTCCACGCCGCTCATTCCAATCTCCCCGCCACAACCATACCCAGATTTGTTGTCTCATCCTCTAGGTAGGAAGTTCACAGGGAGCCCAACACTGTCCTTTCTTCTCATTTTGACAAGAAAATTGAACTGAATGTTGAAGTCCTTCGGATCAAACTAAAAACTGAGGCCTTGTGTGCAAATGCATGCAGAACATCATGCACGGGTGTTAAACACCTGTTCTATCTTCAGAAGTGTAGGACATTTCATGCTGGTAGGAATGGATGACAAATTTGTTTTTTTAAGAAACGCGCATGCACACAGGTGTCTTGTTCAGACCCAATCCCTGAAGTCAGAATGTGGTTGCCTAAATGGTGTGTGTGTGTGTGTGGGGGAAGGGGGGTGGGGGGAAACAGTGTCGTGCCAAAAATCTCACCGTTGATGAACCTCAGAGCTCTAGTCAAGGAACGAAAAATAAAATCTTGTGGTCTAGCTGTAGCACTGACAAACCTTGATGATCTAGCATCAAGGAGGGGATAAAAAGAAAAGGATCAAGGCAGAAACAAAGAGAGGAATAGAAAAGAGGGAATTCCTCACACAAAATTTCCAGAAGGTCGGGATACTATTTGTATTGACATTTCCCTGGCATCCCCACAGGGAACTTTGCCAATTGTATTTATATTGGTGTTTTTTTGCATTGTGTACTAGTTGTGGGACAGCTCAGTGGTCAGAGCACTTGCTTTCCCCCAGCCAAGGTTAAGCAGCATCGAGCGTGGTTACCACTTGGATGGGTGACCGTTTGCACGCCTTGGCTTTAGTACAGTCCCCCAATTCACCCAGCTGTAAACAGGTACCTGCCCTCTTTAGGGTCAGGGAAGGTAAAGCAGCGAGGGAGAGGAGATGGGCGCCGCCCTCAATATGCTGACCCCCTAGAGAAGCCAAGGTCTGTGATGCCTCGCTCCCCTACGACCACATAGGTTACGGGAACACCTTTCCTTTTTACCTTACTAGTTGTGACGGTGACGATCCTCGATGACACGATACCTGAGGACGATGAGCAGTTCACGGTGGAGTTGACGAACCCAGGGGGCGGAGCCAGTGTCAGCAGTGACAGTTACATGACAGTTGTCATTCTGGCCAACGACAACGTGGCCGGTGTCCTGGCCTTTGACACCACGTCCATTCTGGCCAAAGAAGGTGTGTGGGTATGAGTTGAGTGATGTGGGTGTGTGTGAGTTGAGTGATATATGTTTGTGTGTGTGTGTGTGTGATAATGGGGGAGATGTGTGTTGTCAGTTGGAAGAAGTTTGTCTGTTATTGATTTGGTTTGAGAATGGCTGTGGCGAGAGTAATGGGTGGGAAGGTGTGTGTGTGGTGTGTTTGCATGTGTGTGTGTGCATGCATGTGTGTGCGTCTGTGTGTGTGTGTGTGTTTGCATGCGTGTCATGTATGCTTGCGTGCATGTGTCTGTGTGTGTGTTTAAGTATGTGTGTGTTATTGCATATTCTCACTTTCCTCAAAACTTAAAAATAAATCATCTGTAAGTGCTCTTGATACTTTCATACGGGAGTCATGCCATCCCGGTTGTGCTCTGTCTCTAGAAATGTCAGAGAATTTGTTGATATGTCTCCTCCACCCATCGCACCTGCTGTCATGTGTCGGGTACAGGTGACCAGTTTACAGTGGCGGTGGATCGGTCCAAATCCACCCTGGGTACGGTGAGGGTGCGTTGGACGATTGAAGGATTGAACGGACTGCAGCCAAGCCTGGGCTTCAGGGTCTACACTGGCTCCCTGATCTTTCTACCTGTGGGTACCTGAGTGTTGTTTTTTTATCATCATTATCTACCTGACTTTTCTACCTGTGTGTACTGATGTGTTGTCTATCACTTACCTGACTTTTCTACCTGTGTGTTGTCTTCATCTTTATTACCTACCTGACTTTTCTACCTGTGTGTACCGGTGTGTTGACTTTATCTTTATCACTTACCTGACTTTTCTACCTGTGTAATGTGATCATTTTGTGTGTGTGTGTGTGTCTGTGTGTTGTATTGTATTACTTTAGTTATAGCTGATTTCTGTGCCACATCTCTCTCTCTCTCTCTACTATCTATCTATTATCTATCATATCTATCTATCTATCTATCTATCTATCTATCTATCTCTCTTCTCTCTCTCTCTCTCTCTCTCTCTCTCTCTCTCTTATATATATATAATATTATATATATATTAATATATATATATATATATTATATTATATAATTATTATATATATATATAATTTTAATTTTCATGTTGCAGGTGTATTTGTTTTCTATGAATATGTGTGATGTGGCGTTGTTGTTCATGTGAATTTGTATTGTTATTCTATGAATGTGTGTGATGTGTGCATTTCTGTTCATGTGAATTTTATATTGTTTTTCTGTGTATGTATGTGATGTGTGCATTACTGTTCATGTGAATTTGACATTGTTCGGTGGGTGTGAGGATGCTGTATTGTAGACTGAAGGGAAAGGCTACTGATGAAATATGTTGCTTTCACTGTTTTTGTGCACAGGTGTATGCATTTGCTGGTGAAGACACTTAGCTCAGACTAAGGGCAAGAGTAGTTTTTTGTGGAATACATTTATTATCATTTTCATGATGTGGGGTGGAATAATGAGAAGAGGCAAGCAGAGGCCTGTTCAAATCAGTGTTGGTCTAACATAAGAATTGGAGTGACATGACATTGTTGTTGCTGTTGTTGTGGTGGTAGTGCGTTTGCCCTTCAAACACCCTGGGGGTAGGGGTGGGGGGGGGGTCACCCCCAAAATGCACTCTGATTTAATCGTCCCACCTGGAAATCATTCTGAGATTCTAAGAACACACTGGATGAACGGTTTCTTTTTGTAACTGTTTTCAAGTTCCCCACCATACAGGCAGCCATAGTCCGACTTCAGAGGATGCTTTCAGTTCATGTTCTTTCCTGAATTTGATGAGTAAATGCTTGTCATTCATTCTATTTTTGTGGGTGTTTTTTTTGTTTTGGCTTGGAACATGGAATAATGCAGCAGCAGCAATTTTCAGTAGTCTTTTTTTTTTTTTCTTCCTTCCTCAGCTAGGGATCCGAGGTTTACCAACAGTGAGATTTTGCGTATGCAACCGTTTTTGCCCACCATGGAGGTAGCTACATTCCAACTTCAGGCACTCCTCTCTTTTCCTTCCATCCCACAAGTGAAAAAGAAATCATGACAACTCTGAAGGAAATGACTATAAAATCATGCGACCTTGATCCCATACCTGCTCCTGTTTTCTCACAATGCCTTCCACAACTTGTGCCTATTATCACTAAAATAGTAAACTCATCTCTTCAGTCAGGAAATTTTCCATCAGCTCTTAAAACAGCAATAGTCACTCATCTACTGAAAAAGCACGACCTCGATCCCAACTTCTGAAGAATTATAGGCCTGTCTCAAACTTACCCTTTATCTCTAAAGTACTAGAAAAGTTGTTCTCAAACTAGCTCACAGTCACCTTCATTTCCAATGATCTTCTTCCATTTTCAGTCTGCTATCGCCCCATACCACAGCACCGAAACACCTAGTCCATACTTTAGATACACTTCTACTTGCTTCTGATACAGGAAAATCTCCCTCCTCACTTCTTCTTGACTTATCTGCAGCCTTTTGATACCATAGATCACTCAATTCTTCTTTCGCCTCCAAATACGTTTGGTATTATGGCACAAGCCTCACCTGGTTTACTTCATACCTCACAGACCGGTTCAGAAAGTTATTGTAAACAAATTCAATCAAAACCTGTCAAAATGGAATGTGGAGTCCCGCAGGGATCAGTCCTGGGCCCTGTTCTCTTTACTTATATTCACTGTCTCCACTCTCACATATAAAACAACCAACCATATGATCATCATTTCTATGCCGATGATACTCAACTTCAGTGCAGCGATACTGGTTGAAACTTGCCTTCCCTCCTGACAAATTGTCCTACTGCCTTCCAAGACATTCAAAACTGGATGACTCAGAACAAGTTACAACTTTAATGCGTTAAACCGAAGCCATGCTCATAGGGATCCCACCTTAAACTTTCCTCTATCACAAAAAACTTCAATTAGAATTCGGCATACGTCAGTTCCTTTGTCCAACTCTGTGAAGTATTTAGGGGTAGTTCTAGACATACACATCTCTCTATGAAAAAATTCATCACCAGACCTGCCAGTCTTGCTACTATCAATTACGGCTGCGTAAGCGCGATTCGCAAGTATCTGTCCACTGATGCAACTTCCAAGCTTGTCACATCTCTTATTCTTTCACGTTTAGACTCTGTAATTCTCTTTTGGCTGGCCTACCAGCATCTCTATCACTTCTTCAACGCAATACAAAACTCTGCAGCTCGACTGGTCTAAGAAAGATAAAAATTGAACTCATCAATCCTCTTCTGCGATTCTTCACTGGTTGCCTGTCTCACAAAGACTGCTGTATAAAATCAATACCCTCTGTTTCAAATGTCTCTACATAATCTGCTCCCTTTATCTCTGTAACTGTCTTACTTGTACACTCCATCCCGTTCCCTTGTTCAGCCGCAGTACTTTGTGCTTTCGAAACCCAGATTCAAACAAAGCACTTGTTGGCCGTCGCTCCTTCTCTGTTTCTGGTCATACCACTGGAATGACCTCCTCTTTCACTTCGTCAAAAGCCTTCAACTTGATTCATTCAAATCAGCCTCAAAATCACACTTATTTCCTACCTGAGACTTTCCCCACAATCTGTCCCTAATTTTCAACAGCATCTTCACCGTCTAAGTGTTGTTCCGTGTGTGTGTGTGTGTGGTGTTGTGTGTGTGTGTGTGATTGTGTTGTGTGTGTGTGTGTGTGTGTGTGTTGTGTGGTGCGTGCAGTGCGTGTGCTGTGCGTGAGTAGTGCGCGCGCATGGATTTCTCATTATGTTTAAGGAGAGTTGCATGCCTGTAAATGATTGAGTGCAAGCGCTTCGATTTGTTTGTTTTTTACAAGATTCAGCGCTATATAAATTCCATATATTATTATTATTATTATTTCAGTAGTGATGGTGATGTTAATACCATAGTGAATGTTTGTTCATTTGCAGGGTGAGGGGAAGAAGACGATCACGTTGAACGTGTTGTCAGACAACACACCAGAAGTGAACGAGGAATACAGACTGAAACTGCTGGACATCACAACTGAAGGTCAGATGGTCAGAATAACTGCTGCTTCTTTTCTCTCTCTTTTCTGTGTTGTTGTTACATTTCAGTAAACTGTTTTCTTTTCTGTTGTTCTTGTTGATGTAACCTGTCAGGAGATCTGGAAGAGAGAAAGTATTGTTTAGTCTCTCTTATGACCAAGACAGTTATGTAAAGTTATATGCACATGTAAAGACACGTGATTAACTGGGATGTCAGATATATGTTAAAACAAGTTATCTTTAAAAACAGCCAAGAAAACTTACATTGAAAACCTAAATTTCAGTTGAAATGGATCTCAAAACCTATCTGTAAAGATCTTCAGGTTTTGAATGTTTATACACATGTGTGTTATTTTAACATGTGTGTTTGTGTATGTGTGTGTGTGTGTGTGTGTGTGTATGTCTAATGTACTATATTAATGATGGTGTTTAGGTGTGTGTGTGTGTGCACACATGTATGTGTGTGTGTGTAGTATATCATTGATAGTTTTGATGAATTGTCAGCTCTTTGTGTTTGTGACACAGATATAGGATGAAATTAATGATGATGGTAATAGTGGTGGTGATGGTGGTAGCATTGCTGCTGCAGCAGTTACTGCTGCTGGTGATGGTGATGATGTTGACAATGATGGTCATTGTTGTTGTCTACATGTTACTGCTATCCTGTGATGTGGGCAGTACCGAAGCAGTCATCACTGAAGCCCAGAAACACAGTTCCAGCATTATCACTCTGTAGAGGGCAGCAACAACAATGGCACCCCAGCGGTCTCCTGCAGCTTGCCTCCCTTTACCTCTATTGCCGTTATTGCTGTTATCATCAGCGTCATGTTGTTCGTGATGTCTGCAGGTGTGGGCAGTACAGGAGCAGCCGTCATCGACACCCATAGACACAGTTCCAGCATCACTCTTACAGGGCAGTAGTGGCGCCCACAGTCTGCTGCAGGCAGTTTGCCTCCCTTTCTCTGTTGTTATCATCACCAGCATCATGTTTTTGTTGTGTCCCCAGGTGTGGGCAGTACAGGAGCGGCCGTCGTCGACGCCCAGAAGGGCAGCGCCAGCATCACCATCCAGGGCAGCAACGACCCTCACGGCGTGCTGCAGTTTGCCGCCCCCTCCCTCGCCCTGGCCGTCCCTGAAGACGCCGGCTCTGTCACCTTGCAGGTGGACCGCAAGTTTGGGGCCATAGGTGAGAAGGACAGGATCCTGCTTGGACCTGTTCAGTGAATCGAATCCCCCATGGGGGTGCTGGGGGCCTGTCAGTATGAACAGCATCCCCACCGTCTGGACATTCTGTGCTAGGAGTTCTATCTTTCCTATCCTTTTCTTTGTTTCTGCCTTGTTTCTTCCTTTCCTGTCATCACTTCCCTTTTGTCTATGTTCTGCCGTCTTGGTCCTTTCTCCTGCCTTTTTTTCCAGAAAGACTTAAAAGATAACAATTCTCTCCCACATCAGGTGCGCTTGGCCTGACTTGTCAGGCGCTTAATGGAAGTGCGATGCATTTTGGCTCATGTGACAGACAACAGTAGTTGCTGTCTGAGCGTTCAACAAAGAAGAAGAATTTATTTAAAGATCACCAAGTACTTTCAGCCATTCTAACATTGAACACTTCTATTCACTAAGTAGGTATATTGTGCTGACCTAAAATCACAACATTATTTCAGTCTTCCATAAAGGGTTTGTTTTGTTGGGTGTGTTTTGGTTCCTCAGCCAGAGCTCCAAGGTTCACCAGTGCTGAGATTTTGTGTATGCAACTGTTTGTCCACCATTAAGGTGGCTGCATTACAACTTCAGGAATGATGTCCAAATATGACACCAGTGTGCATGCATTACTTAACATTTTGTCATCCATTCCTACTGGCATGTGATGGCATACTTTACCGAAAGGTGAAACAGATTTTAATGTGTGTGCAGGATGTTCTGTGTGCGGTTGCACTCAGGACCTTGGTTTATTACAGTCTCATCCGAGGGACTTTCAGGAGAGTGGAGTTAACAGTGATGTTAACTCTAAAGGAAAAAGTCCCCTTGAATGTGTGTCTCAGTGGCGGCTTACACCGCTGCCGTCAGATTGCAGGCTCGGTGCTCTGACCATTAGGCTATCCCTCCTCCCCCCTGTCTTCCTTATAACAAAAATTCATAACTATGTTGAACAGATCTCAATCACATGAACATGCAGTTAAAGTGTTAGTGATTTTTCAGAATCACAGGATTCTGCTCACTCTTACTACAGGCGCTTTTATTCATGTTAACAAGGGCAGTATGTGTGACCCAATATTGGTAAAATATATTTGGCTTACTTAATAATAGGTACAGCTCTTTTTCAATTTTCAAATAAGAAACATTTTTACTGCTGAGAACAAATACAAATAGAGTGTTTAAGTTACAGTGTGATCTAATTTATCAAATATTTTTTTGTTTTCTTAATGATAGATACCCTTGATTTGTGAAATAAAGAAATTCATGGCTTTGTTTCATTTTTTTCAATTATTTTTTTTCTTTTTCATTTCTCAGGTACAGCTCTGAGATTCACCAATAGTTAGATTTTGCATACACAACTTTTTTTGCCCACCATGAAGGTAGCATTATTCCGACTTTGAGGATGTATACTCAGTATGTTTGTGTTTCCGTAACTCACTGAACACTGATGTGAATCATGAGATCTTTGACATGCATATTTGTTCTTCTGTGTGTGTGTGTGTATATTCATGAAGGGAACTAAGGCACTGGCAGGTCTGCACTTTGAAGATCGTAAAAATCCTCACCCTTGATTCACCAGATGCCGCCAAGATATGAACTCATGGTTCCATGGACCCATGGTATTGAAGTCAAACAGTCTTAACCACTTGGCTACAGTATCCATCATCCACACTGAAGGTACCTAATCCTGTACACAGGTGCAGTACGCGTGGTGTACAAGGCAGAACAAGGCGCGGTGTCCACACTGAACATACCTAATCATGTACACAGGTAACGTACTTAATCATGTACACAGGTAACGTACTTAATCCTGTACACAGGTGCAGTACGCGTGATGTACAAGGCAGAGCAAGGCGCGGTGTCCACACTGAACGTACTTAATCATGTACACAGGTAACGTACCTAATCCTGTACACAGGTGCAGTACGCGTGGTGTACAAGGCAGAGCAAGGCGCGGTGTCCACACTGAACGTACTTAATCATGTACACAGGTAACGTACTTAATCCTGTACACAGGTGCAGTACACATGGTGTACAAGGCAGAGCAAGGCGCGGTGTCCACACTGAACGTACTTAATCATGTACACAGGTAACGTACTTAATCATGTACACAGGTAACGTACTTAATCATGTACACAGGTAACGTACTTAATCATGTACACAGGTGCAGTACGCGTGGTGTACAAGGCAGAGCAAGGCGCGGTGTCCACACTGAACGTACTTAATCATGTACACAGGTAACATACTTAATCCTGTACACAGGTGCAGTACGCGTGGTGTACAAGGCAGAGCAAGGCGCGGTGTCCACACTGAACATACTTAATCATGTACACAGGTAACATACTTAATCCTGTATACACAGGTTGCAGTACGCGTGGTGTACAAGGCAGAGCAAGCCGCGTGTCCACACTGACGTACTTAATCATGTACCAGGTAACGTACTTAATCATGTACACAGGTTAACGTACTAATCATGTACACAGGTACGTACTTAATCCTGTACACAGGTGCAGTAGGGTGTACAAGGCAGGCAAGGGCAGGTGTCCACACTGAACGTCAATCATGACACGGTAGTACTTCTGTACACGGTACCCCCTACCTTTTTACTCAGTAACGTTATCGTAATCTTCCATCAGTGCATACGCGTGTGAATTGCAGAGGTTCTGGTGCATGTGTTGTCCACATGATACGCTACAACCTCAGCCTGGCCTAGCCTGGGACGTCAGGACAATTCAGGCCAGGTCCAAATCTTCGTGCAGACGGGAGTCGGCGCAACGGTTTCCACGCAGCAACATATGTCCATAGCTTCAGTCAAGGTTCGTACCTGTTTGGGTAGTGATTTGATCGAGGTGTTCACTGGTGCGGCTGATGTGGTGTCTGCTGGTGGAGGTCGGTGTGATCAACTTCTGGCCGCCTCAGGATCTGGCGTACGAATGTATGTGCGAAGTGTGTGCGGAGTCGAAGATCTCTGCAATGACTGGGGGTGAGGGTAGTTGGCTGATGATGCTGGTGTTTGCCTCGCAGTCCAGGGGTGAGATTAAGTGATGAGTGTGGGTGGAGGAGTGTGGTTGTGATGTGTGTTGTTTGATGTGTGTGTGAGTAGTGTGTGTGTTGTGTGTGAGAGTATGGATGGATACTTGTTATTTGACATGTGCTGGTGTTTGCCTGACAGTCCAGGAGGTGAGTTAGTGATGACTGTAGTGTGTGTGTGTGAATGTGTGTGTGAGAATGTGAGTGTGTGTGATGTGTGAGTGAGTGTGCTGTGTGGGTGTGTGTGAGTGTGTGTGTGTGTGTGAGAGTTGGATAACTGTTAATTTGACATGTGCTGGTTTTGCCTACAATCCAGGGGTGAGTTGGTGATGATGTGGGTGAGTGTGTGTGTGTGTGTGTGTGTGTGTGTGTGTATGTGTGAGTGTGTGTGTGTGATGTGTGTGTGTGTTGTGTGTCTGTGTGAGAGATATGGATACTTGTAATTTGATATGCGCTGGTGTTTGCCTCGCAATCCTGGAGGTGAGTTGGTGATGAGTGGTGTGTGTGGTGAGTGTGTGTGTGTGTGTGTGTGTGGGTGGTCGTGTGTGTGTAGTGTGTGTGTGTGTGTGTTGTGTGTGAGATTATGGATACTTGTAATTTGACATGATGCTGGTGTTTGCTCGCTGTCCAGGAGTGAGTTGGTGATGACTGTAGAGTGTGTGGTGTGAGAATGTGTGTGTGAGTTATGTGTGTATTGCCTTGGTGTGTGATGTCTTGTAGTGACGTGTGTGTGTGTGTGGTGTGAGTGTTGTGTGTGTGTGTGAGATTATGGAAACTTGTAATTTGAATGTGTGGTGTTTGCCTCACAATCAGTGGGGTGAGTTGGTGATGACTGTGATGAGTGTGTGTGTGGAGATTTGGATAATGTTATTTGATTATGCGCTGGTGTTTGCTTCACAGTCCAGGAGGTGAGTTGGTGATGACTGTGTGAGTGTGTGTGTGAGAGAGAAGGTTTGGGAATATACATGTTAGTTCTGTGTTCGTTTTGATTTTTCATTCCTTGTCTAGAGCTCTGAGATTCACCAGTGGTGAGATTTTGTGTGTGTGACCATTTTTGGCCCATCATGAAGGTAGCTGCATTCTGACTTTGGGGATGTATGCTGGGTATGTTCGTGTTTCCGTAACCAACGAAATGCTGACATGAATTACATGATTTTTAATATGCATATTTTTATCTTCTGCATATACACGAAGAGAATTAAGGCACTGGCAGGTCTGCACTTGAAGTTGACCTGGGAGATGGTAAAAGTCCCCACCCTTCATTCACCAGACACCGCTGAGATTCGAACCCACGACGACTTCATGGACCCGAGGGATTGAGTGAAGAGGAACAGTCTCAACCTCTTGGCTGTAGCGGCTGGTGCTGTTTTACGACTTCATGGACCCGAGGGATTGAGCGAAGAGGAACAGTCTCAACCTCTTGGCTGTAGCGGCTGGTGCTGTTTTACGACTTCATGGACCCGAGGGATTGAGCGAAGAGGAACAGTCTCAACCTCTTGGCTGTAGCGGCTGTTGCTGTTTTACGACTTCATGGACCCGAGGGATTGAGTGAAGAGGAACAGTCTCAACCTCTTGGCTGTAGCGGCTGTTGCTGTTTTACGACTTCATGGACCCGAGGGATTGAGCGAAGAGGAACAGTCTCAACCTCTTGGCTGTAGCGGCTGTTGCTGTTTATGCTGACAACTGGTGGATCGCTGGTCTAGAGGTAACGCGCCTGTCTAGAAAGCGAAAAGTCCGGGTCTGAAGTGTGCGGCGGTTCGTACCCCGTTTGGACCGGAAATTTTTCCCCCATCCATTAGACCATGAGTGGTGGTCTGGGCGTAGTCTTTCGGATGAGAACGATTAAACGAGGTCCGTGTGTTACAGTAATTTTTAGCGGCTCGTAAAAAGACCCACTGGCAACAAGAGAGTTGTCCCTGGCAAAAATTCTTAAAAAAGCCACTCTGATAGGAAACCAATACGCTGCGAAAAAAAAGGGTGTTTGAAGGGTGGCGCATGCGACTTAAGTGCGACGCGTTCTCCCGCTCTCCCCGGGGGAGAGCAGCCCTGATTTCACGTGAGAGAAATCTGCGTGACTTAAAGTGGTATTGAAACAAAAATCTGATGCGCTTTGATTTGTTGCTTACAAGATTCTGCGCTATATTAATTCCTACATTTATTATTATTATTATTACAAACATCCCCACAGGAGAAGTGACTGTATTTCATCAAGTCAAGGTGCACGGCTGGCAGTGTCCCCCTACTTTCAGTCCTCAGCTGCTATCTTCCATCCTCATCCCGCTGTGCTTAATTACATGCAGAACTGACCACACTTGGAGACTTGTAAAGGAATGGCGCGCTGATTTGAGCACTGGACCCTTGACTGAGTTATGCTGGATTTGCTTGCCTGTGGGGTTGTCAAGCCCAGTAGAGCCTTTATTAAATGGTTTAGGCTCTAACAAGGCAAACAAATAATCAGTATTGAAGAAACCGACAGCGCCAGTGCTTTGTGTTTTGGTATGTTGTTTGTAAGTTTGTGTATGTGTGTGTTCTTGCGTGAGTGTGTGCATGTGTGTGTATGTATGTGTATGTGTGTGTGACCAGTGTGCAGGGGATGAGGTGACCCCACAGTGACCTTGACAGTGCTGCGTCGGATGGGAACGTTTTTGGTCGGGTGTCTGTCAGTTTGATTTACCCAGAGCATACACAGAAACTGTGGCCTAGGGTCAGGATTCAGGCTGCCACCGGGGTACTTGACTGGTTTACTTTATTTTTTATTCATCTATTTATTTATTATTTATTGATTCATTTATTATTCTTTCATTTTGAGGATTACCCCCAAGGAAGCCAAGGGGTCTGTCAGTATAATTAGCATCCCCACCTTCTGGAAATTCTGTGCTAGGAATTCCCTCTGTTCAGTCCCTCTCTTTGTTTCTGCCTTGTTCCTTTTCTTCCTGTCACCTCCTTCTTGTCTACTTTCTGCTTTCTTGGTCCATTCTTCTGCCTTTTTTCCAGAAAGACTTGAAAGATAACAAATTCTCTCCAACACTGAATTCAAATGCGCTAGGCTTGACCTGTCAGACGCTTAACATCAGCACAGCACATTATGACTCATGTGACAGACAACAATAACTGCTGTCTGGGTGTTTGATGAAGAAGAAGAAGAAGAACTTCTAGGATAATGGAATAAGCACTCATGGGCTTGTTTACATCCAGTTCCGTCAATGATGTGTTGTAGATTTTCTTTTGTTGTTGTGACGGTGGTGGGTGGGTGGCTTGTTATGTGTATGTCGTTTGTGGGTGTGCGTGTGTGTGCTTGTATGTTGATCTTTGTCTCTCTTTTCACTGATTCCTAATCTTTATTTTCTCTATATATTTATTGCGTGCGTTTATTACATGGTGAGTGAGCGAGTGAGTCTGTGTGTGTGTGTGTTCCACATACGTATACAGACTTTAAAGAAAATATTGAACAGATGGTTTGAGAGTGTGGGTCCATGTTTATGCTTATGAATGTACTTTGTGTGACTATGTATTACATGTGATATACAAGTCTTTTAAGCAGTAAGCATATCTATATGCACATTTACAAATGAGCTTCATACTTGCAATATGCATGTTAAATATATTTTTTCTCTGGCATTACATATATTAAGTATACACCTTTTTTTTGTTTATTGGCTAGAGCTCCAAGGTTCACCAATGGTGAGATTTTTGTGAAAGTTAATGATGTTTTTACCCATCATTAAGGTAGCCACATCCTAACTTCAGGGATACAGTTGGGAATTGAACCTACCCGTTTTGCCAGGACAGTTGGAAGACACTTCCCTTTTCTTCCCAGTTTTATGGGTTCTTTCGACGAGCACAAGTTTGTAAGCACATGAGTCCGACTTGTTTAGCCTCCTCCAAAAGACGTGACATTCAGTGCAATTTTCCTGTCAAACTGGGAGGAAAGGGCAGGGCTGGGAATGGAACCCAGAGCCTCACGGTTCACTTGTTAGGCAGGTGAACGTCTTTTTTTGTGTTTTTGTTCCTCGGCTAGTGCTCTGAGGTTCACCAGTGGTGAAACTTAACGTATGTAACCGTTTTTGCCCACCATGAAGGTAGCCACATTCTGACTTTGGGGATAGGTGAATGTCTTAACCACCTTCCTTTTTGTATACTTACCTTTTCCTCCTGTGTTATGTGCAGGATTTAGTGTTTGAGGCCGGGGAGAGCCAGAAGTTCATTCGCATTGAAATCATCAACGACAACCTTCCTGAGCCCAACGAGCAGTTTGAGATCGTGCTGACCCAGCCAAAGAACGGAGTCACTCTGGGCCTGTTTAGTAGAGGTAGCTATTTTACCATGTCTGTTATTGCAGTGATGATGGTACTATTAACTCATTGGAATTGTTGAAAAGTTTATGCGATTGCTGTTCTGTGATGTGCTATTTTGCCCATTATTGGAGTTGCTTTAAAAAGTTTTTGTGATCGCTATTCTATTGCCTATCATTTAAAAATTCAACAAACCTGAGAGAATTGATAAAACCAGACATATGATAATATTTCAGTTTAAAAGTTTATTTTGTGTACTTTGATATTTACAAAATATTCTTAATCGATGTAAGTATACATCTTAGTGTGTTTTATTTTAAATGAAGTTGGAATGCTAAAAATGAAAAAAAAAAAGTTTGGACTCTGACATCCTTGCCTTGACAAGGTATAAGTATCTTACAGCTAAACCAAACACAGAAAAAGATAAGACTGATTTTTACACACCAGTTAAGTTTCCTCTACCTCAAAATCAGTTTTGAAGTCAAAAGTTTTCATATTCACTGCAAAATATTGGCCCAGGCCAAAAGCTGTGTCAGTTATTATTGATGTCAGCTAATTGCCAAGGCCTACATTAAAACGTTATGTTGTAAAATGTTGTGTTGAGATTGCCTTCAGCCATGACAAGCTCTTAACATAACAACCCGCACTCTCCTTTGTTAAAGGAGAAAAAAAATCCTCTGAAGTCGGAGTATGGCTGCCTATATGGCGAGGTGCTTAAAAAAGAGTCATACACGCAAACTTCTCATCCAGTGTGTACCTCCTATCTCACAGAGATTCCCAGGTGGGATGAGTGAGTCAGTGCATGTTCTGGGTGACCCCCAGGGTGTAAAGCTGTGGAACGCACAACAACAACAACTGCAAAATCAATTAGCTTCTTCCCCCGTGGTATGCCAAGGGCCTATCACTATAAATAGCATCCCCACCTCCTGGAAATTCTGTGCTAGGAATTCCCTCTTTTCTATCCCATTCTTTGTTTCTACCTTGTTCCTTTTCTTCCTGTCACCTCCTTCTTGTATATTTTCTGCCATCTTGGTCTATTCTCCTGCCTTTTTTCCAGAAAGACTTCTTGTCTAATGTCACTGAGTGAACAGACGTAAAATCGAAGCAACAACAGCAACAGCAACAACAGAAAGACTTAAAAGATAATAATTCTCTCCCATGCTGAGTGGATGCGCTGGGCCTGATTTGCCAGGAGCTTAATGGCAGCGTTATACATTTTCACTCATTTGGATGAGACTATAAACCGAGGCCCCGTGTGCGAACGCATGCAGAAAATCTTGCGCACATGTTAAATCCTGTTCCGCTTTTCAAAAGAGTAGGCCATTGTGTGCCGGTGGGAACAGATGACAAAATTTACAAAATCGCATACACACAGGGACTGGATGTAAAAAAGCACATGAGTGCTTATTCCATTATCCTCGATATAAAAAAAAAATCATGTCATCTGAGCGTTTTGATTTGTTGCTTTACAAGATTCAGCGCTATATAAATTCCATACATTCTTCTTCTTCTTCTTCTTCTTCTTATTATTTGACAGAACAACAGTAGCTGTCAGAGTGTTTGACAAAGAAGAAGATCCACATGAACTCATGGTAACAATTCCCGTCTTTCTCAGCGACGGTCACCATCCTGGCCAACGACGACTCCGCCGGGTACGTGACCTTTGTGACCCCGGCCAGGGTGGAGCTGCAGGAGCCCAAGGGAGGTAACGAGGCCGGCAGCAAGGCGTCGCTGACCCTGCAGCGCGGACCTGGGATATTTGGGAGAGGGGACGGTTCCGTTTGTGATCACCACGCCCTCTGACGTCCTGACCACGGACGTGTCCCTGCCAGTGACCCTGGTGGGTTTGAGGACAGGCAGTCAGCCCCTGGTGGTGTTGTGTTGTTGTGTTTTGAGTGTTGTGTTTTTTTTGTTTTTTAGAGTGTTGTGTTAGAGTGTTGTTTGTTGTGTTTGAGTGTTGTTGTGTCAGAGTGTTGTTTGTGTTTTGTGTTGTGTCAGAGTGTTATTTTGTAGTGTTGTGTTAGAGTGTTGTTGTGTAGTGTTGTGTTTAGGGTGTTTGTTTTGTAGTGTTGTGTTAGAGTGTTGTTGTGTAGTGTTGTGTTAGGGTGTTGTTGTGTGTGTTTTTTTGTTAGAGTTGTTGTGTGTTGTGTTAGGGTGGTTGTTTTTGTTAGTGTTTGTGTTAGAGTGTTGTTTTGTTTGTTTTTGGTTTTGTGTTGTGGGTTTGAGTGTTGTTTTTGTAGTGTTGTGTTAGAGTGTTGTTTTGTATGTTGTGTTAGAGTGTTTTTTTTAGTGTTGTGTTAGGTGTTGTTTTGTAGTGTTGTAGTTTTTGTGTTAGAGTGTTGTTTTGTAGTGTTGTGTTGTTTTGTGTTGTTTTGTATAGTGCTGTTTTGTATTTGTTGCTTTATTGTTTGTATTGTTTTTTTATATTGTATTTTGTATTGTTTTGTATTTTTTGTATAGTGTGTTTTGTATAGTATTGTTTTGATTGTTTATTTTGTTTTATTTAATGTTGTTTTCTTGTGTTTTGTATTGATTGTTTTGTTATAGTATTGTTGGTATTTTTGGTTTATATTGTTTTGTTAAATTCATGTATTTTATTTTGTATTGGGGTTATGTTGTTTTTATTGTTTGGAATTTTTATTGTTTGTTTTTTTATTGTTTTGTATATTGCTTTGTATTGTGGTTATTAAAGCTTTGCAATGTTTTGTAAAACTTTGTATTTGTATTGTATTGTTTTGTGTTGTGCTTTTATTGCTTTGTTTTTGTATTTTTGACTTTTAATCACAGCAGATTTCTGTGTGGGTGCGGGCACAGGATATGTATGTGTATGTAGTCTATGTTGTGTGTGTTTGGCCCGTGTGTGATGTGTCTGTTTATGTATGTGCAATGTGGTTTAAAAAAAAAATTCTTTATATCGAGGAATAATAGGGAATAAGCAATAATGCTTTTTTTACATCAGTCCCGTGTGTATGCGGTTTTGAAAATTCGTCATGTTTTTCCACCGGACACAAGGCTACTCTTTGAAAAGCGGAACAGGATTTTAAAGCTAGTGCGCAAAAAATGTTCTGCGGCGTTGCACATAGGGCCCTTTGGGTTTTAGTCTCATCAAAGGACTTTTGGGGGAGAGTGGAGTCTGATGATGTTAACTCAAAGGGGAAATATCCCCTTTAACGGGATTGAACCGGGTTGTTCAGATTGCGAGCGCAATGTTCTAACCACTAGGCTATCCTGCACCCCCTATCCCACTCCCAATGCGTGCGTGCGTGTGTGTGTCTGTGCGTGTGTGTGCATGTATCTGTGTATATGCATGTGTGTATGTGTGTGATGTGTCTGTGTAAATATATGTGCGCTCATGCATGCGCACGTGTATACTTTTATATATATATATATATTTATATATATTTATATATATATATATCCATGTGCATGCATGCGTGCAGGCCAGAGCGGTGATAGAGCTGACAGCGGTGGATGATGATGACCCAGAGACACAGGAGCAGTTTGTTGTCAAGCTTCGAACCCCAACCAACGGAGCCCAGCTAGGAAATCTGACCACGGCCACTGTCATTGTCAAGCAGAGCGATTCTCCTTTTGGACTGTTTCAGATCTATCCAGCCAATACAAGGTGTGATATTGGTGTGGATTGGTGTGTGTGTGTGTTTGTTTGTTTGTCTGTTTTTCCGTGTTATATTTTGTGACTGTTTTATTGGCATTGAATTTTTGCAAACTGTTCAGTTTTATCGCTGTTGAATTTAAAGTGCTACTCTTAGTGAAGGGAGTCATAGGATTTTTTTTTTAAACAAAAGCATCAAAAGTTTACTTTGAGAAGATGTGCTTCCAAAGTGAAATAAAATACAGGGGAAAAACCCTCATGAGTTAACAATTGCTTGTTGAGATTTGTTTGTTTTTTAATTTTAAAGGTCTTACCAAAAAGAATATGATCGTTTCATACAAAGCATGCTGATTTTATATAGCTTTTGCTCTAAAGGATTGTATATAAAAAACATAATGGAATAACTGTGTATACTTTGTTAACATTTTTCACCTGGCATCATTTTTCACTGGCCATCATTTTCACCGGCCATCACAAACTTTCTGTCCCAACACCACAGACTTTCCAGCAAGGACGTGGAAGAAAACGTAGGAACCATCCAGCTGGAGGTCATACGCACCAAAGGTCAACTAGGTCGCGTCAGTGTGGACGTCACGACGAACTCGGCCAACGCAACGTTTCTGTCGAGCACCACCAACGTTGTTCTGGCAGAGCTGCAGACCGTTCCTGCCGCCAGGGTCAGTGCCTGGCACAAGGTCAAGGTTGGGGAGGTGACCTTTGTGCTGATGCTGACGTCGCTGAGGTCCAGTGAGCAGCTGAAGGACCTGCTGCCCAAAACCAGTCCTGTGCAAGTGGGCCAGAGTGTGCTGTACCGATGGCAAGGGGAGCTCATTTATGTGAAGGTCGGTAGAGTTACTGTTCTTTAGAGTTTTTGTTTCTTTTTTGTTTTGTTTTGCTGAGCGCTCAGGCAGCAAGTATTGTTATTGGGAGGTTTTTTGTTTTTGGGATATGATTATCAGTTATGTTTATTTTTTGTTTTTTGTTGTTTTTATTTTATGTTCAGTCTTTTTCTGCATTTGGTTTATTGTGCTGTTTCATTTTATTTTCAGTTTTTTAAAATATTTTTTTAATATTAGTTTGTTTAGATTTTTGTTTGCAGATTTAAAGTTTGTCACTGTCCTCATTAGACCTATCGTCATTATCATTCATGTAGTGTTACTGTGGTTATTGTCTGTATAAATATCAATACTATTGTGTGAAGTAACTTCCATCAGTGTTGTTAGCATAGCGTGAGGTGGGGTTATTTCACACCTGAGCGACCATAATGTTCCTGGGAAAAAACTCACAGAACATTGTCTGCAAGTAACAAATAGCAAACAAGCAAAATAAACAAAAACCAAATATATATCTGTCCTTAAACTGGCAAGAATCAATCTGTGGTCGAAAAAACAAAACAAACAAGGAAGGTGGCAGGATGGTTAAGACATTCACCTGCCCCCCAAAAAAAAAGAAAAGAAAAAAAGGCATTCACGGACCTAACAAGAAAACTGTGAAGTTCTGGGTTTGATTCATTTCTGTTTTAGACAGATGCGTTATAACTAGACACTGATCCTCCAATTTCAACAGTAAAAACAACAAAGCTTTTTTTTTTTTTTTAAAAACACATAAGTGGAATTGTTTTCCAGACACTGTCATCCAATGGAGCCACAGCGGCGGATTCCTTCAGCGCAGGGGGCAAAACCTACTTCGTCATCGCCAACAGTGGGGTGGAGGGAGGGAGGGAGGTTCAGTCCATTCTCTACCGCCTGGACTCTGATGGCTCGGTGGAAACGGTCAGTGCTACTGAATTTTAGAAGTAGACATTTTGTTTATTCATTTACTCATCTCTTTGGGGGTGAGGGAGGAAGAGGGGAAGGAAAGGAAGGTGAAGGGGAGGGATATTTATGTATTTATTATTAACTTTGTAACATGCTGACAATGAAATGTTAAGAATCATAAAAGGTGTGTAAGGTTGATAACAAGGGTAAGTGTGTTGTGTCAAATTGATTTTTAGAAACTCTTTTTTTGGGGGGTGGGGGTGAGAGAAGGAGGAAGCAAGAAGGGAGGAAATATATTTTTGAAATGTTTATCATTTAAAACATGTTGTGAGTGATGAAAGGTGTGTACAGTTGATATGTCAGAGCAGTGATAATTCTGTTGATTCGCTATGCTTTTGTGGCTGAACAGTACTGTGGACTGCATCACGCTGCTTTGTGTGGAGCCTTGCCAGAAATTGCATGAGAGAAACATTTGTAAATGTCTCTATCTATTCACATGCATACACATGCATGTGCACACAACACACACATATTCATGTGCATGCATGATTACACACACATAGACACACACACACACACAACACACAACACACACATGTACACATTGTCTCAGTCTCTCCTCTCTCTCACTCTTTCTCTTACTGTCTGTTCTGTATGTATTGTGGCCAAAGGCCAATGTACATTAAACTAGTTCAGAATTCTCTTACTGTCTGTTCTATTGCTCTCTCCCTCTGATTGTTCATCTCTTTACTCATCTCAGTAGAGTTGGTTTTAAACCCTATTTCAATTTGTATATAGTTGGACAGCTTTCATCAGAGATTTAGAAAAGTTAAGAGGGGACAGCCCTGATATGGTCTCTGCAGTCAATGGAGCTATAAAGAAAAGTTTGGATTGGATCGCTTTTATCTCTCTCTGTCTCCACATCTCTCTGTGTCTGTTAGTATGTTCTTTCGAGCCAGAAGGCCCATAGAGCCGGAGCTTATCCCGGTTTCTGTAGCGTTAAGCGAACTGATGGTTTTTTCACCACCCCTGTGACAGGACGCTAGTCTGTCGCCAGATACTTCCCCAGCAGAGCTGGTACCCACTTGTACACCTGGGTGGATTGAGGAAAATAGGAGTAAAGTGTCTTTCCCAAGGACACAACACCGAGCCGAGCAGGGATCGAACCCGCGACCTCTGGATCACGAGTTGACCGCCTAAACCACTCGACCACGGTGCCTCCACTGTGTCTGTTAGTGTGTCTGTATATCACTCTCTCTTTCACTGACTTTGCTCACTCAACCATCATCATCATCGTCACTACTACTACTACTACCACTACTACCCCAGGTGCAAGGCCTGACCACGTACGGAGCGACCGATGTGAAGCACTTCACCGCCAACAACCAGCTGCACCTGGTCATCACCAACTCCTTGGACGACAGCAGCCGCTCCGACATCAAGTCCTTCGTCTACACCTGGAACCCCTCCACCCTCAAGTTCAACCTGTCGCCCAGCCAACAGATTGCCACCCTGCACGCCAGGGCTGTGGAGGTCTTCTCCATCAGCGGGGTGGTCTACGTCGCCGTCGCCAACTATTACGACAGGGTGTCCGCCTCCTATGAGACCCAGTGAGTGGAGTGCGGAAGTTCCATGGTCGGTAGGGCTTTAAACAGCAATATGGAACAGAATGAAAGGAGTGTGGAAGTTCCATGGTCGGTAGGGCTTTAAACAGCAATATGGAACAGAATGAAAGGATGGAACGGAATGAAAGGAGTGTGGAAGTTCCATGGTCGGTAGGGCTTTAAACAGCAATATGGAACAGAATGAAAGGATGGAACGGAATGAAAGGAGTGTGGAAGTTCCATGGTCGGTAGGGCTTTAAACAGCAATATGGAACAGAATGAAAGGATGGAACGGAATGAAAGGAGTGTGGAAGTTCCATGGTCGGTAGGGCTTTAAACAGCAATATGGAACAGAATGAAAGGATGGAACGGAATGAAAGGAGTGTGGAAGTTCCATGGTCGGTAGGGCTTTAAACAGCAATATGGAACAGAATGAAAGGATGGAACGGAATGAAAGGAGTGTGGAAGTTCCATGGTCGGTAGGGCTTTAAACAGCAATATGGAACAGAATGAAAGGATGGAACGGAATGAAAGGAGTGTGGAAGTTCCATGGTCGGTAGGGCTTTAAACAGCAATATGGAACGGAATGAAAGGAGTGTGGAAGTTTCAAGGTTGGTAGGGCTTTAAACAGCAATATGGAACGGAATGAAAGGAGTGTGGAAGTTGTGTGGTCGGTAGGGCTTTAAACAGCAATATGGAACGGAATGAAAGGAGTGTGGAAGTTTTGTGGTCGGTAGGGCTTTAAATAGCAATATGGAACGGAATGAAAGGAGTGTGGAAGAAAAATTCCTTTTCAGTTGTTGTAACCATCAGTTGTTTTTTTTAAATTTTGTGTAATAGTCATTTGCTTTGAGAAAAAAAAATGTACGTAATAAATCTACAATGAATATAATTACTAACTATTATGTCTTGGGCCAAAAGCTTTATCAGGTAATGGTAAGTTAAGCGAAGTGTTAGAGACTTTATCAAGTATGGATGAAAGTACAACAATATAACTGAAGGGAATAATTACAAACTAAGATACACATGAATCTGTAAAGGCTGCTTGTTGACAACCCTTACAAACTCGTGTATGTGACTGGTCACAGCGCGCAAATCCAACATCACTCAGTCAAAACTGCTAAATTCAGTGCACCCCTTCCTTTTACCACGTCCAAGTGTGGTCAGCTTCTGCTGTAATTAGCTGGGCTGGGATGGGATTCTTTATTCTTAATCTTTTTTTTATTTTGAGGATAATGGAATAAGCACCCATGTGCTTTTTGACATCCAGTCCCCTTGTGTATGCATTTTTGTCAATTTTGTCATCTGTTCCCATCGGCACACAATGGTCTGCTCTTCTGAAAAGCAGAATGGGTTTTAACATGTGCGCCAGATGTTCTGTTTGTGTTCATCACGGGACTTTGGTTTATAGTCTCATCTGAAGGACTTTTGGGGGGAGTGGAGTCGGCACTGATGTTAACTCTAGAGGAAAAAATCCTCTTGAACGAGATTTGAACCAGGGTCAGCAGATCATGAGTGCATCACTCTAAGCACCAGGCTATTCCGTTGGAATGAATAGCTGCTGGCAGTAGTGGGGGAAACTGACAGCCGTGTTGGGGTTGAAATTGCAGGTCAGTGATCTACCGCCGGGAATCGGATGGGTCCTTTGTGCAACACCAGCGACTGCCGTCCACAGGGGCCGTAGATGTCGCCTACTTCACCGCCAACAGTGCTCACTACCTGGTCGTCGCCAGCAACCGGCAAAACGCCATCAGTTCTCCCCAGACGTCTCACCTGTATCGCTGGAACGCCACCAGCCGGTCGTTTGTCCAGCGGCAGACCCTCAGCACCTCCAGAGTGACGGCTGTCAAAGTTTTCACCTTGGAGGATCAGACAGGTAGAGTAATGGTGGTGAAAGGTTTCACCTTGGAGGATCAGACAGGTAGAGTAATGGTGGTGAAAGTTTTCACCTTGGAGGATCAGACAGGTAGAGTAATGGTGGTGAAAGTTTTCACCTTGGAGGATCAGACAGGTAGAGTAATGGAGGATCAGACAGGTAGAGTATTGGTGGTGAAAGTTTTCACCTTGGAGGATCAGACAGGTAGAGTAATGGTGGTGAAAGGTTTCACCTTGGAGGATCAGACAGGTAGAGTAATGGTGGTGAAAGTTTTCACCTTGGAGGATCAGACAGGTAGAGTATGTGGTGGTTTCACCTTGGGGATCAGACAAGTTGTGGTGAAAGGTTTCACCTTGGAGGATCAGACAGGTAGAGTAATGGTGGTGAAAGGTTTCACCTTGGAGGATCAGACAGGTAGAGTAATGGTGGTGAAAGTTTTCACCTTGGAGGATCAGACAGGTAGAGTAATGGTGGTGAAAGTTTTCACCTTGGAGGATCAGACAGGTAGAGTAATGGAGGATCAGACAGGTAGAGTATTGGTGGTGAAAGTTTTCACCTTGGAGGATCAGACAGGTAGAGTAGTGGTGGTGAAAGGTTTCACCTTGGAGGATCAGACAGGTAGAGTAATGGTGGTGAAAGTTTTCACCTTGGAGGATCAGACAGGTAGAGTAGTGGTGGTGAAAGTTTTCACCTTGGAGGATCAGACAGGTAGAGTAATGGTGGTGAAAGTTTTCACCTTGGAGGATCAGACAGGTGGAGTAATGTGGTGAAAGGTTTCACCTTGGAAGATCAGATATATATGTATGGGATACTAAATCACAATGTGTAGGATGACATCTACACTTTAACTTGAACCCATTTCTTTTAAATTTACTTTGATTAACAAAAAAATTCTTTGAATCTTTTTTATTTTGGACTTATTCATTTTATAATGTCCCTAAAGAATTCTTCTCCATTCATATGATTTCTTGGTTTAAAGAAATATGTATTCAGGACAACATGGTTATCATTCACATAAACATTGTCAGCAACAACAAACCAACGGCCTGCACCATGGTCCAAAGGCCGAGCATTACAAATTTGGTTTGGCTTCTGCTACATTTCATGATGGGGACGGCATAGCTCAGTGGTCAGAGCACTCACTTTCCCCAGCTAAGGTTAAGCAGCAGTGTGGTTACCAAGTGGATGGGCGGCCATTTGCACACCTTGGCTTCAGTACAGTCCCCCCATTTCACCCAGCTGTAAACGAGTACCTGCCCCTTTAGGGTCAGGGAAGGTAAAGCAGAGATGGTCACCGCCCTCATATGCTGGCCCCTAGAGAAGCTGAGGTCTCTGATGCCTCACTCCCCTACGACCTTATAGGTTATGAGAACACCTATACTTTTTTACATTTCTTGATGACATTGAATAAATGTCTCACATTCACGTTGAATGACTTCACATCCACAGGTCCAGGTCATGAATGTATAACTGCTCCGTCTTTCTTCTCTCTGTCCACAGTGCTCCTCACCATCGCCAACAGCGTGGGGGCATCACAGGTCATGCAGTGGAACACCACCGCAGGTCGCTTTGACCCCGTGTGGTCCGGGGACCCCTTCCTGCTGCTGCAGCCAATCAGCATCCAGCAGTCGCAGGGCATGCTCCATCTGTTGGCTTCCGCTGACGTCGTTTCTCAAAATAACGCAACGTTGTATCAGCTGGCGCGGATCAGTGGTCAGAGTGACTTTGTGCAAAGGTTTGTTGGACTTGTACAACTTATGAAGTTTTAGATGCTTTCCTTTTTTGTTGGGATTGTTTAGTTTAAATAGCTTTTATTCAGAAATGGAACAAACATTGACATAAACAGCATTTGGAGTAATAGCAACAAGCTTGTAGCTTATAGTGTGCTCAAATAAACAATGAAAATGAACATGAACATGTTCGACTTATAAAGTTTTTGATGCTTTCTTTTTTTTTGGTGCATGTTAGTTACTGTTTTTGTGTGGTTAAATACAAAATGTACATTTTTAATGTGATAAAAGGGAGGCTGTTGTTGTACGACATTTGTTTAAAAATAAGATGGCTGCACCTTGTTTCACAAGCAAATGGAAAGAAAGCTTAGGAAAATACACACAGGCAAGCAAATTGTCAAATATTCATTTTAATTCCAATTGCATCTTCTTCATCAAACGCTCAGTCAGTAAGTATTGTTGTATGTTATATGAGTGAAGATGTGTTGGGCTGCCAATAAGCACCTGAAAAGTCAGGCCCAGCATATCTGACTTTGGTATGGGAAAGAACTGTTACCTTTTAAATCTTTATAAATGGATAAAAGGCAGGAAAGAGGACCAAAAAGGCCAAATATAGACAAGAAGGGGGTGACAGGAAGAAAAATTACCAAGCAAAAACAGAGGGGGATAGAAAAGAGGGAATTCCTAGCACAGAATGTTACCTTTTAAATCGTTATACATGGAAAAAAGGCAGGAGAATGGACCAAAAAGGCCAAAAACAGACAAGAAGGAGGTGACAGGAAGAAAAAGGACAAAGCAAAACAAAGGGAGGTAATAGAAAAGAGGGAATTCCTAGTGCAGAATTTCCAGAAGGTGGGGATGCTATTTATACTGACAGACCCCCAGTATCCCCACAGGAGAAAAAAGTTGCATCTGAAAAGCTGACTGGTTATTTGTGCGTATTTCTTTGTGTATATATATTTTTTAGTCGCTTCAGATTTTTTACTTTGCAAAAGAGATTTTTTTTTCCAATGTCGTTTTCTATTTCCTTTCCTTTTTTGTCTATACCAGGCGGGTGACCATGACCTTTGAACCCTCCCAGACAGTGTTGCACACCACTGCAGTGGTTCTGCAGGACGAGACTCCGGAGGACACGGAATCCTTCACCGTGGGTCTGACCAACCCACAGAACGGCGCCGAGATTGGTCCCCAGTCCTCCGTCACCATCAACATCCTGGCCAACGACAACGCTCACGGCATCATCCAGTTTGCCGCTGTAAGGACTCCCTGTGTGATCACTGATATAATACACATATATATATTATATATATATATATTATATATATATATATATATATATATATATATATATATATATATAATATATATATATATAATATGTCCTTCAGATGAGACTTAAAACCGAGGCCCCATGAGCAAACGCATGCACAACATCTTGCGCACATATTAAATCCTGTTCTGCTGTTCGAAAGAGTAGGCCATGATATATATGAGGCTATGATATATATGAGGAAATATAGTGAGGAAAAATAAGTGCAGGTAACCAGTTACAAATTCATTCCCATCACACAAATGGTTTTTGAGAAAAAGCAATTTTTTCACTACAATATAAAACTTGAAGGCAGCATATATATATATATATAGATAGATATATATATCTATATCTGTGTGTAGAGAGAGATTTAAAAAATTGTTTTTCTGTGTGTGTGTTTTGTTTTTGTTTGTTTGTTTGTTTTTCCCTTGGCTAGGGCTCTGAGATTCATCAATGGTGAATTTTTTGTGTCTGCAACCAATTTTGTCTGCAACCGTTTTTGTCTATCCTTAAGGAAGCTGTGATAGTTACAGCCCTTGATGTATCAACGGAGGCACCGTGGTTGAGTGGTTTAGGCGGTCAACTCGTGATCCAGAGGTCGCGGGTTCGATCCCCGCTCGGCTCGGTGTTGTGTCCTTGGGAAAGACACTTTACTCCTATTTTCCTCACTCCACCCGTAAAGACTGTCTTTCATAGGCAGAAATCGAGCAAAACAGAAAGAAAGGCGCAGACTACCACCAGCTTCTCGTCACTGGCAACATCCCCGAATCATGTGTCAGCCTGAGAATCCGAAGTCAGCTAGCAGGGCAGTACAGCGAAGACCAAGGAGGGGCACATGGAGAAGGAAGGAAGGAGGATCATGTCGGTGTCATTTTGTGCAACGGCTAACAACATAAATCAGTGGATGGCGTGACAGGCTCGAGATACTGCGCAAGGGGAGGTATAGGATTTGAGCTCCGTTCTTAGCACTTCGCTTCCGCTTCGTCGTGGCTGTGTTTTCAGCGGACAGCGATTTTCAACGTGAGATACGGCCTGCAAGCGTGACATGCCCCCCAAGATTGTCGTCTGTGGGATTGTGAAGACAGTCGTTATCGAGGACTTAAAAAGACGACAATGGTCGAGGCCAGTATCAGTAGTTTGCCATAACCAGTACTTGTCAGTGGTGAGTGTGTATGTTGTATGTGTGTGTGTGCGTGAGTCTCTGTGCTGTTGGATGACGATAGTGTAGGCTTAGGCTTGTTTGAGTGATATGTTGATTTGGATATTGAGAAGTTGTTGGTATGTTAGATGACTGGCACTGTAGTGATATGATATTGGTATAGATTTTAATTGTCACGTGTAATATGATTTGGATTTTGGAAAACGCTTATAATATGCTAGATGGTTCGTGTTGATGATTTGATGTGATATTACTGAGCACTGTTAGTGTGATTATGATATTGGTAGACTTACTGTCACTGTAATATGATTTGGATATGGAATATGATTAATGCAGATTTACTATGTCACTGTGTATGTTGATGTGTATTAGGGTATATGATAATTAGATGTAGCTGTTCACGTGTAGTGCAATATGGTACTTTTTACGATTACTGACACAGTGGATATGATTTGTGTAATATGTGAATATGATAATGCAGATTGATTATCTCCAGCTGTATTGCATGGGTGTACATAGTATTGATAATGAAGATTACTGTCACTGTAATTACAATTTATGTTTGGGAATGTAAATACTGTTGCTGTTTTTGTCATTGAGTATGATTTGGTACATTGCATATGAGTATGTATGCAGTTTTCTTTCTCTGTATTATGACTTGTGTAGACGAAATATAAGTTGTTAACGTAGTTGATTAGTGTATGAGTTGCTACCAGAAACAGTCAAAATATCATCTTGCGATGTTGTATTGGAATACAATCAGTATGACACAAATGGTGTATAAGGGGGCGGGGGAACTCAACAATAGTAGAAACAAAGGCAAACAAGACCAAAATGAAGAAAAACAGAGCAGAATAGATGAAATTAAGATACTTGCATTTTTTTGTTTTTTGTTTGCTCGGCTAGAGCTGCGCAGGTCTCAGCCCTATAGTGAGTTTTGGGTATGTGGCTGTTTTTGCCTGCCAGATAGTAGGCCCGTTCCAACTTCCGGGATGCACTTTGCGTCTCAAAAATGGTTCCTGACACAACAACACTCAAGCAAGAAAAGACGCCAGATACGACCGCGCTTGTTCCCCCCCCCCCCCCCCCCCCACACCACACACAATGAAAAAAGTGGATAGACATTGTTCTGAAATGCTATTAACTACAACATATACTACTTCGCTGTACAACATAAACAGGAAAACAATTATGAGCAAAACATGTAAGAGACTCCAGAATTCTATAAAGCAACAGAAAAAGAACTGTATGAAGAAAAACGCAACATAAAACATTAGAATCTAATAATCGAATTTGAACAGTTTACATAAAAGGAGCAAGATTAAAAAAACCCACCATAATGGTAGAAAATTTCTTTTAACACAGATAGTTAAAACATGACTTGACCCAACACAAATGACAGAGAGTATTTGTGATTCTATCATGTGGCCGATGCTGTTGAATCTCTTTCAGTCCAAGAAGAGGTGGGGCCTAGGACGGTGGATCCTGTTGGACGACGCTTCGGCAGTTACGGCGTCATCAACTGTGGCGCTACCAAACACAGCCATCTCCGCAACTGCTGGCGTTGGATTACATCCTGCAGAGGTGGAACCTTCAATTTGGATGTCGGGCAGAAGATTGGCGTACGAGCAATGTCAGCTTCTGATAGGACGGTCTCATTGGGAGTTTGAGGAGAAGTTCACTGTCGCACCGTTGACAACCCTCAAGGTCAGTGTCCTGTCTTTTGTTATTTTGTTTTATGTGTGTTTATTATTGTTTTTGTAAAAAATTTTATTATTATTATTATATTCTTTTATATCGAGGGATAATGGAATAAGCACTTATGCGCTTTCTTTTTTTAATCCGGTCCCTGTGTGTATTGCCTGTGTTTTGTCAATTCTGTCATCTGTTTCCCACCGACACACACATGTTTAAGTTGGTGTGTGATGATAACTCAGTGATTAAGCGTCTGTTTATCTGAGGCATTCTTTCTGCACAAGTTCTGAAAAATTAACCATCGACTGTTGAAATGGGACACCCTGATTTGTTGGCGACATGGAAGAACTTGAGGCTATAAATACTTTTGACACAGGAGTACTCTTCAACGTGGAGGATTCAGGGAATTGTTTTCTGTAAGTCTTTCTGGAAAAAAGCAGAAGAACGGGACTGAAGAAGGCAGAAAAAGGACTCAAGAAGGTAAGAAGGCAGGAAGAACGGACCAAGACGGAGGATGACAGGAAGAAAAGACGAACAAGGCAGAAGCAAAGAAAGGCTAGAAATAAGAGGGAATTCCTGGCACAGAATTTCAAGATGGTGGGGATGATATCTTATATGACAGGCACCCGATCATCCACTGGAGCTTTGATTTGTTTGCTTTACAAGATTCAGGCGCTATTTTATATTAAAATTCCATAGACATTATTATTTATTATTATTATTATAATCAAAGATGCAGGTTTATTTTCTCTCTTTTTTGTTCAAGCTCAGACGTCAATTATGTGTTGTCTCTGTCTCTGAGCATAGAAAAGATGCTTCACGCTGCGTTAAGCGCCTGACTGAGAATAACATAGGGCTCATGGAGAAGCTGCACTTTGGCTTTGGAACTGAAGTCCTAGTAGTGTATTGGGGTTCTGATGTGCAGGGGGGGCTTGTTTGAGAGGGCTGGTTGTGGGACGGCCACAGTGCTCATCCTGAGTCTGACTTCCCTAACGGAAGTTCGTTTCCTGGGGGAGAAGGAGCGCAGCTCATCCCCAACACCAGCACCCTCCCCAGACCCTGACCCTCGCACTGTGGCGGAGAATGTCGCGGTCTCCGGGTGTCAGACAAGGTGTGAGTTGCACAGGCGAGGAGTCGTGATTAAGAGAGCGATGAGTTTGGTGTAGTAAAGAGAAGTGAGGAGTGTGTTTAGTAAAAAGAGCGTGGGAAGTCGTGAGTAATAGAGAAGTGAGTGTGAGACTTGGAGTTAGGAGGGCGAGGAGTCATGAGGTAGAAGGACGAGCGAGGTAGTCGTGAGTAAAGAGAGCGAGGAGTACTGTGTAGAAAGAGTGTGGGAGGAGGTTGCAGAGGATGTAGCGAGGATTTGGTGGTTAAGGAGAGGGCTAATGTGGATGAAGTAAGAGACGAGCGAGTAGAGATGATTAAGAGAGAGGTGCGGAGAGTGAGTAAAAGACGAGCGAGGGAGTCATGAGTAAAGAGAGCGGAGAGTCTGTGGTAAACAGAGAGTGAGGAGGTGATTAAGAGAGATCGAGGATTTGTGTGTAACGAGATCGAGGATTACATGGTAAAGAGAGCGAGGAGTCGTGCCTTATCCCCCCCCGATTCCGAGGAAGTCTGTGGTACAAGAGTGAGGAGTCGTGTAGTATCAGAGAGCGAGGAGAGTCGTGTATGTAAAAAGAGGGGAGGAGTGTCGTGAGTTGGAGGGCGGGAGTCATGAGTAAAGAGAGCGAGGGAGGGTGGTAAAGAGAGCGAGGAGTCTTGGTTGAAAGGGAGGAGGCGCGTTCGTAGGGAGGTAGAGAGATGAGTGAGGATGGTGGTAGAGGATTGTGTTGATGTAAGGAGAGCGAGTATGTGGTGAGTTAGAATGAGAGCGCGCTCGTAGTGGATGGAGTAAAGGGAGCGGAGTAGTGGGGTTAAGAGAGAGATGCGAGGTTGATTGGTATGTTGTAAAGAGAGCGAGGGAGTGTTTGGGTGAGTAAAGAGAGGGAGGAGTCGACGTTAGTAAAGAGAGGATGGGTCGTGAGTACAGAGAGCGAGGAGTCGTGAGTAAAAGATAGCGAGGGAGTCGGGGAGTAAGGAGATGCGGGGTGGGTGGTTCTAAAGAGAGGGAGGAGTATTGAGTTTAAAGCGCGCAGGGAGTCGTGAGTAAGAGAGGAGAAGTCCTGAAGTTAAAGAGCGGAGAGTCGGGGAGTAAAGAGGAGCGAGGAGTTCGGGAGTATGAGACGGGCGAGGAGTCGGGGGAGTTAACAGAGATGTGGAGTGAGCGAGGAGTCGGCAGGTAAGAGAGTGAGGAGTCGGGTAGTACAGTGAGCAAGGTTATGTCGGCGAGAGTAAAGATAGTGAGAGTCGGAGTTTAAGGAGAGCGACGATGGGAGAGTAGAAGAGAGCGGGGTCGGTGAGTAGGAGGGGCACGAGGAGTCATACGAAAGAGAGGAGGGGAAGGGGTTTTTTCATGAGTTAAAGAGGTGAGGAGTCGTGAGTAAGAGTGTGCAAGGAGGTCGCTGAGAATAAGAGAGTGAGGAGTCGTGAAGTAAAGAAGAGCAAGGAGTCGTGAGTAAGAAGAGGATGATCTTTTAACGGTGTGAGGAAATAAGTCATGAGTAAAGAGCGAGGCTGTATGAGTAAGAGGAAGAGAGTCTGTGGAGTATAAGAGAGCGAGGAGTCATGAGTTAAAGCGAAGGAGTATGAGTTAAGGTGAGGGAGTCGGGAGTAAGAGAGCGATGAGTGGAGTTAAAGAGCGCGAGGAGTCGGATTAAAGAGATGTGAGGAGTCGGAGTAGAGGAAGTGAGGAGTCGTCGGAGTAAGAGTCGTGGGAGTCGGGAGTAAAAGAGAGCGAGGATGTCGGGTAGTAACAGAGACGTGATGGAGTGGGCGAGTGAGTCAGAGTAAAGAGGAGGGTGGTGAGAAAAAGAGCGAGGAGTCATGAGTATAATAGAGGGAGGAGTCGCGTGAGTATTAAAAGAGGGAGAGTTTTCGTGAGTAAAAGAGGGGGAGTCTGGAGTAAAATGGAGGGAGGAGTCTGTGAGTTAAAAGAGGGTGGAGTCATGAGTAAAGAGAGGAGGAGTCCGTGTCTAAAGAGAGGCGAGCGGGTGTTGAGTAAAAGATAGAGCAGAGTATTGTGTGTGCGAGTATAGAGAGCGAGAGTAAAAGAGAGCGCAGGGTCGTGTGTTTAAGAGGAGCGAGGAGTAGTGTGTAGACAGAGTTTTGTTGAGAGTGTGGAGTGGCGAGGAATGGTCGAGAGTAAAGAGGGAGGGAGTGGGTGATGTAAATATGTAGCGAGGACAGTCATGAGTCAAAGATGGGAGGAGTCGTGAGTAGAAGAGGGAGGAGTAATGCGTAAATGAGAGGGAGGTTTTGCGGTGGTAGAGGAGCGTGGGGTTTTTGAGTTAAACAGAATGCGAGTAGTGGGAGTAAAGAGAGCGAGGAGTGTAAAAGTTGCGAAGAAGTCGTTGAAGTTGAGAAGCGTGGTGTCGTGAGTAAAGAGAGCGAGGAGTCATGGTGTAGAACAAGAGCGTAGGAAGTCGTGAAGTAAAGAGAGTGAGTGTTGTCCTGGAGTTAAAGAGTCGCGAGGAAAAGGTTCGTGTTGAGTAGGAGGGCGAGGAGTCGTGTGTAACAGAGAGCGAGGAGTCATGAGTTAAAGAGCGAGGAGTTCCTGAGTAAGAGCGCAAGGGTCGTGGGTAAGAGAGCGATGCGTCATGAGTTATTAAAGGATTGCGAGGAGTCATGATTTTAAAGAGCGAGGGATGTAGGGAGTAACAGTGAGTGAGGCGTGGCGAGGGTCAGAGCGCTAAAGAGGGAGTGAGGTTGGTGACTTAAAGAAGAGCGAGTGATTCATGAGTAAAAGAGGGAGGAGGTCGTGAGCGCATAGAATAGAAGGGAGATGTGTAAGTGAGAGTGCAAAGACTAGGAAGGGAGGAGTTCGTTGAGTGAAAGGAGGGAGGATTGTTTGAGTAAAAGAGAGGGAGGAGAGTCAAATGTGGGTGACAAGAAGGCGAGGGGGTGTTGAGTAATAAGAGTGAGCGAGTCGTGGCTGAGTTAACAGAGAGCGACGGAGGAAAGACGATGCGTGTGGATGCGTGAGTAAAAGAGAGCGAGGGTGCTGGTGAGTTAAAGAGAGCGCGTAGTGGTGAGTAAAGAGTATGGAGGAGTCCGGAGTAAGAGAGCGAGGAGTTTCGGGAGTAAAGAGAGCGAGGAAGTTCAGGGTTTGTTACAGAGTGTGAGGTAAGTGGCGAGAGCGTCGAGTAAAGAGGAGAGTGCGTGTGTAAAAGAAGCAAGGAGGCATGAGTAAAAGAGGGAGGATGGTCGGTGAGTAAAGACGGGAGGAAGTCATGAGTTAAAAAGAGAGGAGGAGTCGTGAGTAAAAGAGGGAGGAGTCGTGAGAAAGAGAGGGAGGAGTGTGAGTATAATGAGAGTACGAGGGTAGTTGAGTAAAAGAGAGGAGTAGTGTGCGAGGTAAAAGGGGAAAAAATAAGTGCGAGGGTTCCTTAGTGGTGAGTTAAAGAGCGGCAAGGAGCGGAGAGTAATTGAGGGTGAGGAGTGGTGAGTAAATGAGAATGAGGAGTTCGTGAGTAAAGAGAGCTAAGAGTGATGAGTAAAGAGAGGCGAGGAGTCTATGAGATAAAAGAGCAGCGATGGGGGTGGTGAGTAAAAATGAGAGCCGAGAGTGGCGAGTAAAAGAGATGTGAGAGAGGCGGGAGTAAAGAGAGGCGAGGAGTCGGGATAGTAAAGAGAGCGTGGTAATAGGGTGACGTATCTGAGACCGAGGAGTGGTGGAGTAAGAGTGCAAGGACATGGTGGAAGTAAGAGAGCGAGGGAAGTCGTGAGTTTAGATTCCTGTGTGAATCTGAATTTTTAACCCATCTGTTAGATTTTGAGTAGAGGTGTGTGTGTTGTCCGTTGTCCGAGTGTTGTGTTATGCGTAGTGTGCATGCCTGGTTATGGGAGTGCATGTGTGTGCCGTGTGTATGTGTGTGTGCATGCATGCATCCATAATCAACAAAGTTTCCTCCATGTAAGCCACTGAGCTGTTTAACTCCAACGCACCATTCACAGATTTTCTCTCTCTCTTCTCTGTCCATCATCCTCACATTGATTCGCACAGAGTGTTCCTAAGGGTCACATATCCCACACACACTGTTCTGAAGGTGTTATGGGCATCATGGGCCCCCAACAACCCCATCCTGGAGCTGTCCAGCCACAGCAGACGTCAGTCACACAGCATAAGGGAGGGGAGACGACCAAGGGTCAGTTCACCTGGAGGGGACGGGGAATATTCAGTCGGGCAGAAGCTGTTCACGCTGACGGTCAAACCTAACACCAGCCTGGGAAGTGGCCAAAACTGCTTCTCATTTGACATCTTACAAACAATCCAGGCCACCCCGGACCTCATCGGCAACGGGTGTTGGATGTTCAGCCCCACTCGCTGGCCAGGTGGGTGTTCACCGTAAGTACAGGCGATTCGATTGGTGGTGTTAATACAAGGCGTTCTTGATTGGTTGGCTGTTAAGTACAGGCGTTTTGATTGAGTTGGTGTTAAAGTACGGCGTTTGATTGGTTGGCTGTTAAGTGGACAGGGCCGTTTCGATTGGTTGGCTGGTTAGTACTGGGCGTTTTCGTATTGGTTGGCTGTTACATACTGGCGTTTCGATTGTAGGCTGTTAAGTAAGGCGTTTCGGATTGGTAGGCTGGTTAAGTACATGGCGTTTGGATTGGTTGGCTGTTAAGTACAGTCGTTTTGATTGGTTGGTGTTACGTACGAGTGTTTGGATTGGTTGGCTGTTAAGTTAAGGGCGTTTTAGCATGGGTTTGGCTGTTAAGGAATACAGGCGCGTTTCGATTGGTTGGTTGTTAAGAACAGGAGTTTGATTGGATGGCTGTTACGTACAGGCGTATTGATTGGTGTTGGTTTTTAAGTACAGGCGTTGTTGATTGGTTGGCTGTAAGTACAGGCTCAACTTTGATTGTATTCATTTGAAGAATGGATATTTTCATGGGGCTATTTTCTCCTGAGGGGGAGCAAGGGGCCTGTCAGTTGTCACAGCTATCCCCCACCGTTTGGAAAGTTCTGTGCAGGAATCCCCTTTTTTCTATATCCCTCTGCCTTTTGTTTTTGCTTGTTCCTTTTTCTTCCTGTCCCTCTCCTTGTCTTTGGAAGTCAGTGACATTGAGCTTGACTTGTCGGGCAACAAACACATGTTTGGCTATGTGTGTGGATAAATGGTGGTTTGCTGCCCTGAGCATTTTATGATGTACAAGAACCGCGGATATTCCTGGTCGACCAAATGCCAAGATCGATGTTAAACATCGTTATTTTAAACATATGTCCAAGATTGTTATATTTGAGATTTGTCATCAGCTATAAGCATTACTCGTTGCATCCGTTTTTTTCTTCCTTTTTTTCCTTTTTTGGCAATGTTTCTCCAGGGGAGTTTGACCATTGACGAGCTTTCTCATCTCTCTCTGTTTTGAGCTGTCTCCCTTAATTTATGCCCTGTCTCTAAGATCATCTGCAAGACAGGTAAGCACAGGTTTTGCTTAGGTCTTCCTTTGGTCTCTTTCCATTCCACTCACGAAGTTCATTGCTCCTTTTCTATGGATGTGGTGGTCTGCTTTCCGGTTTGACGTTGACCAAACCAGCGCGCCAAGGGGTGGGGGGGCGCGGCGCGGGTTTTTCTATTGGTACTAGATACAGCCTTAAGATCATTCAACTTTGTTTTTCTTTTTTTTCACATTTCGCCATAGTTCTTCATGCGTGATCCTGTCTTCCCATTTGATTCTTTGTCATGTAGTGTTAGCATTCGGTTTTCAAAGTTCTTAGCATAATAAATTATATTTTCAACATAAATAATGTATTTGTTTTGTAGTCTTGGTGTGTTGTGTGTGTTTGTTATTTATGTTATTTTATTATTTTTTTATATTGTTACTCTTTTTTATTCGAGGACAATGAAATTAAGCACTTATAGCTGCTTTTTTACCTCTAGTCCCCATGTGTATGCCGGTTTAGTTAAATGAGCTTAGCCATGTGTTCCCTTGCACACATGGCCTACTCTTACAAAAGGCTGAACGGATTTACGGTGCGCAGATGTTTGCTTGCATTCGACACAGTGGACTCGCGTTTATAGTTTCATCTGGAGGGACTTTTGGGCGAGGTGGAGGACTGCATGATGTTAACTTCAGGGGGAACATATCATCTTGAACGGGAATCGGGACCCGGGTCGTCAGATGCAAGGCAAGTGTCTCATAACCTCTAGGGCTTATACAGTCCCGTTGTGTGTGTTTCTGTGTCTTCAATTTTATGTCTGGACACTTAAAGTGGTATTAACGATGGAGGGTGGGAGAGGTAGGGGGTGAGGGGGCAAGAATTTAATGAGATAATGGCTATAGTATAAAGAGATGAGTGTTGGTATGAATGCGCATTAACAAACTATATCAAACTACTATAACTGTTAATGTTGCAAAAACTGACAAAGAAATACAAAAATTAAACAGGACAATTGGAAAACTCGCTCACTCTTAGTTGGAAAAATAACAATTGTGAACTACTTGTTATCAGCAGGTTAGTGTAATCAAGCTATATAGTAGATCCCAAGATCATACCTTTACGCTAAAAAGAGAAATTACTAGAGATTGCCAACAGAACAAGGCTATATCACATAACAACTCTGGATTGAGGTTAAAACTTCCGCAGAGCTTATCTTGAAATGAAGGTTAAAAAATATCGTTTTTAAACTTGACATCGATACAGACCTTGAACGAAGGAAAGTTTGATCACCACATTACTATCATTATAATATATTGGCAAATTTTGCTTCAAAGGCATTTAACTTTCAACTCTGTATATTTAGAGAATCATTTTTCTAGCTACAGATTTTCGAAAGCTCGTTACTATGTACAATGTTCTCAATATCAATATACCATGTTTTTCTCTGTGTGAATGCTTATAACCCCTCTGCATTCCTCTGTGTGCACATACACATACATGTGTGTGTATATGTGTATTTTGTGTGTATGTATATGTTGTCGTGTGTGTGTAATATATATATGTATTTGTGTAGGTGTGTGTGTATGTGTGGTCATTATGATTTGCGCGCGAAGTGTGTGGTGATGTGTATATGTGTGTGGTGTATGTGTAGTTTGAATGCTATGTGTGTGTATGTTTGTGTGTAGTGTGTGTGTGTATGTATGTGTGTATGTATGTATGTATGTGTGTGTGTGTGTGTGTAGCTGTTACTGGTTTCAAAAGTTTGGGACCACAATGAATCATGGAGTTACGGTGTTGCCCTGGTGGAGCGAGAGCTGCAGGAAGCCTGTAGGACAGCGCCCAGGTCCTCAGGTTCCCCGTCACCCGCGCAGAGTCACTTAGAACCTGCAAGTAAGTGGGGAGATGCCTGCCACGTAGTCGAGACTTCTGCAGGGTACAGGTGTGCTGTGTCTGTCCTTCGTCATGCCGCGGCTTAGAGTTTCGAGGTTCATCCATCTTGAGAGAGTGAGATTTTTGTGTGTGCTCGGCCGTTTTGTCCGCCTCGTTAATTAAGAGAACATGCATTGTGACTTGAGGGACGTAACTGAGTCTACACAATATGCCATCGTGTGGCGTGCGTTTTTGTAATTATATATTCTGTTATCCGTTAGCGCCTGCCACAGTGTGCCTACTCTTCCAAAAAGGCAGACTTGGTTTTAATTTGTGTGGCAAGATGTTAGAGATCTTGTGATTCAGAACACACTGGGACCTTGGTCTGTAGTTTGATGTGAAGGACTTTCAGGGGATGGAGTTGGCACTCTGATGTTAAGGAAAGGTAAAGGCTGTCCTTAACCTATATGTGGTCGTTGGGGATGTGAAGGCATCAGCGACCACCAACTTCTCAATGGTCCAACATATTGAGGTCGGTGTCATCCTCCTCATAACTCGACTGCTTTACTTTCCATGACTCTTAAAGAGGCAGGTACCCATTTACGATGGGTGAACTGGGAGACTGTTACTGAAGCCAAGTCGCACAAACGGTCACCACCTCATCCATGTGGAGTAACTTGTGGCTCGATGCTGCTTAACCTTTAATCTGGGGGAAAGCCGTGTTGCCTTCTGACCACTGAGCTGTTCCCTGTACTCCACCATAAGACTTAGTGTGAAGAATCCAGGGAAACAATCCTGTTGAATGGGTGTCTTGGTTAGGTAAGCTGACATACCTTTGGCATTTGATGTGTGTGTGTGGGTTTATTATGTGTTTTGTGTGTGATATGATGGTCGCTCATTGTATGTACTCGATGGACGATCAAGTTGTTGGATACTGCTATGCCAGGCTGCCTGATGCCTTTCTCGAGCCTGAACCAGGAAGACACCTGATGGTTTTTCCTTTAAGATCTCAAACTATGATACCGATTCAAAGTGTAGCCTCGGTTGGTTGCGTAAACTAAGATTGTAACCCCGATACTAGGCCTGGTTCTAGCAAACATACCTGAAATGACTGATGGCTCATGAGCGATCTTAATAACAGCTAATCTCTAGACTGTTGACTGATGGTCACGCAGTTCTTTATACATATAACCTTTACTTGGCCGGGTTCTTAAACTAGGTTACCATACTCTAAAGGCCTGGTTTCGTTATGGTGCCTGGTTCTTAAAAATTTACACGATGCTATGGCCTGGTTCTTAAACAGTACCGATACTATTGGGCTCTCTGGTTCTTAAAACATTACCCATACTATGGACTGGTTCTTAAACATTTACCGTACTATGGCCTGGTTGCTTAAGACATTACCATTCTATGGCTGGTTCGTTAACATTACCCATTCTGGTTTGGCGTCCTTGGTTCTTTAAACATGTAACGTTACTATGGCACTGGTCTTAAAAAATTTACGATTCTATGGCCTGGGTTCTTAAAGATTACCCCATTACTATGGCTGGTTCTTAAACGTCACCCATACTATGCCTCGTGCTTAAACGTTCACCCATACTGATGGCTGGTTCTTCAAACGCACCCGTACTATGGCTGGGTGTTCTTGTAAGTGTCGTCTCCCATACTATGGCCATGGTCACCTTACTATGCCTTGGTTCTTAACGTCACCGCATACTATGGGGCTGGTTCTTAAACATCACCCATACTATGGCCTTGCGTACTTAAACATCACCAATACTATGGCCTGGTTCTTAAACGTCAACCATACTATGGCCTGGTCACCCATACTATGGCCTGGTTCTTAAACGTCACCCATATTTGGCCTGGTTCTAATCGTCACCCATTATATGGCCTGGGTTCTTAAACGTCACCCATAGCTATGGCACTGGTTCATAAACGTTCACCCATACTATGGCCTGGTTCTTAAACGTTTCACCATACTCATGGCCTGGTCCATTAAAACGTCACATACTTGGTGGCCTTGTCTTAAACGTCAACCCATACTATGGCTGGGTCCTTAGAACGTCACCCATATATGGCTCTGTCCTAAATCGTCACCCATACTATAGATGCTGGTCCTTAAACGTCACCCATTACTATGGGCTGGTCCTTAAACGTCACCATACTCTGCTGGTCCTTAAAGGCATCCCATACTAGGGCCTGGACTTAAAACGTCGACCCATACTATGGTGGTCCTTAACGTCACCCATGTACTATCGCCTGGTCCGTGTTAAACGACACCCATAATACTTGGCTAGTCGGTCCTTAAACGTGCACCCATACTATGGGCTGGGTCCTTAAACGTCCCCCCCCCACAAAACCCCTACTATCGGGCTGTCTCTTAAACGCGTCACAATATATGGCCTGGTCCTTAAACGTTCAGCCATTCTATGGCCCTGGTCCTTAAACGTCACCCATACATATGGCTCTGGTCTAAAACGACACCCATTCTCTGGCCGTGTTCCTAAACGTTCACCCTTACTATGGCCTGGTCCTTAAACGTCAACCATACTATGCCTGGTAGTTCCTTAAACGTACACCATACTATGGCATGGTCCTTAACGAACCAGACTATGGGGCCTGGTCCTTACGGTCACCTCTTACTATGGCCGCTGGTCTTAAACGTCACCTTACTATGCTGGTTCTTAACGTCACCGCTATTACTATGGCCTGTTCTTAAGCGTCAACCATACTATGGCCTGGATTCAGTCTATGGCCTGTTTGGTTCTTAACATTACCGAATACGTGGCGCCTGGTTCTTTGTAAACATCACCATTATATGGCCTGGTTCTTAAACATCTGCGCATTACTTAGTGGCCTGGTTCTTAAACATTCACCCATAAATGTGCCTGGTTCTTAAAACATACCTTATACTATGGCCTGGTCTTTTAAAGATTTCCTACTATGGGTGCCTGGTTTTAGAACTTCACCATACATTGCCTGGTTTCTTAAACATTTACCCATACTATGGCCTGTTCTTAAACTTTACCCTTACTATGGCTCTGGTTCTTAACTTTACCAAACTATGGACTTGGTATCTTTAACATTACCATTACTATGCTTGGTTTCTTAAACATCACCCATACTATGGCTGGTTCTTAAACATCACCCATAGCTATGGCCTGGGGTTCTTAAACATCACCCTTACTAGGGCCTGGTTTTAACGTTCACCATACTATGGGCCTGGTTCAATAAACGTCGCCATAGCTATGGCCTGGTTCTTAAACGTCACCATACTGGTGCCTGGTTCTTTAACCGTCACCCTTACTATGCCTGGTTCTGGAAACGTCACAAATATAGGCTGGTTCTTAAACGACACCCTTCTAATGGGTGCGCTGGTTCTTAAACATCACCATACTATGGCCTGGTTTCTTAAAATCACCATACTATGCCTGGTTTCAACAGATTCTCACTGGGAAGTGCTGCCCCGGGTTCCTATCATTGACGACATCCCCAAAAACGGACGTGTAGTAGGCGACTGGGTGCGTCAGGGGGAGATCACCCCCCCCCCGCCGCCCCCCCCGCGCGCCTGCCCCCCCCTCTCTCTCAGATTGTTCCAGAGACGATTATACGGAGCTGACTGAAGAGTTCACTCTGGTGTCATCGAACCCACGCTGGAAGGAGGAGCGACCTCAACAATTGCAGCCAGGCAGGCCAAAATTTTAAAATCAGGAGACCGGTCTTTTGATTGACAAGACAGCCCCCCTCCCCCACGTGTCCTCCCCCCTTAATGGGTGATGCCAGGGAGCCTGTCAGTAATAAATAGCGTCTGATCGTCTGGAAATTCTGTAGACTTGAGTATTCTCTGGTTTCTCTGGCCTCTCTTTGTTTTCTGCCTTGTTCCTTTTCTTCGCGTCACCTCCTTCTGTTCTATTTTCTGCTGCATGGTCCATTCCTCCTGCCTTTTTTCCAGAAGATTTGAAGAGATAAACAATTTTCTTCCCTTGCTGAAGTTGGATGTGCTGGGTTCTGAGGGTCTCAGTGCGCTTTAACGGCTGTGCAAGCAATTTGTTGACTCACGAGAGAAAGAAATACTGTAGGTGTATAGACGTGTTACAGGTACAGCAAACAAGCCCCCTCTACACCTGTTGTAATACCTGTAGGCAATATAAATGTTACAGTTTTACATCCCCTATGTATACCTGTTTATACATGTAGGTGATGTACATTGTAAGTTTAGACAACCCATGTTACCTGTTTATACCTAGAGGTGATGTAATGGTACAGATACACATCCTCCCGTATGTATACCTGTTGTATACCTGTAGGCGATTATACATTGTTACAGGTGCAACAACTAACCCATGTATACCTGATTATACTGTAGTGATGCTCAGGTACAACAACATCCCCCCATGATATACTGTTTACACCTGTAGGTGCGTTACTGTTACAGTCAACGACATAACCCCGCACATGGCCTGTTTGGTTTTGCGGTATCACCTGGCAGCGGGTAGTAGTGGACCCAGGGACTGTCACGCAGCCTGAGTGATTCGCAACTTCACACGCACCGCGGGAACCTTTGGCGTCGTCATTGCCTCCTACAGCGTGTCCTGGGTCCAGGTTCGCCGCCTTGCTTTTCCCTTGAGTGCTTTTTGCAAATAGTTTTTTTGGTCAACACGGTAGCCGAGTGGTTAAGACCATTTGACGTTCAATCCTGTGGAGTCCATGAGTCATGGGGTTCAAATCTGATGGGGCGGTCTGGTGAATTAAAGGTGGGATTTTAAACGATCTTTCAGAGCAGCTTCAAGTGCAGACCTGCTAATGCCTTAGTTCCCTGCAAGTTTTACACACATACACGAAGATCAAAAATGGTATAAAAGATCTGTAAGTTACGTCGCAGCGTTTGGTGGGGTATGGCAAAAACAAGATGTACCAGCATACATCTCCAAAGTCGGAATGCATGCTTACCTTCAGGTGGGCAGAAAACGGTCAGCATGCATTAAAATCTCACCATTGGTGAACGACTCTGAGCTTGGCTGAGGAACCAAAAACCAGAGGAAAACCAAAAGCCAACAAAAAAAGATGTTGGGACATCTACACTAGGTGGGATTATTGTTGTTGGTTGTTGTTTTTTGTCTTCTTTATATATTTGATCCGGTATTTATGTCAGCGGTTCGGTGAGTGTTTAGAAAACATCTCGAATACCCAGTATACATCCTGATATCAGAATGCATCTACCTTCAAGGTGGGTTAAAAATGGATGGTTGACGCAAAATCTCACCATTGTAAACCTTTGGGATCTGTAAGCCGTAGGAATGAAAACAAGAGAGGAAGGAAAAAAAAGTAAGGGTTGCATTTAGCAGAACAATGTACACTGACCCAGTCATCATTTCTATATGTCCCCAGCCCTGTCAGGGGGAAGCGGTTTAGCCTAATTCAGGATTCGGGTCTCTCGGTTGGAATGTGTTTTGAGAGAAGCCGCTCACATGGACAGCGTGACGTACTCTGCTGCCTCATCCTGGGTTCAAGGATTCCGGATGTGGGAGTCTTCTTCACCCTCACCTTGTAAGGGAAGGCGCATACTGTTGGGAAGGGATGTGAGTGAGCTAGTGTGTTGTATTTGTGTCCAGTTTTGTAACGTGGGTGTGTGTAGTGTGTGTGTATAGTATGTGTGTGTAGTGTGTGTGGTGTGTGAATAGATAGAAGTAAAAAAAAATAGGGGGAAACTTGGATATAGATAGGTTGTCGGGACGCGAGACTGAGATCAATAGATACGATGCGGTCGCTCGCTAGACAGTTAAAGTATGATGAGAGAGAGATATTTTTAAATAGATGGATGGACGGATCGGACAGATAGAGAAACTACACCTCGTAAAGACTGTCTTTCATAGGCAGAAATCGAGCAAAACAGAAAGAAAGGCGCAGACTACCACCAGCTTCTCGTCACTGGCAACATCCCCGAATCATGTGTCAGCCTGAGAATCCGAAGTCAGCTAGCAGGGCAGTACAGCGAAGACCAAGGAGGGGCACATGGAGAAGGAAGGAAGGAGGATCATGTCGGTGTCATTTTGTGCAACGGCTAACAACATAAATCAGTGGATGGCGTGACAGGCTCGAGATACTGCGCAAGGGGAGGTATAGGATTTGAGCTCCGTTCTTAGCACTTCGCTTCCGCTTCGTCGTGGCTGTGTTTTCAGCGGACAGCGATTTTCAACGTGAGATACGGCCTGCAAGCGTGACATGCCCCCCAAGATTGTCGTCTGTGGGATTGTGAAGACAGTCGTTATCGAGGACTTAAAAAGACGACAATGGTCGAGGCCAGTATCAGTAGTTTGCCATAACCAGTACTTGTCAGTGGTGAGTGTGTATGTTGTATGTGTGTGTGTGCGTGAGTCTCTGTGCTGTTGGATGACGATAGTGTAGGCTTAGGCTTGTTTGAGTGATATGTTGATTTGGATATTGAGAAGTTGTTGGTATGTTAGATGACTGGCACTGTAGTGATATGATATTGGTATAGATTTTAATTGTCACGTGTAATATGATTTGGATTTTGGAAAACGCTTATAATATGCTAGATGGTTCGTGTTGATGATTTGATGTGATATTACTGAGCACTGTTAGTGTGATTATGATATTGGTAGACTTACTGTCACTGTAATATGATTTGGATATGGAATATGATTAATGCAGATTTACTATGTCACTGTGTATGTTGATGTGTATTAGGGTATATGATAATTAGATGTAGCTGTTCACGTGTAGTGCAATATGGTACTTTTTACGATTACTGACACAGTGGATATGATTTGTGTAATATGTGAATATGATAATGCAGATTGATTATCTCCAGCTGTATTGCATGGGTGTACATAGTATTGATAATGAAGATTACTGTCACTGTAATTACAATTTATGTTTGGGAATGTAAATACTGTTGCTGTTTTTGTCATTGAGTATGATTTGGTACATTGCATATGAGTATGTATGCAGTTTTCTTTCTCTGTATTATGACTTGTGTAGACGAAATATAAGTTGTTAACGTAGTTGATTAGTGTATGAGTTGCTACCAGAAACAGTCAAAATATCATCTTGCGATGTTGTATTGGAATACAATCAGTATGACACAAATGGTGTATAAGGGGGCGGGGGAACTCAACAATAGTAGAAACAAAGGCAAACAAGACCAAAATGAAGAAAAACAGAGCAGAATAGATGAAATTAAGATACTTGCATTTTTTTGTTTTTTGTTTGCTCGGCTAGAGCTGCGCAGGTCTCAGCCCTATAGTGAGTTTTGGGTATGTGGCTGTTTTTGCCTGCCAGATAGTAGGCCCGTTCCAACTTCCGGGATGCACTTTGCGTCTCAAAAATGGTTCCTGACACAACAACACTCAAGCAAGAAAAGACGCCAGATACGACCGCGCTTGTTCCCCCCCCCCCCCCCCCCCCACACCACACACAATGAAAAAAGTGGATAGACATTGTTCTGAAATGCTATTAACTACAACATATACTACTTCGCTGTACAACATAAACAGGAAAACAATTATGAGCAAAACATGTAAGAGACTCCAGAATTCTATAAAGCAACAGAAAAAGAACTGTATGAAGAAAAACGCAACATAAAACATTAGAATCTAATAATCGAATTTGAACAGTTTACATAAAAGGAGCAAGATTAAAAAAACCCACCATAATGGTAGAAAATTTCTTTTAACACAGATAGTTAAAACATGACTTGACCCAACACAAATGACAGAGAGTATTTGTGATTCTATCATGTGGCCGATGCTGTTGAATCTCTTTCAGTCCAAGAAGAGGTGGGGCCTAGGACGGTGGATCCTGTTGGACGACGCTTCGGCAGTTACGGCGTCATCAACTGTGGCGCTACCAAACACAGCCATCTCCGCAACTGCTGGCGTTGGATTACATCCTGCAGAGGTGGAACCTTCAATTTGGATGTCGGGCAGAAGATTGGCGTACGAGCAATGTCAGCTTCTGATAGGACGGTCTCATTGGGAGTTTGAGGAGAAGTTCACTGTCGCACCGTTGACAACCCTCAAGGTCAGTGTCCTGTCTTTTGTTATTTTGTTTTATGTGTGTTTATTATTGTTTTTGTAAAAAATTTTATTATTATTATTATATTCTTTTATATCGAGGGATAATGGAATAAGCACTTATGCGCTTTCTTTTTTTAATCCGGTCCCTGTGTGTATTGCCTGTGTTTTGTCAATTCTGTCATCTGTTTCCCACCGACACACACATGTTTAAGTTGGTGTGTGATGATAACTCAGTGATTAAGCGTCTGTTTATCTGAGGCATTCTTTCTGCACAAGTTCTGAAAAATTAACCATCGACTGTTGAAATGGGACACCCTGATTTGTTGGCGACATGGAAGAACTTGAGGCTATAAATACTTTTGACACAGGAGTACTCTTCAACGTGGAGGATTCAGGGAATTGTTTTCTGTAAGTCTTTCTGGAAAAAAGCAGAAGAACGGGACTGAAGAAGGCAGAAAAAGGACTCAAGAAGGTAAGAAGGCAGGAAGAACGGACCAAGACGGAGGATGACAGGAAGAAAAGACGAACAAGGCAGAAGCAAAGAAAGGCTAGAAATAAGAGGGAATTCCTGGCACAGAATTTCAAGATGGTGGGGATGATATCTTATATGACAGGCACCCGATCATCCACTGGAGCTTTGATTTGTTTGCTTTACAAGATTCAGGCGCTATTTTATATTAAAATTCCATAGACATTATTATTTATTATTATTATTATAATCAAAGATGCAGGTTTATTTTCTCTCTTTTTTGTTCAAGCTCAGACGTCAATTATGTGTTGTCTCTGTCTCTGAGCATAGAAAAGATGCTTCACGCTGCGTTAAGCGCCTGACTGAGAATAACATAGGGCTCATGGAGAAGCTGCACTTTGGCTTTGGAACTGAAGTCCTAGTAGTGTATTGGGGTTCTGATGTGCAGGGGGGGCTTGTTTGAGAGGGCTGGTTGTGGGACGGCCACAGTGCTCATCCTGAGTCTGACTTCCCTAACGGAAGTTCGTTTCCTGGGGGAGAAGGAGCGCAGCTCATCCCCAACACCAGCACCCTCCCCAGACCCTGACCCTCGCACTGTGGCGGAGAATGTCGCGGTCTCCGGGTGTCAGACAAGGTGTGAGTTGCACAGGCGAGGAGTCGTGATTAAGAGAGCGATGAGTTTGGTGTAGTAAAGAGAAGTGAGGAGTGTGTTTAGTAAAAAGAGCGTGGGAAGTCGTGAGTAATAGAGAAGTGAGTGTGAGACTTGGAGTTAGGAGGGCGAGGAGTCATGAGGTAGAAGGACGAGCGAGGTAGTCGTGAGTAAAGAGAGCGAGGAGTACTGTGTAGAAAGAGTGTGGGAGGAGGTTGCAGAGGATGTAGCGAGGATTTGGTGGTTAAGGAGAGGGCTAATGTGGATGAAGTAAGAGACGAGCGAGTAGAGATGATTAAGAGAGAGGTGCGGAGAGTGAGTAAAAGACGAGCGAGGGAGTCATGAGTAAAGAGAGCGGAGAGTCTGTGGTAAACAGAGAGTGAGGAGGTGATTAAGAGAGATCGAGGATTTGTGTGTAACGAGATCGAGGATTACATGGTAAAGAGAGCGAGGAGTCGTGCCTTATCCCCCCCCGATTCCGAGGAAGTCTGTGGTACAAGAGTGAGGAGTCGTGTAGTATCAGAGAGCGAGGAGAGTCGTGTATGTAAAAAGAGGGGAGGAGTGTCGTGAGTTGGAGGGCGGGAGTCATGAGTAAAGAGAGCGAGGGAGGGTGGTAAAGAGAGCGAGGAGTCTTGGTTGAAAGGGAGGAGGCGCGTTCGTAGGGAGGTAGAGAGATGAGTGAGGATGGTGGTAGAGGATTGTGTTGATGTAAGGAGAGCGAGTATGTGGTGAGTTAGAATGAGAGCGCGCTCGTAGTGGATGGAGTAAAGGGAGCGGAGTAGTGGGGTTAAGAGAGAGATGCGAGGTTGATTGGTATGTTGTAAAGAGAGCGAGGGAGTGTTTGGGTGAGTAAAGAGAGGGAGGAGTCGACGTTAGTAAAGAGAGGATGGGTCGTGAGTACAGAGAGCGAGGAGTCGTGAGTAAAAGATAGCGAGGGAGTCGGGGAGTAAGGAGATGCGGGGTGGGTGGTTCTAAAGAGAGGGAGGAGTATTGAGTTTAAAGCGCGCAGGGAGTCGTGAGTAAGAGAGGAGAAGTCCTGAAGTTAAAGAGCGGAGAGTCGGGGAGTAAAGAGGAGCGAGGAGTTCGGGAGTATGAGACGGGCGAGGAGTCGGGGGAGTTAACAGAGATGTGGAGTGAGCGAGGAGTCGGCAGGTAAGAGAGTGAGGAGTCGGGTAGTACAGTGAGCAAGGTTATGTCGGCGAGAGTAAAGATAGTGAGAGTCGGAGTTTAAGGAGAGCGACGATGGGAGAGTAGAAGAGAGCGGGGTCGGTGAGTAGGAGGGGCACGAGGAGTCATACGAAAGAGAGGAGGGGAAGGGGTTTTTTCATGAGTTAAAGAGGTGAGGAGTCGTGAGTAAGAGTGTGCAAGGAGGTCGCTGAGAATAAGAGAGTGAGGAGTCGTGAAGTAAAGAAGAGCAAGGAGTCGTGAGTAAGAAGAGGATGATCTTTTAACGGTGTGAGGAAATAAGTCATGAGTAAAGAGCGAGGCTGTATGAGTAAGAGGAAGAGAGTCTGTGGAGTATAAGAGAGCGAGGAGTCATGAGTTAAAGCGAAGGAGTATGAGTTAAGGTGAGGGAGTCGGGAGTAAGAGAGCGATGAGTGGAGTTAAAGAGCGCGAGGAGTCGGATTAAAGAGATGTGAGGAGTCGGAGTAGAGGAAGTGAGGAGTCGTCGGAGTAAGAGTCGTGGGAGTCGGGAGTAAAAGAGAGCGAGGATGTCGGGTAGTAACAGAGACGTGATGGAGTGGGCGAGTGAGTCAGAGTAAAGAGGAGGGTGGTGAGAAAAAGAGCGAGGAGTCATGAGTATAATAGAGGGAGGAGTCGCGTGAGTATTAAAAGAGGGAGAGTTTTCGTGAGTAAAAGAGGGGGAGTCTGGAGTAAAATGGAGGGAGGAGTCTGTGAGTTAAAAGAGGGTGGAGTCATGAGTAAAGAGAGGAGGAGTCCGTGTCTAAAGAGAGGCGAGCGGGTGTTGAGTAAAAGATAGAGCAGAGTATTGTGTGTGCGAGTATAGAGAGCGAGAGTAAAAGAGAGCGCAGGGTCGTGTGTTTAAGAGGAGCGAGGAGTAGTGTGTAGACAGAGTTTTGTTGAGAGTGTGGAGTGGCGAGGAATGGTCGAGAGTAAAGAGGGAGGGAGTGGGTGATGTAAATATGTAGCGAGGACAGTCATGAGTCAAAGATGGGAGGAGTCGTGAGTAGAAGAGGGAGGAGTAATGCGTAAATGAGAGGGAGGTTTTGCGGTGGTAGAGGAGCGTGGGGTTTTTGAGTTAAACAGAATGCGAGTAGTGGGAGTAAAGAGAGCGAGGAGTGTAAAAGTTGCGAAGAAGTCGTTGAAGTTGAGAAGCGTGGTGTCGTGAGTAAAGAGAGCGAGGAGTCATGGTGTAGAACAAGAGCGTAGGAAGTCGTGAAGTAAAGAGAGTGAGTGTTGTCCTGGAGTTAAAGAGTCGCGAGGAAAAGGTTCGTGTTGAGTAGGAGGGCGAGGAGTCGTGTGTAACAGAGAGCGAGGAGTCATGAGTTAAAGAGCGAGGAGTTCCTGAGTAAGAGCGCAAGGGTCGTGGGTAAGAGAGCGATGCGTCATGAGTTATTAAAGGATTGCGAGGAGTCATGATTTTAAAGAGCGAGGGATGTAGGGAGTAACAGTGAGTGAGGCGTGGCGAGGGTCAGAGCGCTAAAGAGGGAGTGAGGTTGGTGACTTAAAGAAGAGCGAGTGATTCATGAGTAAAAGAGGGAGGAGGTCGTGAGCGCATAGAATAGAAGGGAGATGTGTAAGTGAGAGTGCAAAGACTAGGAAGGGAGGAGTTCGTTGAGTGAAAGGAGGGAGGATTGTTTGAGTAAAAGAGAGGGAGGAGAGTCAAATGTGGGTGACAAGAAGGCGAGGGGGTGTTGAGTAATAAGAGTGAGCGAGTCGTGGCTGAGTTAACAGAGAGCGACGGAGGAAAGACGATGCGTGTGGATGCGTGAGTAAAAGAGAGCGAGGGTGCTGGTGAGTTAAAGAGAGCGCGTAGTGGTGAGTAAAGAGTATGGAGGAGTCCGGAGTAAGAGAGCGAGGAGTTTCGGGAGTAAAGAGAGCGAGGAAGTTCAGGGTTTGTTACAGAGTGTGAGGTAAGTGGCGAGAGCGTCGAGTAAAGAGGAGAGTGCGTGTGTAAAAGAAGCAAGGAGGCATGAGTAAAAGAGGGAGGATGGTCGGTGAGTAAAGACGGGAGGAAGTCATGAGTTAAAAAGAGAGGAGGAGTCGTGAGTAAAAGAGGGAGGAGTCGTGAGAAAGAGAGGGAGGAGTGTGAGTATAATGAGAGTACGAGGGTAGTTGAGTAAAAGAGAGGAGTAGTGTGCGAGGTAAAAGGGGAAAAAATAAGTGCGAGGGTTCCTTAGTGGTGAGTTAAAGAGCGGCAAGGAGCGGAGAGTAATTGAGGGTGAGGAGTGGTGAGTAAATGAGAATGAGGAGTTCGTGAGTAAAGAGAGCTAAGAGTGATGAGTAAAGAGAGGCGAGGAGTCTATGAGATAAAAGAGCAGCGATGGGGGTGGTGAGTAAAAATGAGAGCCGAGAGTGGCGAGTAAAAGAGATGTGAGAGAGGCGGGAGTAAAGAGAGGCGAGGAGTCGGGATAGTAAAGAGAGCGTGGTAATAGGGTGACGTATCTGAGACCGAGGAGTGGTGGAGTAAGAGTGCAAGGACATGGTGGAAGTAAGAGAGCGAGGGAAGTCGTGAGTTTAGATTCCTGTGTGAATCTGAATTTTTAACCCATCTGTTAGATTTTGAGTAGAGGTGTGTGTGTTGTCCGTTGTCCGAGTGTTGTGTTATGCGTAGTGTGCATGCCTGGTTATGGGAGTGCATGTGTGTGCCGTGTGTATGTGTGTGTGCATGCATGCATCCATAATCAACAAAGTTTCCTCCATGTAAGCCACTGAGCTGTTTAACTCCAACGCACCATTCACAGATTTTCTCTCTCTCTTCTCTGTCCATCATCCTCACATTGATTCGCACAGAGTGTTCCTAAGGGTCACATATCCCACACACACTGTTCTGAAGGTGTTATGGGCATCATGGGCCCCCAACAACCCCATCCTGGAGCTGTCCAGCCACAGCAGACGTCAGTCACACAGCATAAGGGAGGGGAGACGACCAAGGGTCAGTTCACCTGGAGGGGACGGGGAATATTCAGTCGGGCAGAAGCTGTTCACGCTGACGGTCAAACCTAACACCAGCCTGGGAAGTGGCCAAAACTGCTTCTCATTTGACATCTTACAAACAATCCAGGCCACCCCGGACCTCATCGGCAACGGGTGTTGGATGTTCAGCCCCACTCGCTGGCCAGGTGGGTGTTCACCGTAAGTACAGGCGATTCGATTGGTGGTGTTAATACAAGGCGTTCTTGATTGGTTGGCTGTTAAGTACAGGCGTTTTGATTGAGTTGGTGTTAAAGTACGGCGTTTGATTGGTTGGCTGTTAAGTGGACAGGGCCGTTTCGATTGGTTGGCTGGTTAGTACTGGGCGTTTTCGTATTGGTTGGCTGTTACATACTGGCGTTTCGATTGTAGGCTGTTAAGTAAGGCGTTTCGGATTGGTAGGCTGGTTAAGTACATGGCGTTTGGATTGGTTGGCTGTTAAGTACAGTCGTTTTGATTGGTTGGTGTTACGTACGAGTGTTTGGATTGGTTGGCTGTTAAGTTAAGGGCGTTTTAGCATGGGTTTGGCTGTTAAGGAATACAGGCGCGTTTCGATTGGTTGGTTGTTAAGAACAGGAGTTTGATTGGATGGCTGTTACGTACAGGCGTATTGATTGGTGTTGGTTTTTAAGTACAGGCGTTGTTGATTGGTTGGCTGTAAGTACAGGCTCAACTTTGATTGTATTCATTTGAAGAATGGATATTTTCATGGGGCTATTTTCTCCTGAGGGGGAGCAAGGGGCCTGTCAGTTGTCACAGCTATCCCCCACCGTTTGGAAAGTTCTGTGCAGGAATCCCCTTTTTTCTATATCCCTCTGCCTTTTGTTTTTGCTTGTTCCTTTTTCTTCCTGTCCCTCTCCTTGTCTTTGGAAGTCAGTGACATTGAGCTTGACTTGTCGGGCAACAAACACATGTTTGGCTATGTGTGTGGATAAATGGTGGTTTGCTGCCCTGAGCATTTTATGATGTACAAGAACCGCGGATATTCCTGGTCGACCAAATGCCAAGATCGATGTTAAACATCGTTATTTTAAACATATGTCCAAGATTGTTATATTTGAGATTTGTCATCAGCTATAAGCATTACTCGTTGCATCCGTTTTTTTCTTCCTTTTTTTCCTTTTTTGGCAATGTTTCTCCAGGGGAGTTTGACCATTGACGAGCTTTCTCATCTCTCTCTGTTTTGAGCTGTCTCCCTTAATTTATGCCCTGTCTCTAAGATCATCTGCAAGACAGGTAAGCACAGGTTTTGCTTAGGTCTTCCTTTGGTCTCTTTCCATTCCACTCACGAAGTTCATTGCTCCTTTTCTATGGATGTGGTGGTCTGCTTTCCGGTTTGACGTTGACCAAACCAGCGCGCCAAGGGGTGGGGGGGCGCGGCGCGGGTTTTTCTATTGGTACTAGATACAGCCTTAAGATCATTCAACTTTGTTTTTCTTTTTTTTCACATTTCGCCATAGTTCTTCATGCGTGATCCTGTCTTCCCATTTGATTCTTTGTCATGTAGTGTTAGCATTCGGTTTTCAAAGTTCTTAGCATAATAAATTATATTTTCAACATAAATAATGTATTTGTTTTGTAGTCTTGGTGTGTTGTGTGTGTTTGTTATTTATGTTATTTTATTATTTTTTTATATTGTTACTCTTTTTTATTCGAGGACAATGAAATTAAGCACTTATAGCTGCTTTTTTACCTCTAGTCCCCATGTGTATGCCGGTTTAGTTAAATGAGCTTAGCCATGTGTTCCCTTGCACACATGGCCTACTCTTACAAAAGGCTGAACGGATTTACGGTGCGCAGATGTTTGCTTGCATTCGACACAGTGGACTCGCGTTTATAGTTTCATCTGGAGGGACTTTTGGGCGAGGTGGAGGACTGCATGATGTTAACTTCAGGGGGAACATATCATCTTGAACGGGAATCGGGACCCGGGTCGTCAGATGCAAGGCAAGTGTCTCATAACCTCTAGGGCTTATACAGTCCCGTTGTGTGTGTTTCTGTGTCTTCAATTTTATGTCTGGACACTTAAAGTGGTATTAACGATGGAGGGTGGGAGAGGTAGGGGGTGAGGGGGCAAGAATTTAATGAGATAATGGCTATAGTATAAAGAGATGAGTGTTGGTATGAATGCGCATTAACAAACTATATCAAACTACTATAACTGTTAATGTTGCAAAAACTGACAAAGAAATACAAAAATTAAACAGGACAATTGGAAAACTCGCTCACTCTTAGTTGGAAAAATAACAATTGTGAACTACTTGTTATCAGCAGGTTAGTGTAATCAAGCTATATAGTAGATCCCAAGATCATACCTTTACGCTAAAAAGAGAAATTACTAGAGATTGCCAACAGAACAAGGCTATATCACATAACAACTCTGGATTGAGGTTAAAACTTCCGCAGAGCTTATCTTGAAATGAAGGTTAAAAAATATCGTTTTTAAACTTGACATCGATACAGACCTTGAACGAAGGAAAGTTTGATCACCACATTACTATCATTATAATATATTGGCAAATTTTGCTTCAAAGGCATTTAACTTTCAACTCTGTATATTTAGAGAATCATTTTTCTAGCTACAGATTTTCGAAAGCTCGTTACTATGTACAATGTTCTCAATATCAATATACCATGTTTTTCTCTGTGTGAATGCTTATAACCCCTCTGCATTCCTCTGTGTGCACATACACATACATGTGTGTGTATATGTGTATTTTGTGTGTATGTATATGTTGTCGTGTGTGTGTAATATATATATGTATTTGTGTAGGTGTGTGTGTATGTGTGGTCATTATGATTTGCGCGCGAAGTGTGTGGTGATGTGTATATGTGTGTGGTGTATGTGTAGTTTGAATGCTATGTGTGTGTATGTTTGTGTGTAGTGTGTGTGTGTATGTATGTGTGTATGTATGTATGTATGTGTGTGTGTGTGTGTGTAGCTGTTACTGGTTTCAAAAGTTTGGGACCACAATGAATCATGGAGTTACGGTGTTGCCCTGGTGGAGCGAGAGCTGCAGGAAGCCTGTAGGACAGCGCCCAGGTCCTCAGGTTCCCCGTCACCCGCGCAGAGTCACTTAGAACCTGCAAGTAAGTGGGGAGATGCCTGCCACGTAGTCGAGACTTCTGCAGGGTACAGGTGTGCTGTGTCTGTCCTTCGTCATGCCGCGGCTTAGAGTTTCGAGGTTCATCCATCTTGAGAGAGTGAGATTTTTGTGTGTGCTCGGCCGTTTTGTCCGCCTCGTTAATTAAGAGAACATGCATTGTGACTTGAGGGACGTAACTGAGTCTACACAATATGCCATCGTGTGGCGTGCGTTTTTGTAATTATATATTCTGTTATCCGTTAGCGCCTGCCACAGTGTGCCTACTCTTCCAAAAAGGCAGACTTGGTTTTAATTTGTGTGGCAAGATGTTAGAGATCTTGTGATTCAGAACACACTGGGACCTTGGTCTGTAGTTTGATGTGAAGGACTTTCAGGGGATGGAGTTGGCACTCTGATGTTAAGGAAAGGTAAAGGCTGTCCTTAACCTATATGTGGTCGTTGGGGATGTGAAGGCATCAGCGACCACCAACTTCTCAATGGTCCAACATATTGAGGTCGGTGTCATCCTCCTCATAACTCGACTGCTTTACTTTCCATGACTCTTAAAGAGGCAGGTACCCATTTACGATGGGTGAACTGGGAGACTGTTACTGAAGCCAAGTCGCACAAACGGTCACCACCTCATCCATGTGGAGTAACTTGTGGCTCGATGCTGCTTAACCTTTAATCTGGGGGAAAGCCGTGTTGCCTTCTGACCACTGAGCTGTTCCCTGTACTCCACCATAAGACTTAGTGTGAAGAATCCAGGGAAACAATCCTGTTGAATGGGTGTCTTGGTTAGGTAAGCTGACATACCTTTGGCATTTGATGTGTGTGTGTGGGTTTATTATGTGTTTTGTGTGTGATATGATGGTCGCTCATTGTATGTACTCGATGGACGATCAAGTTGTTGGATACTGCTATGCCAGGCTGCCTGATGCCTTTCTCGAGCCTGAACCAGGAAGACACCTGATGGTTTTTCCTTTAAGATCTCAAACTATGATACCGATTCAAAGTGTAGCCTCGGTTGGTTGCGTAAACTAAGATTGTAACCCCGATACTAGGCCTGGTTCTAGCAAACATACCTGAAATGACTGATGGCTCATGAGCGATCTTAATAACAGCTAATCTCTAGACTGTTGACTGATGGTCACGCAGTTCTTTATACATATAACCTTTACTTGGCCGGGTTCTTAAACTAGGTTACCATACTCTAAAGGCCTGGTTTCGTTATGGTGCCTGGTTCTTAAAAATTTACACGATGCTATGGCCTGGTTCTTAAACAGTACCGATACTATTGGGCTCTCTGGTTCTTAAAACATTACCCATACTATGGACTGGTTCTTAAACATTTACCGTACTATGGCCTGGTTGCTTAAGACATTACCATTCTATGGCTGGTTCGTTAACATTACCCATTCTGGTTTGGCGTCCTTGGTTCTTTAAACATGTAACGTTACTATGGCACTGGTCTTAAAAAATTTACGATTCTATGGCCTGGGTTCTTAAAGATTACCCCATTACTATGGCTGGTTCTTAAACGTCACCCATACTATGCCTCGTGCTTAAACGTTCACCCATACTGATGGCTGGTTCTTCAAACGCACCCGTACTATGGCTGGGTGTTCTTGTAAGTGTCGTCTCCCATACTATGGCCATGGTCACCTTACTATGCCTTGGTTCTTAACGTCACCGCATACTATGGGGCTGGTTCTTAAACATCACCCATACTATGGCCTTGCGTACTTAAACATCACCAATACTATGGCCTGGTTCTTAAACGTCAACCATACTATGGCCTGGTCACCCATACTATGGCCTGGTTCTTAAACGTCACCCATATTTGGCCTGGTTCTAATCGTCACCCATTATATGGCCTGGGTTCTTAAACGTCACCCATAGCTATGGCACTGGTTCATAAACGTTCACCCATACTATGGCCTGGTTCTTAAACGTTTCACCATACTCATGGCCTGGTCCATTAAAACGTCACATACTTGGTGGCCTTGTCTTAAACGTCAACCCATACTATGGCTGGGTCCTTAGAACGTCACCCATATATGGCTCTGTCCTAAATCGTCACCCATACTATAGATGCTGGTCCTTAAACGTCACCCATTACTATGGGCTGGTCCTTAAACGTCACCATACTCTGCTGGTCCTTAAAGGCATCCCATACTAGGGCCTGGACTTAAAACGTCGACCCATACTATGGTGGTCCTTAACGTCACCCATGTACTATCGCCTGGTCCGTGTTAAACGACACCCATAATACTTGGCTAGTCGGTCCTTAAACGTGCACCCATACTATGGGCTGGGTCCTTAAACGTCCCCCCCCCACAAAACCCCTACTATCGGGCTGTCTCTTAAACGCGTCACAATATATGGCCTGGTCCTTAAACGTTCAGCCATTCTATGGCCCTGGTCCTTAAACGTCACCCATACATATGGCTCTGGTCTAAAACGACACCCATTCTCTGGCCGTGTTCCTAAACGTTCACCCTTACTATGGCCTGGTCCTTAAACGTCAACCATACTATGCCTGGTAGTTCCTTAAACGTACACCATACTATGGCATGGTCCTTAACGAACCAGACTATGGGGCCTGGTCCTTACGGTCACCTCTTACTATGGCCGCTGGTCTTAAACGTCACCTTACTATGCTGGTTCTTAACGTCACCGCTATTACTATGGCCTGTTCTTAAGCGTCAACCATACTATGGCCTGGATTCAGTCTATGGCCTGTTTGGTTCTTAACATTACCGAATACGTGGCGCCTGGTTCTTTGTAAACATCACCATTATATGGCCTGGTTCTTAAACATCTGCGCATTACTTAGTGGCCTGGTTCTTAAACATTCACCCATAAATGTGCCTGGTTCTTAAAACATACCTTATACTATGGCCTGGTCTTTTAAAGATTTCCTACTATGGGTGCCTGGTTTTAGAACTTCACCATACATTGCCTGGTTTCTTAAACATTTACCCATACTATGGCCTGTTCTTAAACTTTACCCTTACTATGGCTCTGGTTCTTAACTTTACCAAACTATGGACTTGGTATCTTTAACATTACCATTACTATGCTTGGTTTCTTAAACATCACCCATACTATGGCTGGTTCTTAAACATCACCCATAGCTATGGCCTGGGGTTCTTAAACATCACCCTTACTAGGGCCTGGTTTTAACGTTCACCATACTATGGGCCTGGTTCAATAAACGTCGCCATAGCTATGGCCTGGTTCTTAAACGTCACCATACTGGTGCCTGGTTCTTTAACCGTCACCCTTACTATGCCTGGTTCTGGAAACGTCACAAATATAGGCTGGTTCTTAAACGACACCCTTCTAATGGGTGCGCTGGTTCTTAAACATCACCATACTATGGCCTGGTTTCTTAAAATCACCATACTATGCCTGGTTTCAACAGATTCTCACTGGGAAGTGCTGCCCCGGGTTCCTATCATTGACGACATCCCCAAAAACGGACGTGTAGTAGGCGACTGGGTGCGTCAGGGGGAGATCACCCCCCCCCCGCCGCCCCCCCCGCGCGCCTGCCCCCCCCTCTCTCTCAGATTGTTCCAGAGACGATTATACGGAGCTGACTGAAGAGTTCACTCTGGTGTCATCGAACCCACGCTGGAAGGAGGAGCGACCTCAACAATTGCAGCCAGGCAGGCCAAAATTTTAAAATCAGGAGACCGGTCTTTTGATTGACAAGACAGCCCCCCTCCCCCACGTGTCCTCCCCCCTTAATGGGTGATGCCAGGGAGCCTGTCAGTAATAAATAGCGTCTGATCGTCTGGAAATTCTGTAGACTTGAGTATTCTCTGGTTTCTCTGGCCTCTCTTTGTTTTCTGCCTTGTTCCTTTTCTTCGCGTCACCTCCTTCTGTTCTATTTTCTGCTGCATGGTCCATTCCTCCTGCCTTTTTTCCAGAAGATTTGAAGAGATAAACAATTTTCTTCCCTTGCTGAAGTTGGATGTGCTGGGTTCTGAGGGTCTCAGTGCGCTTTAACGGCTGTGCAAGCAATTTGTTGACTCACGAGAGAAAGAAATACTGTAGGTGTATAGACGTGTTACAGGTACAGCAAACAAGCCCCCTCTACACCTGTTGTAATACCTGTAGGCAATATAAATGTTACAGTTTTACATCCCCTATGTATACCTGTTTATACATGTAGGTGATGTACATTGTAAGTTTAGACAACCCATGTTACCTGTTTATACCTAGAGGTGATGTAATGGTACAGATACACATCCTCCCGTATGTATACCTGTTGTATACCTGTAGGCGATTATACATTGTTACAGGTGCAACAACTAACCCATGTATACCTGATTATACTGTAGTGATGCTCAGGTACAACAACATCCCCCCATGATATACTGTTTACACCTGTAGGTGCGTTACTGTTACAGTCAACGACATAACCCCGCACATGGCCTGTTTGGTTTTGCGGTATCACCTGGCAGCGGGTAGTAGTGGACCCAGGGACTGTCACGCAGCCTGAGTGATTCGCAACTTCACACGCACCGCGGGAACCTTTGGCGTCGTCATTGCCTCCTACAGCGTGTCCTGGGTCCAGGTTCGCCGCCTTGCTTTTCCCTTGAGTGCTTTTTGCAAATAGTTTTTTTGGTCAACACGGTAGCCGAGTGGTTAAGACCATTTGACGTTCAATCCTGTGGAGTCCATGAGTCATGGGGTTCAAATCTGATGGGGCGGTCTGGTGAATTAAAGGTGGGATTTTAAACGATCTTTCAGAGCAGCTTCAAGTGCAGACCTGCTAATGCCTTAGTTCCCTGCAAGTTTTACACACATACACGAAGATCAAAAATGGTATAAAAGATCTGTAAGTTACGTCGCAGCGTTTGGTGGGGTATGGCAAAAACAAGATGTACCAGCATACATCTCCAAAGTCGGAATGCATGCTTACCTTCAGGTGGGCAGAAAACGGTCAGCATGCATTAAAATCTCACCATTGGTGAACGACTCTGAGCCTGGCTGGGGAACCAAAAACAAGAAAAACCAAAAGCCCAAAAATTTTTTGGGGACATCCATAGGTTTTTTTGTTGTTTTTTTGTCTTCTCTATATATTTGACCTGTAATTTATGTCAGCGTTCGGTGAGTTATGAAAACCCGAACATACCATATACACCCCTAAATCAGAATGCAGCACCTTTCAAGGGGGGGTAAAAAGGGTTGGATACGCAAAAATCCACCATCGTAAACTTGGACGTAGCCGGGGAATAAAACAAAAAAGGGAAAAAAAAGAAAGTCGTTGCTTTAAACCCCAACTGTACACGCCCCATCATCTTTCATGCCCCCAGCCCTTCAGGGATAGTGTTGCCATCGGGTCGGGTCGGTGAGGTTTGAGAAGGTAAAGGGCAGCGTACGCCTCTCTGGCCACCCGGGGGTGGGGTTCCTAAAGGGGGGCTTTTTCACCCTCCCCTTTGAGGGAAGTGCGCAAAAAAAAGGGGGAGCGGGAGGTGAGAGATTTGGGTGTGTAGTGATGTGTGTAGTTGGGTATAGTGTGTGTTGGGGTTGTGTGGTGTGAAAGATAAAAATAGATTAGATAGGTGATGGATGGCTGAGATCATAGATACAGATGGGAGAGAGAGGAGAGATATTTTAATAGAGGGCGGGCGGACGACAGACAGAGAAAAGGGGACAATGACAAATTCTTTGGAGAGAGAGATAATTTAAAGGAAGGATGTATAAACAGTAAAGAAGATGAGAACAAGGACTGTTATATTGTAGTCAATTAAATTGAGACGACTGACTGACTTAAAGTTACAAGTAAAATTTATACTCTGCGGGCACTGTAAATTGATGACTGACTAAGTCACAGTAAATTGATGACTGACGAAATATGTAAATGATGATGACTGAAGTCACATGTAAAATTTATGACTGCGACTAAAAAAACTGTAAATGAGACTGCTGAAGTCAATGTAAATTGATGACGACTGACTAAAAAAACATGTAAATTTGATGACTGAAAATACTTAAATTTTATATGACGAAGTACCAAAGTAAATTTTATGACTGACGAAGTACACATGTAAATTATGGGGCTGTGACAAGTCACATGAACTGTGACTGACCCGAAGTCACATGTAAATGATGACTGACGACAAAAGTCCATGTAAATTTTAGACGGACGAAGTCACTGTAAAATGATGACTGACTGAATCACATGGGAAAGTGACGACGACGGAAAAATCACAGTAAATTGTGCTGATGAAGCACTGTAAAATTTATGGGACGACGATACATGAAAAAGTGACTGACGACAAAAAATCAATGTAAATATGATGACTGACATAATCACATGTAAATTGATGACTATGACGTTTAATGTAAATTATGATGACTGCTGAAGTCACATGTAAACTGATGACTGACTGAAGTCACTGTAAATTTATGATGCTAAGTCACATGAAAAAAATGACTGACAGAAGTCACATGTAAAAGATGACTGACTGCGTCACAGTAAATTTATGACGACTGAAATACATGTAAACTGGAAAATGACGAAGTCACATGTAAACTATGAAGACGAATCACATTAAAAATGATGACTGACAGAAGTCACATGTAAAAAAGAGACTGAAAAGGGCCATTAAAAAGATGACTGCGAAGTCACTTAAAAATGATGACTTTCTGAATTTTCCGTACGGAGCCAAAAAAACTGAAACCGGGGACAAAATCCATAAAATTTCCCCGCTGAAAATGAATCCCTTTTATACCCCTTTTAACTAAGTGGCTGACCGCTGTTTTAAATTTTTAAATGATGAGGGTTTTCTGAAAAAAAATGATGTTGATAAAGTTTAAATTTTGATTTTGACGGGGATAAATGATGAGGTTTATAATGTAAAATGATGAGATTGCAGTCATAAATGATAATGGGCAAAATTTTAAATGAGAGGTTGCATCCATAAATGATGATGTTTGGGAATGTAAAAGAGAGGGTTTAATTTGTAAATATGAGTGGCCCTAAAAATTATAAATATGAATTTTACTGTAAAAGGGTATGTTTTATAATGTATAAAAGATGAGGACAAAGTAATAAATGATGAATTTGCAGAATCTATAGATGATGAGATTTCAGGCATAAATGATGATTTGCATACTGTAATAAAAAAGAGTGTTTTGCAGAATTCCCATAATGTAATTCACGTCATAAATGTTTTATTTTTGCATATGTATAAATGATAGGATTCATCGTGATAAATGATGATGTTTGCAATGTATAAATGAGGGAAATTCTCTGCTAAATGATTAGTGTTGCATAATTATAAAAAGATGAGGATTGATCTGAAAATGATGGTGGCAAATTATAAGAGAGGGTTGCATCGTGCATAAAGGGGTGAGTGTTGCATATGTATAAGTGATGATGTTGGGGGAATTTATAATATGGGATTGCATCTGCAAAAGATGGTGTTCCCCAATGTATAAAAAGATGGGGTGTTGCAAATCTATAGGATGAGGGTTGCATCGTGCATAATGATAGTGTTGCATACTGAAAATGATGAGGATGCATGGAGGAAAAAAATTGTCAGTTTTGCTAAGTAGATGCCGGGCCAATTTGTAATTTAAAAGTGTTATGTTAAGTTTTTTTCAGTAAAACAAACTCTAAATAAATGTTCCCTTTAAAGGAGAAAAATTCTTGTGGAGTCTTTTTGTCCCAGTCTCTCACTTTGCCTCTCTCCCATCTTAGCCTTGATCTTTGTTCCTTACCTGCAATAATTATATGTAATAATAATAGTAAATGGAATTTATATAGCGCTATATCTTGCAGAGACAAATCAAAGCGCTTGCACTCAACTAATTCTTACACAGTCATACAACCAGTAACAATAGTTCCATCAAGTCGAAATGTGCATGCACGCGTACGCCGCACACACGCACACACAACACACACACACACACACACCACACGGTCACACACACCTGGCAGGGCAATAGAATCTGGCTGTTGAAGGCAAGGAAAAAGCTATGAGATGAAGCAGGAGAGGAAAATCTTAGGTTTGAAATAAATATGTCTTGAGACTGGATTTAAAAGTGTCATAAGAAGGCTTTTGATGGAGAGAGAGAGAGGGAGGTCATTCCAAATCGATGGACCAGAAATAGAGAAGGAGTGACGGCCGATGGTGGATTGGTTGACACACATGTACAAGCTGCTGTACAAGTACCTCACAGAACGTTCATGTTAAGAGAATCGAACCACCTTCTCCTTGCAGCAGAATCAGCGGCCCTGGTGACGATGACACGCAGCGGTGTGTACGGCACGGTCAGTGTGGACTGGACATCGGGTCAGCTGGAGGCGGGACTGCCCTCCGGGGTCAGCAACGGTCAGGTCACCCCCTCCTCTGGGTCAGTGTCCATCGCTCACGGAGAGGACAGCAAGAACATCACTGTGCAGGTACACTGTGTGTGGTGTAGTGTAGGTGTGGGGTGTGTGGTGGGGGGGGGGGGTGTAGGTGTGGGGGGTGTGTGTGTGTGTGTGCAGGTGTGGTGTGATGCAGTGTGTGTGTAGGTGTTGTGGGTATGGTGTGTGTGTAGCTGGTGCAGTGTTTCTGGCTTTATGTGTAGATGTAAATCATTTTGTAGTGCAGGTTTATCAATTTATGCACATGTGCATGCTAGCATGTCTATGCCCATATATATACACAT
>CM054153.1:54641027-54658527 GCA_028751875.1 Rapana venosa | reverse complement strand
CTCTCTCTCTCTCTCTCTCTCTCTCTCTCTCTCTCTCTCTCTCTCCTTCTCTCTCTCTCTCTCTCTTGTTTGGTAGTCTTCTTCTGTCTTTTCCTTGTTGTTCCCCTTCTCCTGGACTTTATTGTTGTTGTTGTTGTTGTTGCTGTTGGTTCTTTCGTGTTCGACATCCATTGCCTTCCATTCATCATTTGCTGTCAGCCTGTGTAGTCAAAAGCTTTCACAGAGAGTGCTTTCTTGTCCCAGGAGGTTGAGGCGACGGTCAGCGTGTGTCGGGTGTACGGGGTGGGGGGGAGGATATCGGTGAGGTACAGCACGGAGGACATCACCGCGCAGGGCAACTTTGACTACCGGCCTGTGCAGAACGGGCAGGTCGTCATGGAGGCGGGGCAGGCCCTCGTCAACATCTCCATCAGGGGTCAGTCGCTTTCTTTTCTCTTCCTTTTGTTCGTATGTCTTGCCTACATTGTTTGTGCTGTTTTAATGTGTGGATTATGCTGAAGTCGGATGCGCTGGGCCTGACTTGTCAGGTGCTTTAAACGGCAGGGCGACGTATTTTCGCTCCTATAACGGACAACAGTAGTTGCTGTTTGAATGTTTGATGAAGAAAAAAGATATGTGTTGATGTGTGTGTGTTGATGTGTGTGTGTGTGTGTGTGTGTGTGTTGATGTGTGTGTGTGTTGATGTCTGTGTGTGTGTGGATTTTGGGGGTTTTGCTTTTTGTTCCTTGGCTAGAGGTTTGAGGTTTCACCAATAGTGAGATTTTGCGTATGCCACTGTTTTTGCTCCACCTTGAAGATACCTGCATTCTGACTTCAGGGATGTATACTGGGTGCGTTCATGTTTCCGTAACCCACCAAACGTTGACATGAACTGCAGGAGCTTTAACATGCATATTTGATTCTGCATGTGTATATACACATAGGGAATTAAGGCACGGACAGGTCTGCACTTGAGTTGACATGGGAGACTGGAAAAATCCCCACCCTTAATTCACAAGACTCCGCTGAGATTTCAACCCACTTTATGGACTCGTGGGATTCTAGTGGAATGGTCTAAACCACTCAGTCACAGGGTGTGTTGAATGTGTGTGTAACCATTGCTCTCTGTGACAGTTGGTGGGCCTGACATCAAAAGCGGACTATTTTCTGTGCAGATTTTCGCAGATAGCCAACCGGAAGTGGCGGAACAGTTCTATGTCCGTCTGCTGAAAGTGGATCAACTGCCGACACCAACCCAACCTGGTCAGTTGTCTCCCTTCTGTCATGTTTGTGTCTTCCTTTTGTTTTGTGGTAATGTAGGAAATCCCGTGACAACGCCGCCGCAAAAGCTTTTCCCCGGCGGGATAACACGCCACAGACACAGCGAAAAGGGGTCCCGCCTCTTTAGGGCAGGGAAAGGTAAAGCGCGAGGGAAGGAATGGCCCCCCCCTCAAATATTAAAAGGCCCCCCCTAAGAAGCTGAGGTCTTGAAGCCTCACTCCCCTACAACCCATGGGGTAGGGGGAAACCCCTTTACCTTTTGATATGGGAAATCATCTTAAAAGGCAAATTTGCTGACATGGACAGTTTTTTAAAAAGGGGTTTTTTGTTTGTTTTTTTTTTGGGTTTTCTTTCATGGGGCTAGCAATCTGGGGTTTCAAAAAGGGTGGATTTTGTGTATGGGCCCCCTTTTTTTGCCCACGTTAAGGGTACCATATTTGACTTCGGATGATGCAACCCAAAAGGGGGCAGTGCATTTGTTTTTAAAAATGTTTTGGTCAAAATTTCCCTACCAGCACTCGTGCAACTGTTCAAAAACAGAATAGATTTTCAATTCTTTTAAAATTTTTTTTTACCTCACAAACAGAAGTGTGTGCAAAAAATTCCTGTGTTTGCTTGTTTAAATCCATTAAGGGACTTTAGGGAGGGAGGTCTGATTTTTAACCCCGGGGGAAAAACCCCCCTTGATTGGGTGCCTTGGTGGTGGCTTGAACATTGGCCATAAGTTCGAGCTGAATGTTTAACCACAGGCTATCCCCTCCCCCATTTTTAAAGATTTCCCCTTGTTGAAAATAAAAATGAAGAAAGTTTGGTTTGAACGCCCGTTTTTTGTTATTTTTTATTTTTTTTATTTTTGTTTTATTTTTTTTTTTTGGTTTTTTTTTTATTTTGGAAGACCCCAGAGACGGTTTTTTCCCGTGGTAACATCTTTTTTCCCACTGGGGATGTTGCTGGTTTCCAAAATTTTTACTTTGGGGGCCCTTTTGGTTTTTTTCCAAAAAAATTTAAAAAAAGCCTTTTAATTTTGTATCTGGAGGGTTTTTGAAAAAAAACCCCTTTTACACCTTTCATAAAAGTTAAAAAAATTTTTCCCAAAAAAAAAAGCTTTACCCTTTTCTGAAGGACACTTTACACATGAAAAAATTTTTTTTTCCTGGCTTAAAAAATTTTTTTTGGGTTTTTAAAGCCGGAATTTTTTGTTCATTTTTTTTTGGGGTTTTTTTTGTTTTTAAACCCGCCAAATTTTCAGTTATTTTTTTTTTTTTTTTAAAAAACATTCCCGTTTTTTTGGTTTTTTTTGTTTTGTTTTTTTTTTTTTGGTTTTTTTTTTTTTTTTTTTTTTAAAGGGGGGGGGGGGGGTTTTGGGGGGGGGGTTTTAAAAATAAAAGAAAAAAACAAAAAAAAAAAATCCCCCAATTTAACCCAAAATGGGTATTTTCCTTTAAAGGGGAAATAAAACGGAAAAAAGGAAAACCCCCTAATTTTTTCCCTAGGAAATGAGCTCTTGCCTTATCCCCCGAAAAAGGTTTTGGGAATTTTACCGTTTAAAACCCCCAAAAAAAAACCTTTAAAAAACCGATCTCTCCCCGGGGGACCTGAAACAATGCCCCTTTTTTTTTTTTTTTCTAATTTTTTTTTTTCCCTTGTTTTTTCTGGAAAAAAAAAAACCAGGGGCCTCCGTTTCCAGGGGGTTTTTTTTGGGGAATAATGGTTTTTGAAAAAAAACCCAAAAGTCAAATCTTAATTTTTTTTTTGCCCCTTTTGGGGTTTTTGGAATAAAGCAAATTTTTGGGGTTTTTTGGTTTGGTTTCTCTGTGTATTTTCTAAATTTAAAAACGTTTTTTTTTTTATTTTTTTTTTTTTTCCCAAATTAACAACAAACAAATAAAAATTTTTACCAGAAATAAAAAAATAGGGGATTATGCACCCCACCCCAAATTAAAGAAGTCGGAAGAAGGGCTCACTTCTATATTTTATTTATTTAATTTATTCTTTATATCGAGGATAATGAATAAGCACTCATGTGCTTTTTACATCCAGTCCCCGGTGTATTTGGTTTTGTAAATTTTGTCATCTTTTTCCAAACCGGTACACAATGGCCTACTCTTCTGAACTCTTCTAAACTTTTTATGTTACTTTGTAAACATTTTATGTTACTTTGTATTATTTGATTAGATCAGATCTAACTATTTTGTGTTTCATTCCATTTTTTTTGTTACATTTCAGTCAAAAGTCCCCGACTGGAATCGCGTTCAGCAGCGTCAGTGGTGACGATCGCGGAGAATAATGACTCATAAGGGAGTTCTGTTGGTTTGAGAAAAATTTTCCCTGACAGTGCCCGAAGCGTAAGACCACGATCCCTTTGAAAATCAGGAGACAGGTGGGCCCGCTTTAGTCTGTGATTTAGTGAAGGCCTATGTATAATGTATTTGATGGCTTTGATTTTGGCTGTTTTTGTGTATTTCATTAGATTAAACACGTTTTCTTTATGAAGATTTGATTTGTAGCTAACAGATACGATGGATGCAAATAGCCAGTGGTTAAACTTGTTTGAAAACAACCCCAAAAAGCTGTGGGTTCAAATCTTGGCAGTTGATCTGGTGATTTACGTGTGGGGATTTTTTTAATAATCTCCCGGGTCAACCTCAAGTTCAGACCTGCCAGTGCCTAAAATTCCGTTCATACATGCACATGCAGAAGATCAAAAGTGCCTATAAAGGTCCCATAATTAATGTCAGCATCTGTGGGTGATGGAAACATGAGCGTAACCCGGCACTCATTCTTTATATAAAACTGTGCAGCTGTGAAGCCCAGAATGTCAGCTGAGGCCAGTGGGCAGAACCTCCTGCAAAATTGTTTTTTTTTTAAGATTTTTTTTTTTTGCTGCCTTATCTTCTGACGACCCCCGTCCTACTGCTCCCACACCGCTCATCTCCATCTCCCCGCCACAGCCACACCCAGATTCACTGTGTCTCATCCTCAGGGTCGGAAGTCCACAGGGAGCCCATTCACTATCAGGCCGCCGTGGGGTCACCAGCCAGAGGGGCCCTGCACTGCTGCTGGGTCACCTTGGTTGGTTTTCAGTGGTCCCGTTTTTGAGCTAACATAATGCAGGACAACCCCCTACTAAGCCCCTACTAACGACAGTGTTAGCTCAGTCGCTGAGCCAGACTGAGTGAGTTGCCCACCCGGAGGTGGCAACCACCACAACGTCCCTCCAACGACCGTCCCCCGCGAACCTCCAACCCCCAAAGGCTTTGACACAAAAATCACCACAGCACAGAAGTGTATGGGCAAACCGAATCTGAGGTCACCATGAGACCAGAGAAACCAGGACCACCAACATCAGAGGCAATTTTTTTTTTTTCATGATGACGATCAATGGGATTACGTAATGATGCGCGGGAAGTGCATATGCTTTGAGACTACTTGACAGGGTTGTACTCTAAAGCTACTATCATAATATATCCAGGCGTCAACCGGGCTCGAGAGATACAGACACCTGCAGTGCTGGTCAGGTAATTTGAGCAACACCTCAAAACTTGCATCCGTTTAAATGGGTGAACTCGACTGTGTGGTCCCAGTCTTCCCACTGAGCCCACAGCACACTCATCTGGGTAGGAGCCGGCCCGGAGTCCGAAAAATCCCTATGACTCTTATGGGAATCGAACCCGCGACCTTCCAGTCCCTAACCCAAGGCCTAACCACTGCGCCCATGGCGGCTGGTACCTTCCTGCAGAGTTAAAGCACAGGAGAAGAAGACCAGGCACTACACATCCCTCACCTAGTAAAGGGAAAGCAGGGGAAAAGAAGAGTTTGTTTGCTTGCACAGGTAATTGAAGCCGCGTTCAGTATTTTCATGAGGAGTAATGTTTGTGTTGCCCCGCAGTCCTATTTTTAGTTTACTGTAAACTGATTAAAACTGGATAAAGCAAGGCCCAAGCCTTTCTCGTGCTCTGCTTCTTTTGTGTATCAGCGTTTCTGAATCACCAGCTTGATTCTCCTCATGTTGTCTGTAGCCATGTGTAAATCAAAAACTTTTGTTTTTTGGTTGTGTTCTTTGGCTAGAGCTCCAAGGTTTAGCAATGGTGAGATTTTGTGTATGGAACCGTTCCCCCCCATTAAGGTTTCTGCATTCTGACTTGGGAGATGGTGTCTAAAAACGACACCTGCATGAATGCATTTTTAAAGAAATTTTTTTCATCCTTTCCTACCAGCACAAAATGGGGCCTACACTTTTGGGAAAAGGGAGAACAGGTTTTTAACGTGTGCGCAAGACGTTCTGCATGCATTGTGCATGGGGCCTCAGTTTATGTCTCATTCGAAGGACTTTTGAGGGTTTGGGGTCATGGGAGGTCTGTGATGACAAAATAAAGGAAGCTGTCAGATCATGAGCACAATGTTCTAACCACTAGGCTGTCCCCCACCCGCCCCATGTGTAAAATAATCATAGTAATAAGGCACAGCTCATGGCTAACCTGGTTTTAATGAACTGCACTCAGGTGGACTGTTTGGGGCAAGTCAGTGTCAAGGTGCGCACGGTTGGGGGGGAGAGGTGTGGACCTCGGACATCGTGGTGGAAAACAGAGAACAGGACGAAGGACACCATCGGCCAGGCGTTTGGCCAGCGGCCAGCGGGAAGCGAGGCCCAAGGCGGCGTGGACTACTCTGTGCTGAACGTCACCATGGTGTTTTCTGGTCGCCCTCTTTTTCGGGGGGGGGGGGGGGGGGGGGGGTGGGGGGGGGGGGGGGGGGGGGGGGGGGGGGGGGGGGGGGGGGGGGGGGGGGGGGGGGGGGGGGGTGGGGGGGGGGGGGGGGGGGGGGGTGGGGGGGGGGGGGGGGGGGGGGGGGGGGGGGGGGGGGGGGGGGGGGGGAAAAGGGGGGGGGGGGGGGGGGGGGGGGGGGGGGGGGGGGGGGGGGGGGGGGCGGGGGAGTTGGGGGGGGGGGCCGGTTCCCCCCCAAGGGGACCCAAAGACTGTCCTGCAAAACGACAAGGGGGGAAAAAGAAGAGGCAAAACAAGAAAAAACGATGGGAAGACAACTCAGAGAGTGGACGCCCGGGGGGAAACAATTTGCTACAAACTGAAAACTGGGAATGAGGAAGCTGGTCACAATCTTCATGGTGCTCCCACACCCCCTAACTACGGAAGATGAAGGTGAAGGGAAAGACCCATTTTGATATTGAAGGAGACTGAAGGGAGGGAAAACTGGAAAAATCTGTGCCGGGGTGGTTACCGACCTTTTTCATTTCTAAAACCAAAATTTTAGAAAAATTGATTTTTGTTTTTTCTTTTCTTTTTCTTGGCGGACCTGAGGTTCACCAGGCGAGAAAAATGAATTTTTTTAAAAAATCTTACATGAACTTTGCACAGTTTAAATCTAATTTAAAAGTTGGAGGGACAGCCCGAAGGGGCCTCTGTGTCGGGGGGGGCATAAAAACGGGTTGGTTTGGGAAATTTTGCATATGTGCGGTTTTGTCACAGTTAAAGGTCTCCGCTTTCCCAACTTCGAAGATGACGTGTGAACAAGACACCAGTGTGCATCGTTTTTTAAAAATGTTGTCACCCTCCTAAAAGAAAGCAATGGTTTCCTCCCGAAAGGTGGAAAATATTAACATGTGTGAAAATTTTCTTCCATGTTTTTTGTTTTTTGGGAGCCGGGTTACAGTTCATGTGGAGGACTTTCAAGGGATGGGTTAGAACGATTTTAAATTCCGGGGGGAAAGTCCCCTAAAGGGGAAATGTCTTGGGTGGCGCAAACCCGTTTTGGATTGAACGAATGTTCTAACCACCAAGCTATCCCGGGCCCCCCCCCCCTCCCCCCCCCTGCCCCCCCGGAGGGGTTTAGACTGGATTGTTCTCTGCCTTGTTGGTTGATTTTATTTTTTTGATTGTGTTTTTTTTAAAAATCAGGTTTGATTGATAATTGTCATTCGAGAGTTTGTTTTTATTGCCAGTATTTTTTACTATTTTATTTTCAAAAAAATTTGAACACTGATTAAAAAAATTAAATGTTAAGGTTTAAGACAGGAAAACTCGAATACGGGGAAATCACAAATCAAATACAGGGGTAAAAATGAAAGCTGTTTCTTAATAAGCCCAAAATTTTAACACAAAAAAACCCCAAAACTACTTTACCATTCATAAGGACAAAACACACTACAAAATTTTCTTTCCTTATTCTTGAAGACTAAGACAATTTTTTAATCATTTTTTTTCTGTTGTTTTGTTGTTCCTTGTCTAGAGCCCCAAAGGTTAAAACCCAATGGGAAGTTTTGCATTTTCGGCTTTTTTTCCCCCCCTGTAAATGAATTGGACTGCTTCAATTTCGGGGACCCGTTGGGAAGTGAACCTTCTTTATGTCAAGGAACCTCCCTCCCCCCTACCAGTTTTTAAATGTTTGGATTCTTTTAACGTGAAAAAAGTTTGAAACCCCGCTTACCGGTTTAGAGTTTCCCCTCCGAAAGACTTAATTTCATTTGTTTTTTTTCCCCAAAAACAGGAAAAAGGGAAAGGGCGGAATTGAACCCAAAACTCAGGGTTTTCCCTTTCAGGCAGGTAAATGTCCTCCCCACCTTCCCCCTTCATCTAAAATAAAAGAGAAAGTCGAGTAACAAAAATTTCTTATTAAAATTTCCCTTTTACTTCTTTGAAAGAAGTTAAAAACTTCGGGAAGTGAAGTACACAAATCATTTTTTATGCCCGTTGTTGTTTTTTTTCCATGTGGAACGGGCGGGGGAGAGCACCAAGAGGGTGATCATGGAATTTTGGAGGCAGGGCCCTGAAACGCAAAAGTCCGGCTTTTTATCTACTCACCTACAGGGGCGGCCGGGGTGCCACAGGAATGCTGAGGGGTTTGAAGGGCTTGTGGAAGCGTTGTGGAGGAGGTGGGGAGAAGAGAGGGGGGGGGGTGGGAGATAGAGAAAAAAGAGAGGGGAGCAGAGTGGTTTTGACTAAGGAATTTTGTGTAAGTGTCGAAAACATGACTTGATATTTTATCAATTTTGATTATGAAGGTTGATATATTTTTTGGGTTTAAAATAAAATGAAGTTTGTATTTTGTTGTTTTTGTTGGATAAAGCGGGTTTTGATTTTTTTATAAACAGATTGTCTGAAATTATTTTTGTTTAGGGCAGAATAATTGGCTTTTTTTTTTTTTTTTTGGTGAGGGCTTTTTCTGTGTTTTCTGAGCAGGGTTTTCTGTCGTCCGACCCCCAAAGGGTTTGGCAAAAATCCTCACCCCCCCAGTATTGTGTGTGTGTGGGTGTAGTAGTGCGGGGTTTTGGGGTTTTGTGCATATGTATTGTGTGTGGTTTGTGCTATTATGGTTTTGTGGGGTTTGTGCATTTTGTTGGGTTTTGGGCAAAGTGTGGTGTATTTGTGCATATGTATGTTTTGGTTTGGCATATGTATATTTGTGCTTTTCCCATATGTATGTGGTGTGGTTTTGCTGGTGGTTGTTGGGGCATATGTAGGGTTGTGTATTTTTTGCTATTGTGTGGGGTTTTTGTGCATATATATGTGTGGGTTTTTGGCATATGTATGTGTGTGTGGTTTGTGCATATTGTGTGTGTGTGGTTGGCACATTTTTGCGGACGGGGGTTTCTTTTCCCCGTCTCCAGGTTTGCAGAAACCCTTATCCAGCCCAGACGTCTCCAGGGGGGTCTGGGCTTTCCAAAAAACTCAAAAAACGTCATCCCAAACAAAGATGTGCCCCCCGTCACACCTTGCCCTTTACCCATGAACGCGACGCCGGGAAACTCAGGGTTTCGGAAAGCCAATTTGAGTGAAACAGCACGCAAAAAGAGGACATCTTGAAGGATCACGGGGGCGAGTGGGCAGAAAACCACGTTGATCACAGCAGCCGGTGACTTGACCTTTCGGCTGAAGGATCACTGGTTTTTTAACCCCCGCGCTGTTTTCGTGTTGCTGTTCCAAGACTGTAGCGGCCTGTGATTGTTATGTTTAGTTCACTAAACCCACTTTCGTGGTGAAAATTTCTCGCAACATTGAAGGTTTTTAAAAACGAATTCAGGGTTTTTTTGTATTTTTTTAAAAATTTTTTATTCTCTTTATTTCGGGAAAAGGAATAAGCACTCGTGTGCTTTTTTACATCCCCCCCCCTGTTAAAGCAGTTTTGAAAATTTTTTGTCATCCTTTCCCCCACTGGCCCCCAAACACCAAGGGCCTACCTTATAAAAAGCGGAAAAGCAGGATTTAAACGTGTGCAAAAGATGTTTTGCATGCTTTCGAAACGGGGCCCTGGTTTACATCTCACAAGACTTTTGGAGAGAGTGGAGTCGGTACGATTTAATCTGGGGAAAAGTATCCCCCTTGGACGGGAACAAACCCCCGGGGCTCAATTTACACAATGCCTAGCCCTGGCATCCCCCCCTTGGTATAATGTTGTGGGGTGTTTTAAAAAAAAAAAGTGTTATAGGGTACACATTTTTTTCATGAAGACTTTTTTAAAAGTCTTTTTTTTTTATTAAAAGGGGTCACATTATAAAAATTTTCAAACTTTTGTGTGTGTGTGTAATTTTTTTCCCCTTGAGTTACATTGATAACAATATTCTTTAATTTCATGTTTTACACAGCATGACTAAAATTTTTTGTTTAACGTTTTGAATACATATTTGTTAAAAGTTGTGGGGTGGAATATCTATTTGTCACAGTTAATAGTAAATTTTACATACTTTTTACTTCATGCATTACTACATAATCCCTTTGTTTAATAAGTCGTCTGGTGAACACATATTTGTCATGAGTTACTAGTTGAATGCATTTTCTTTTATATCATCATTACTCACCATGAATTCACATTTGAAAAAATTTCCGGTAGAATATTTATTTTTCATGCATTATAGTCGAATATATTTTATTTCACTCATAACACACATGAAATTTGTTAAAAGTTATGGTTTTAATACCTATTTTTTCATAGTTTTTCATATATGAATACATATATTCTTTTATTTTTATGCCTTACACAGCATAAAAACATTTTGTTAAAAGCTAAGTTTACTTATTTTTTTCACTCTTTCCCCAAAATAGAAGTTTTACAAGGGGGAGCTTTTCTATACAACCGGGTTTTTTTTTTCCCCCCCCCCTTGAAGGAGCCACATTCCGACTTTTGGGGAAGGTTTTGATAATTTCCCTTTTTCTTTTTTTCAGAAAACCCGAGGGGAGTTTCCGGGTTTGGGGTGAAGCGGAGCAGTGGTGGGGAACGCGTTTTCTGGACCCCTCCAGTCCTGGCCTCCATCTCCCTCCTGCCCACGACCACGCCGCGGTCTCTGAGTTCCTGCCTGCAGACGGGGACTGACTGTCCATAAGCGGGGCTCGCTGCTGCTGCTGCGTTTGTCCTGTGTTTGGGGGTGGTGGTTTTGGGTTTTGATGAAGATGAGAGATAGACCCTAGAGAGAAGATAGGCATAGAGAGAGAGATTGTAGATAGAGATAATAAAAAGAGAGAAGAATAGATAAGAGAGAGATATAGAAGACACACACACACACTTCACACAACCACAACACCCAACAACAACAACACACAAACACAACCCAAAAATTCACAACACATAAAAAATTTCCCACACACACAACACACACACTCACACGTGACACAACAAAACACCCCAAAATAACGCACACACACCATACAAGAGAGATATAGACAACATAAGAAGATAGGAAAAAGAAGATTGAAAGATAGATGGAAGATAGGTAATGTAGAGACATAGATAAAAAGTAGATAGAAAGAGGAGAGAGTAGATAGCCAAGTGGTTAAAACCTTTGCTGCCTCTTGGACGCTAACATCTCTCGACGGGGGATTGTGTTTAAAGATTATTTTTTGTGTCAAATTTGTTTTTTTCCAATTTTTTTACTCATGTCGTTTTTTGTTGCGGAGCTTTTTGATTCCCATCACCTTCCTGTTGAATTATAATTTAAAACCAGATATAAACAGTGTGGAAACTGTTAAGCCAGGTTATGGGAAAAATTTTAGGGGTGAAAACAAACTCTCAGTTTTTAAAAAAAATCCCAGGATTTGGGGAAAAGTGTGAAATTTTTATTTAAAACCTTTCAGATGATTGAGAGAACATTTAAAGAAGCTTAATTTTTTTAAGGTTTCAAAAAGCCAGTGCTGAATGTATGAAGAAACAGGTACATATCAAAAAAAGGCCATCAATGATACTTTTTTTGATAATGAATGTAAAAAGTAGAAAAATAAGGTCAGAAAACTTTTGAAGACTTTCCCAAAAACATTAAAAAAGAGGACAAAAACTGTACTGGTCTCAAAAAGGAATATAAATGCTGCTTGAACGAAAAAAAAACAGCATAATAAGACCTTACTTGCAGATATGAAACACATCCTTTTTCAAATCCAGTTCTGGAAAAATGTTAAGAAGGCGTCATTTAAAAAAGTCAGCCAAAGAATAGTATTCATTTACAGAGGTTTTTAACATTTCAAAAAACCCCGTTTTAGAAAGACCATTAGCCAAACCCCTGATTACTGATGTTACATGATGGAACTGAGACGATTTTTATCGTCCATTCAAAAAAGAGAATAAGGGGCACTTAGAAAATTTTAAAAAGGAAACAGCCGTCCTGGGTAAAACATTGGGGAATTGCTAAAATATGGAGGTGAAATAGTCTTTTCCTTCAAAACATTTAACAAAATTTTTGATGATGGTCTTTTTCCAATAACTGGGGGTGAATCATAATACTAACATTCATAAAAAAAGGATTTGATAACCCAATAACTCCGGGGAATTTCCTTACTGACATAAAGGGAATTAAAGTATATTTTTAAAAAAAGGGTTTCAAGAATGGGGTTTTGAAGAATAATATTACAGTGAGCACCCAAACTGGTTTAAGAGAGGTTTTTCCACAAAAATCATATTTTCCTCTTGCGTTTTGTACAAAACAGTTTGCTCAAACCGAAGCCTATGTAGCCCTTTATTTGAAGAAAAAGCATTTATTCTGTTAACAGGAAATTTTTTGTGGCCTATTTTCCAAAAAAAGGTGGAAGGGGAAACAATTTTATGTTTGAGAGCCATGTATCGAAGTCAAAGCGAATAAGAGTGGAACTAAAGTGAAATGACATAATATAAAGAACCACGGGGGTTTAAACAGGGGGATTAATTAGCCCCTTATTGTTTTCTTTTTTACAATGAGTTAACCAGAGACTTCCAATAAGGTAAACATGGGGAAGCAAGTTTTTTTTTATTTTTCTTATATTTTTTCTTCTAAAATCCATTTTAAAAAAAAAAAAACATTTTTCAAAAGGGGTTTTTTTCTGTAAATTTTTTTTCTTTTTTTTTTTATTTTTTTTTTCGTTTCCTTTTTTTTTTTTTCTTTTTTTTTTTTATTTTTCCCCCTTTTAAAATTGGGGGGTTTTTTAAAAAAAATTTTTTTTTCCTTTTTTCTTTTTTGTTTTTTTAAAATTTTTTTCCTAAACCCCTTTTTATTGGTATTTTTGGGGATTTTTCCTTTAAAATTTTTCCCCCTTTTTTTTTGGTTTTTTTTATTAATAGCTCCCCTAATGATTTTTTTTTTTTTTCCCCTCTTTTTTTCCTTTCATTAATTATTAAAATTTCTTTTTGGGCATCCTTTTCCCCAAAACTTTTTTCCAAAAAAAAAATTCCCAAAAAAAGTCCTTTTTTGTGCCTTTTTTTTTTTTTTTTTGGTAATCAAACCCAAATTTAGAGGTTTTTTAACCCTTTCGCGATGATTACTGCCCCTCAAAAGTTCAAATTCAAAACAGTAAAATTTAAATGTACAGACAATTTTAATTTCGATGAGTAAACCTTATCAAAATTGATATTATCAATTTTAAAAAAATAAATTCCCAAATTTAGATTAAATAATTTTAAATGTTTTTATAAATTTCCCAAAACAGAGAACTGAATTGAACGAAGTGTTTTTTGGGAAAAACTCCGAAAAAAATTAAAACCCTTTTTTTTGGGTTCCCATTTGAATTTAGCAAAAACAACCCGTTAATATGGCATAATTTATTAAACTTTGTTTCCCTGGGTAAGCATTTATTTTGGCAGCCCCCCCATTTAATTGTTAAGTGAAAAAAAAAATAATTTATTTTTAAGTGAATTTTTGAAAGATTTGTGTTAACAGTAACATTTTCCTTGGGTTTTTTTGTTGTGTGGGCTTTGGGCATGGGGTTTGGTGGGTGTTGTTTTAAAAAAGGGGGAATGGCCTTTTGGGAATAAACGTTCATTTAGTTCTTCTCCCTTCCTTTCTTTCCCAAAATTTTCTTCCTTTTTCCCATTTGTCCCTTTCTCTTTTTCCTTTCCCTTCCCTTTTCCCTTTTCCCCCCCTTTTTCCTTTTCCCCCCCTTTTCCCCCCTTTTCCTCCTCTTTTTTTCCCCCCCTTCCCCCCTTTGGGTTTCCCCCCCTCCCCTTTTTTGTCCCCTTTTTTTTCTCTTTTCTCCTGATCCCCACCAGGTTTTTCCCTCCTTTTTTTTGGAAAAAACCCCTTTGGGGTTTAATTCCCAATTTTTTTATGATTTTTAAACCCAACCAAAACCCTTTTTTGGGTTTTCTCCCTTTTTTTTTTTATTTCTTAACTCCCCTTCCCCTTTTCCCCTTCTTTTTCCCCCCCTTTTCCCCCCTCTGGTTCCCCCCCCTTCCTTCCCCCTTTTCCCTTTTTTCCTCTCCCCTTTTCCCCCCTTTCCCCCCCTTCCTCCTCTTCTCTTCCTTCCTCCCCCTTTTTTCCCCTTCTTCTTTTCTTTCCTTCTTGCCCCTTACTTTTTTTCCCCTTTCTCTCTTTTCAAATTCTCCTTTATTCCCTTTCATTTTAATTTTCTTTCCCCCTTTAAGGTTTTTTAAACAGCCAAAACTTATTTTTAAAACCAAAAATACGTTTTTAATTTCCCTTTTTATTTTGATAATTTTTTCCCCCCCCCTTTTTTTGGGTTACCCTTTAAACTTTTTTTCCCCCACCCCCTTTTCCCCAGATCAAAAACCCCCCTCCCCAATTCTTAAATTTAAACCTTCCCCTTTCGTTTCCCCCCCACTTTCCCGTTTTTTCCCCCCCTTTCCCCCTTTTTTTTTGCCCCTTTTTTTCCCTTTTTGCAAACCTTTTAAAAACCCATTCTTTGGCCCAATTTTTTTAAAAAAAAAAACCCCAAGTGTTTTTTTTATTTAAATTTGAAATGTTTTTTTGGGGTTGCTTTTTTCGTTTAACCCGTAAACTTAAAATTTTTTGCATTCCCCTTACCAGGGGGGTGTGTAGTTCGGGTTTTTCCCCTTGCTTGTAACTTTGCCCAGGATTCTGCCCTGCGGGTTTAAATTTGCTGCGTATAGTTTTTTTTCTATAACCCACCGAACACTGACATGAATTATGGGATCTTTAACATACATATTTGATCTTCTGCATGTGTATATACATGAAGGGAACTAAGGCACTGGCAGGCCTGCACTTGAAGTTGACCTGGAAGATCGTAAAAATCCCCACCCTTAATTCACCAGACACTGCTGAGATTCAAACCCACGACTTCATAGACCCATGGTATTCAAGGTTGGAAGTTTGAATTCCATCTCACAGTTGACTGTTTCCCCCCACTTTCAGCTACTCTTGGCTGCTATCCATTCCATCCCATTCCAGTCCAGTTCATTTTAGCATTAGGCTCTGGACCCTTGACTTGTTTTGTGTGCTGTGTATCTCTCTGTTCAAAGATGTAGCTGCTTGTATAATACCCATTTCATGGTTGATATCTCTCCTGAAGTTGTTTGTTTTAACAGCCAAAACTTAAAGTAGTTTACCAGGAGACATGGATTACTGTGTGTGTCTTTGGTTCAATGTCTAACCACTGGTTAAAGTGGGGGATTATTGTGTGTGTGTGTGTGTGTGGTGTGTGTTTGTTTCAATGTTTATCCACTGGTTTAAAAAAGTTCAAGAGGATTTTTTTCCCTCGGACTTAACATAGTGCTTGATCCACTCCCCCTAAAAGTCCTTTGGATGAGACTATAAACCGAGGTCCCGTGTGCGAATGCACGCAAAACATCTTGTGCACACGTTAAAACCCGTTCCGCTTTTTAGAAATGAACCATTGTGTGCCGTGTGAATGGTGACAACATTTACAAAACTATACACATGGGGACTGGATGTAAAAAAAGCACATGAGTGCTTTTTCCTTTATCCTCGAAATAAAAGAATGAGTGTGGATTACTGTGTGTGTGTCTTCATTTCAAAGTGTATGGGCTGGTCAGACAGTGTGGATTGCTGTGTGTGTTCTTCATGTCAAAGTGTATGGGCTGGTCAGACAGTGTGGAATTGCGTGTGTGTGTCTTATGTCAAAGTGTATGGGCTGGTCAGACAGTGTGTGGATTGCTGTGTGTGTGTGTCTTCATGTCAAAGTGTATGGGCTGGTCAGACAGTGTGGATTGCTGTGTGTGTGTGTCTTCATGTCAAAGTGTATGGGCTGGTCAGACAGTGTGGATTGCTGTGTGTGTGTCTTCATGTCAAAGTGTATGGGCTGGTCAGACAGTGTGGATTGCTGTGTGTGTGTCTTCATGTCAAAGTGTATGGGCTGGTCAGACAGTGTGGATTGCTGTGTGTGTGTTCTTCATGTCAAAGTGTATGGGCTGGTCAGACAGTGTGGATTGTGGTGTGGGGTGTCTTCTGTCAAAGTGTATGGGCTGGTCAGAACAGTGTGGATTTGCTGTGTGTGTGTGTCTTCATGTCAAAGTGGTATGGGCTGGTCAGACAGTGTGGATTGCTGTGTGTGTGTGTTTCATGTCAAGTGTTTTGGGCTGGTCAGACAGTGGGGGATTGCTGGTGTGTGTCTTCATGTCAAAGTGTATGGGCTGGTCAGACAGTGTGGATTGCTGTGTGGTGTTCTTCCGTCCAAAGTGTAATGGGGCTGTCAGACAGTGTGGATTGCTGTGTGGTGTCTTCATGTCAAAGTGTAGGGCTGGTCAGACATGTGGATTGCTGTTAGGATGGTGGTGGTGGGGGAGAAGGAGGACAGGGTGAGGTGGGGGCGTTGGCGGGTGCAGGGGGTGGACTACAAGGTGACGGTGGCCTACACCACCCTCCAGATGACCCACAGCGTCATCGACTCGGGGTCAGGGTCTACCCCGGGCCTTGAAAGGAGACGACTTTGGGGGGGAAGGGGCCGTCTGGTTTTCTTGCGGCGTTTCAGGTGGGGCACTGTTTGTGTTGTGATCTTTGATGAAAGAGTCATGCACGCCCCAACTTTCTCATCACCTGTACTTCCTATCTATCTCCCCAGTGATTCCCCAGGTGGGATGATGAGAGAGTCAGTCAGAGTGTGGCATGTTCTGGGTGAGTCCAGGGTGTAGTGGGGAATGTTTCAACAGCAACAGTGTAATCTGTGATGACGATTTTGTGATGTTGGAAGTGTGTGTGTATGTGGTGTGTGTGCGTTATGTGTGTGGTGTGTTGTGTGTGTAGGTGTATGTGTTTTGTGGTTGGTTGTGTGTTGGTGTGTGAATGTGTGTGTGTGTCTTGTGTTTTGGTTCTTGTTTGATTATCCTTACTGGCATATAATGGCCTACTCTTTTGAAAGGTGGGAACAGGTTTATAACATGTGGACAAGATATTCTGCATGCATCCGCACATGAGGCCTAGTTTTATAGTCTCATCCAAAAGGACTTTTGGGGGAGTGGAGTCAGTACTGATGTTAACTCCAGGGTAAAATCCTCTAAAACAGGAGCCTCTGTGGTGGCTCGATCCCGGGCCATCAAATCACAAGGGCAACGCTCTAACCACCAGGCTGTCCCACCCCCCTCGCCCACACATTTTGCAGATGATTTTGTTAACATAGTTCAGATTTTTATTTATGAATTTTTTTAAATCATTTTCGGCTACAAGTCTGAGGTTTACCAGTGGTGAGATTTTTGCGTATACAACCGTTTTTGTCCACCACCACCATTTATTTAGGTAGCCCCATTCCAACTTTGGAGAAGATGTGTAATTGAAATTCCGTCATGTTAAGTAATCTATGCTCTGTTTTTTGTTTTTTTTTCCCCCGGCCGTCCAGTACATCACCGTCAAGCTGAAGCCAGTGAAGCCAGTGACGAAAAATCCCCCAACCCTACCCAAACAGTTCTACGTTTATCCTCCACGATGCCACAAACGGGGCAAAGTACGATTTCCTTTAAAAACCAGTTTGTTTTCTGCAGTGTAAAGCCACCCCTCCTTGCTTTGCCCAACCACCGAAGGTTTTATCATGACATTGTGGGAAAAATATGGGCAGAATTTTTC
>CM054153.1:54602350-54640527 GCA_028751875.1 Rapana venosa | reverse complement strand
GGACTGGATGTAAAAAGCACATGCGTGCTTATTCCAGTATTCTCGATATAAAAGAATAAATTAAAAATTAAAAAATAAAATAAAAACACACACAACACAACACACACACACACTGAAATGTACGCCCGCCTGTGCAGGTGATGCGGCTGGGAGGGTCTATCGGAGCAGACACGGTGTCGTGGACGGCCTCGGAGGACCTGGACGATGGCCAGGATCTGACGGAAACTTCTGGAGCCGTTCCCTTTGCCGCCGGGCAGACAGAGGCCAACCTGGAGATCAGAATCCGCGGAGACACGGAGCCTGAGCTGGACGAGATCGCCAAAATCAGACTGGTTAACGCCGCCAAGGTATTGGTCATAGTGGTGGTGTCGTTTGTGGTGTAGCTTTGAGACAGTGTGGGGGGGGGGGGGGGTGCGGAGTGGGGAACGGATGTATGTTTTAGTGTGTGTGTTTGTTTTGTGTGTATTTGTGTGTTTCTTTAATTTAACGTCTGTTCACTCAAAGTGATGTTAGAGACAAAACACACACACACACAAAAGAACAATGATGAAGATTTATAAAATTTTGTGTGTGTGTGTGTGCATGTAAAGATGTGCGTGCAAAAACAAAAAAAGATGTGTGTACATGCATGCATGCATGCGTACATGTATGTACATAATTATGATGAGTATGTTCATGCATGCATATCCTGACGTAACAGGGCTCTCTGGGGGACTCGCTGAAGCGGACATCGACAGTGACCATACTGGCCAACGATGACCCCTACGGCTACTTCATCATCACCAGCCGCCATCGCCCAATCAGAGTGAACGAGGAAGCAAAAGGTAGAGTGAGCAATGATGGATGCTGTAGCCAAGTGAGCAATGATGGATGCTGTAGCCAAGTGAGCAATGATGGATGCTGTAGCCAAGTGAGCAATGATGGATGCTGTAGCCAAGTGAGCAATGATGGATGCTGTAGCCAAGTGAGCAATGATGGATGCTGTAGCCAAGTGAGCAATGATGGATGCTGTAGCCAAGTGGTTAAGACAATTCGACTTTAGTCCTATGGGTCCATGAGGTGATGGGTTTGAATCTCTGTGGTGTCTGGTGACATTTTTTTGGGGGGGAGGTGGGGGGGTTGCAATCTCCCAGGTCAACTTCAAGTGCAGACCTACCAGTGCCTTAATCCCATTCATGTAAAAAAAAAAAAACAACCCAAAAAGAAACAATTGCGCCCCCCCCCCCCCTTCCCCAAATAAAAACAGAACAAAACAAACATCCTGTTCATGTGTATACTCATGCAGATGATCAAATACACGTTAAAGATTCCATTATTCATGTCAGCTTTCAGTGGGATATGGAAACACGAACACACCCAGCATACATCCCCAAAGTCGGAATGCGGCTACCTTCATGTTGTGCTAAAGCAGTCACATTATACAGAATCACGCCATTGGTGAACCTTGGAGCTCTAGCTGAGGAATTAAAAAAGGAAAGAAAAAAGACTGACAACCAGAAGCTGCTGTTGCAAAGAGAAATGCACGCCTAGGTGTGAGCTTTTTCCTACAGCCTCAGCATATCTGGCAAGCTGCATGTATTGTGGAAATATTTGGAGTTTCCACCTTTATCTCCTACATTCCTCTGAAGTTGGAGTATGGCTGCCTGTGTGGCGAGGAAAAGACTAGTCAGACTTTCCACCTAGTGTGTCCTTTTCAATTTCCCAGTGATTCCCAGGTGGGATGAGTTCCTTGGCTAGAGCTGCAAGGTTCACCAATGATGTAATTTTGTATGTATGATCGGTTATATCCACCACTTTGGTAGCCACATTCCAACTTCTGGGATTTTAGGCTTACAAAACGATTACGAGATAGACACGAGGGGAAAAAATTAAGAAAAGAAAATTTTCCACCAGAACTTGTCGTGTCTGTTACCTCCTTTTTTGTGATATCAAATTGTTGTTTTTGTTATTCTTGTCCTTTTTTGTTTCTATTGCCCTTTCTATGACATTAACTTCTGTTTGTCTGTTTTACTGATATACACAAAATATTTGCTTTATTTACATTTCCAGACATCACCATCACAGTGCAGAGACTGTACGGAAAGTTTGGAACGGTGGCAGTTGCCTTCCAAACTCTTGCACCTGAGGAAAGCTACAACTACCTGCCGGGTCCCCTGAAGCGAGCGGACTTCCAGGACTTTGTGGCCTCCTCAGGCAACGTCACCTTTCAGCCCAGGCAGGAGTTCAGCACCTTCACCATCAGAATTCTGAACGACACTGACCCAGAGCAGGACGAGAGTGTCTTCGCGCGACTGACCAGCGCCTATCTGGTTCAGGCTGCTCAGTTCAGGCCAGTAGTGATAGGTGCGTGTAGTGATTGTTGTGTGTAATGTGTGTGTGTGTGTGTTGTACAAATATATATGTGTAAAAAAAAATATATATATAAAACTGAGGAAGGCGAAAGCCGAAATATTGGGAACATTATTATGCTGGTTGTTATGCTTCACTTTGTGTGGTATTGATATGCTATATATATTATCATTCTCATATTCAGTCCTGACCTTGGCCGGTTCGTGCAGGAGACACGAAGACGATGCCGTTGGTAAGCCTCTCCATCCATTCGGTCCTCAGCTCTGCGCAGTAAATGCCGATTTCTTCATCCTGGTCCATTTCTGATGTTGTACCTCCATGACTTGTTTGTCTTCCCCTCTTTGCCACCTTCGGTGTTCCCAGCTAGGTTTGTTTTGGGCAGAGTGTTGTGGCGGATGACGTAGCTGAACCATGTCAGCTTTTTCTTCTTGACGATGGTGAGAAGGGGTTCCTGTGGACCTGCCAGCCGTGTTATTTGACTCTTGACAAAATCATTGGTCTTTCGTTCTCTCCAGGATATGCCCAGCAGTTTTCTATAGCATTTTGTTTCAAATGACTGGATTCGCTTTGCTGTTTCAGCAGTCAATGTCAATATATATATGACATGAACTAGAATATGACGTTATTATTGGCTGTGACACGAACTAGAATATGAAGTTATCGTAGGCTGTGACATGAGCATAACAGAAACGACATTTCCAATGACGCCGCCTCCTCTTTCTCTCCATGCACAGTGGCCGGGTCCCCTCAGACTGGCCAGAACGCGGAGACGTACGCCCAGATCATCATTTCCAGCAACGACGACGCCAGCGGTGTTCTGCAGCTGTCTCCAACAGCCCTGACGGTGGTGGAGGGGGTGGGGGTGCCTCAGATCAGCGTGGTCAGGTCTGGCGGCTCCTTTGGAGAGGTGAGAGACTGTGTAGTTCTCCTTCCTCCTGTGGGGATACTGGAGCCTGTCAGTATATATAGCATCTCCACCTTCTGGAAATGGTGTGCTTGGAATTCCCTCTGTTCTATCCCTTTGTTTCTGTCTTGTTCCTTTTCTTCCTGTCACCTCCTTGTCTGTTTTCTGCCTTCTTGGTCCGTTATCCTGCCTTTTTCCCAGAAAGACTTAAAAGATGATAATTCTCTCTCCCATGCGGAAGCTGGATGCACTGGGCCTGACTTTGTCAGGCGCTTAACGGCAGTGCAACACATTATCACTCACAGGACAGACAACGATAGCTGCTGTCTGAGCATTTAAAGAAGAAGAAGAAGTTCTTAGATCCATGGCTGGAACTGACAGGCAATTTAGCGAGAGTTGTTGTAGTAAGTCTTTGTCTCACCTTATGTAAGGGGGGTTGACAGTACACATGTCCTGCTTCTTTCTGGACTTTGTACTTCCTCAGCAAGAACTGTGAGATTCACTGTTTGCTTTTATTGTTTCTCGGCTAGAGCTTTGAGCTTCACCATTAGTGAGGTTTTTGCGTATGCAACTGTTTTTCTTTTCCCCATCTTTGTTGTTGCCTGTTTCCCAGCTTTACACCACTCTGGAGGTCACCCATAACATGAACTCTGACTCAGTCATCCCACCTTGGAATCACTCTGAGATTGAAATTGCTCACCGAATGAGAAGTTTGCATGTCTGACTGTTTTTAAGTACCTCGCCACATAGGCAGCCATACTCTGACTTCAGAGAAGAGCCCCATCATTAAGGTAGCCACATTCTGACTTTAGGAATACAGTTGGTACTTGAACCTGGCACTTTTTGGGAGGTATCTCCCTGCTCTTTCCGATTTTCAACTGTCATGGGTTCTTTTGATGTCCGCAAGTCTGTAAGAACAGGGGTCTGACTGGTTGAGAGTCTCCTCTGAAAGACGTGACATTCAGTTCAGTGTTTTCTGTCAAACTGGGAAGAAAGGGCATGGCAGGGAATCGAACCCGGAACCTCGATGTTTACTTGTTAGGCTGGGGAACATCTAAACCTTAGTGAGAGTTTAGGGTGTACAGTTATTATCCCACTTTTAGTTAAGTGAGTACAGAGATATTGCTTCTGATAAATACAAGGAGATATATGTATTATATTTGCTTTAAAAAATGTGGTGTGGGCATAACAAAATTGACCTACAAGGGGAGAGATACACAAATGGATGTACACAGTAAGAGAAGAGTGACAAAAAAGACACCTCCCCCCTCCCCAAACCCAATTTCACCTAATTTTTTTAGCCAATCATCATCTTTTTTTCTTTTTGGTCACCCAGGTTACCGTTCAGTTCCGAACGATCAACGGAGAAGCTCAGGACATGCAGGATTTCTCCCTCCTCTCTCGGCAAGTCGTCCTGTCGTCAGGGGAGAGAAGCAAGGTGCTGCCGATCATCATCATCGATGACAGAGTGCCGGAACTCAGCGAGAGGTTCACGGTGGAGCTGCTGGATCAGATCACTGGTGGGGCGGTGCTGGGGAGGAATCGCAGCGCCGTCATCACCATCGAGCCGTCGACGATCCTAACGGAGTGTTTAGTGAGACCCTGGGATAGGGGGTGTGGTGGAGGGGGTTTGTGTGTGTGTGTGTGTGTGTGTGTGTGTGTGTGTGTGTGTGTGGTGTGACGATCCTAACGGAGTGTTTAGTGAGACCCTGGGATAGGGGGTGGTGGAGGGTTTGTGTGTGTGTGTGTGTAAGTGTGTGCGTGTGTTTGTGTTTGTATTACGTGTGTGTGTGGATGATCCTAACGGAGTGTTTGGTGAGACCTGGGATAGGGGGTGTGGTGGAGGGGGTTGTGTGTGTGTGTGTGTGCTGTGTAGTGTGTGTGTGAGTGGTGTGTGTGTGTGAGCGATCCTAAGGAGTTTTGTGAGACCTGGATAGGGGTGAGGTGGTGTGTGGGATTGTGTGTGTGTGTGTAAGTGGTGGGACAGTGTGTGGAGTGTGTGTTTGTATAGTTGTGTGTGATGATCCTAATGGAGTTTTGGTGAGACACTGGGATAGTGTGTGGAGGTGGTGAGTGGTGTTTGTTGGTGTCTGTGTATGTGTGTGTTGTATATACATGTACATGTGGTGTGTGTGGGTGTGTCTTGGAGTTTGGTATGTGTGTGTGGTTGTAATGTGGCATTTGTTATGTGTTTGTGTATGTGCTGTGTTGCATGTGGTGAGTGTGAAAGTTGTGTGAAATGTGTTTTTGTATGTATGTACATGTGTTGTGTGTGTATGTATATACATGTATGTGTGTGTCTGTTTGTCTGTGAGTGCGTATGTGTGGGTTCGAAAAAAACCAACTAATTAGAGCAACTATTGTTTTGTTATGGGTATTCCCCAGCTTAACACCCTAGGGGTCACCCAGAAGATAGATACATTCTGTCTCAGTCATCCCACCTGCATAGGCTGGTTGACCGCCAAGGCACCACTGCAGATTTTGCAACCAGCTTCCTCCACTCCTCACGGTTCTCAGCTTTTCATAGAAAGCCTTTCCACTCAAGGCCAGTCCACTCTTTGATGTTGTCTTCCCATCATTTTCTCTTTTAGTTAAGACGTTCACCTGCGACAGTCCTGATATGGCCTCTGTGGTCGGCGGGGATATGATCGACAAGAATGGGTTGGATTGGATATAACATGTTATGTGAACAAAGCATATCGCAGGTTTTTTGTGTCATCTGTCATGTCTGATAAATCTACATTGACAACAGTAAGATGATATGTTTTGTAAACATGGCATGTAGTAAGTTTTGTGTCATCTATCATGCCTAATAAATGAACATGAACAATAAAATGGCATGTATTGTAAATGTGGCATGTGGCATATTTTTGTGGTATCTGTCATGCTTAATGAATCCATATCAACAACGGTAAGATGACATGTTTTGTCAACGTGGCTTATTGGAGGTCTTTCATCATCAATCATGTCTGATAAATCCACATCAACAACAATAATAAGATGACATGTTTTGTAAACGTGGCGTGTTGCAGGTTTCGCATCATCTGTCATGGTTAATAAATCCACATCAACAACAACAATAAGACAACATGTAAACGTGGCGTGTTGCAGGTTTCGCGGCCCCGGGGATGTCGGTGGAGGAGCCGGAGAATGGACAGCCGCACAAAGTGCGCATCACTGTGGTCAGGACAGGGGGCGCTGTGGACGTCGTCACCCTGCTCTGGTCCGCCACCCTCAATGGTAACGACCCCCACCCCCATACCACCTCCACCACAAAATGGTCACCCACAGAGAGAGAGAATGAATAAATCTTTATTTTTCAAGGGTAACAATAAGCATACACATACTTTTTTTTCATCTGGCCCTTGCCCTGATTAGGGACTATCAACAAAATAAAGGGAAAAAACCCTCCTACAATGGCAACATGATTTTAAAAAGATAATTGTATATTTAACAATACATAATCCCTAACTGACCTGGGAGAGAAAGAGAGAGAGAGAGGTGGGATGGAGGATGTGAAAAAAGGACTGACTGAGAATATGAGTATGTGTGTATAGTTTTTGTTGGTTTTGTGTGTGTGTGTGTGTGTTTCTGTTGGGGGTTTTGTGTTTTGTCTCATCTTCTGTGACGTGCCTGTCCTGCTGTCCTCACGCTGCTCATTTCAGTCTGTCTGTCCAAACCACCCCCAGATTCATCATGACACGTCCTCAGCATCAGAAGTCCACTTAGAGCCCATCAATGTCAGGCCACCATGGGAACCACCGGCCAGAAGGGCCCTGCACTGCTGCTGGGTCACTTTGGTGGTGTTCAGTGGTGCCTGTTTTGAGCTAACAAGCCACCTGGTTACTCCCCTCCTGATGGCAGTAATAGTCGTGGTTGGGGTGGGATGGGTTAGTTGTTGAGTACCACCTGTGCAAGAAATATTTTTGACACATCATAGGTTTTTACCTTCACCTTCACCTATCCCATACTCTGGTTGACCGTCAGGACACCACTGAAGATTTTGCAACCAGCTTCCTGCACTCCTCACGGTTCTCAGCTTTTCATAGAAGGTCTTTCCACTCAAGGCCAGTCCACTCTTTTGATGTTGTCTTCCCATCGTTTTCTCTGTCTGCCTCTTTGTCTCCCTCCTTGTTTTGGCCAGTCCAGATGTTTGTGTGATGTTTCGGAACCATTTCAGTTTGTGTTTTTGCACAGTAGTCAGGAGCTCTTCATATGGCCCAGTGTGATTTCCAGTTCTGTTTTTCACTTCCTTGTTGGTTATGTGATCTCTGCACAAGATTCAGATCACACACACACACACACACACACAAACCCCCCAAAATTCAGATCACCTGTAGTCAACATACCAAAGAAAAATTTTATGTTCTATAACATATAAGTCTGAGCAATAAGTTTTTTTGTCTGGGGAAAAAATGTGCTACTCTGTGTAAGGTAATATTATGTGAAAAGGAAATGTCTCATTTTTTGTGGATAAACTTTCTGTATTTGTGCGTGTGTGTGGCTGTATTTGTATGTATGATTTTGGACACATTTTTATATTTTTGGTTGCTTTTTCATAACTGTTTCTTTTTATACATTCAGTTGTTGTCTTTTTTGTGTGATTGCTCACACCGGGACAGGTCAGCCGTTAAACAGCGACATCAGTCCTACGTCAGGGTCCATGTTCTTTGTCAGCAATGAGGCCAGTCTGTCCATCACTGTGTCCGTGCTGCCTGATGACGTGCCTGAGGGAACTGAGGTATTGAATCACTGTTGTTGGGGTTTTGGAAAGGGGCCCCCCCTTTTTTAAAAAACCCCTTTTTTTTAAGGGGGGTTTTTTTTCCCGGGGGGGGAAAAACCCCCTTTTTTTTTAAAAAAGGGGGTTTTTTGGGGGGTTTTTTCCCCAAAAAAGGGCCCCAAAAAAACCCCCCTTTTTAAAAGGGGTTTTTTTTTAAAAGGGATTTTCCCCTTCCCCCCCAAAAAGGTTTTTAAAAAACCCTTTTTTTTTTAAGGGGGTTTTTTTTGGGGTTTTTTTTTTTGGGGGGGGGCCCCCCAAAATTTTTTTTTCCCCCCCCTTTTTTTGGGGGTTTAAAATTTTTTGTTTTTTTTTTTTTTTTTGGGGGGGGGGTTTTTTTTTTTTTTTCCCCTTTTTTTTTTGGGCCTTTTGGGGGGGTTTTGGGTTTGGGGGGTTTCCCCTTTTTTTTTTTGGGGGGGGGGGGGTTTTTTTTTTCCCCCCCAAAAAAAAAAAACCCCCCCAAAAAAAAACCCCCCGGAAACCAAAAAAAATTTTGTTTAAAACAAAAAAAAATTTTTTTTAAAAAAAAAAAAAACCCCCCAAAAAAGGGGGGGGAAAAAAAAATTTTTTTTAAAAAATTTTTGGGGGTTTTTGGGCCAAAAAATTTTTTTTTTTTTTTTTTCCCCAAAAAAAAAATTTTTTTTTTCCCCCCCCTTTTTCCCTTTTTTTTTTTTCCCTTTCCCCCGGGGGAAAAGGGGGAACCCGAAAACACCTTTTTTCCCCCCGGGGGGGTTTTTTTCCCCCCCAAAACCCCCACCCCCCGGGGGGGCCCCGGGGGAAAGTTAAAAGGGTTTTTGTTTTTGTTTTTTTTTTTTTTTGGGGGGGCCCCCTTCCCTTTCCTTTCCCGGGGGGCCCCCCCGGGGGGGGGGTTTTTTTTTTTTTTTTTTCGGGGGTTTTTTTGTTTTTTTTTTTTTTCCCCTTTTTTTTTTTTTTTTGGGGGGGGGGGTTTTTTTTTTTTTTGGGGGGGTTTTTGGGGGGGTTTTCCCTTTTTTTTGTTTCTTTTTTCCCCCCCCTTTTTCCCCCCCTTCCTGTTTTTTTCCCCCCGGGCCTGTTTTGGGCCCCCCGGGGCCTTTTTTTTTTTTTCCCCCTTTTTTTTTTTCCCTTTTTTTCCCCTTTTTCCCCCCCCTTTTTTTTTTTTTGGGGGTTTTTTTAAAAAAATTTTTTTAAAAAAATTTTTTTTTTTTTTTTTTTTTTTTTTCCCCCGGGACCCCCAATTAAAAAAAAAATTTTTGGGGTTTTTCCCCCCAAAAAAGGGTTTGCCGGGGGGGCCCCCCCCCTTTTGGGGGCCCCCTTTAAAAAATTTTTTTTTTAAAAAAAAAATTTTTTTTCGGGGCCCCCCCTTTTTTTTTGCCCCCCCCAAAATTTTCCCCTTTTTTTTTCCCCCCCCTTTTTTTTTGGGTTTTTTCCTTTGGGGGCCTTTCCGGGCCCTTTTTTTTCCCCCCTTTTAAACCCTTTTTTTTTTTTTCCCCCCCCGGGTTTTTTAAAACCCCCCTTTTTTTTTTCCCCTTTTTTTTAAAAGGGCCTGGGGTTTTTTTTGTTTGGGCCCCCCCCCCCCCCCCTTTTTTTTTTTCCCCCTTTTTTCCCCGGCCCGGGGGGGTTTTCCCCCCAAAAACCCCGGGGTTTTTTCCCCCCTTTTTTGGGTTTTTTTTTCGTTTCCCCGGGGGGCCCCCTTTTTTTTCCCCCCCCCCCCTTTTTTTTTTCCGGATTTATTTTTTTAAAGGGGGAAAAATTTTTTTGGGGGTTTTTTTTTTTTAATTTTTTTTTTTTTTTGGGGAATTTTTTGGAATTTTTTCCCCTTTTTCCCCCCCCTTTTTTCCTTTTTTGGGAAAAAAAAAAAATTTTTTTAAAAAAAAAAAAAACCCCCTTTTTAAAAAAGGGGCCCCAAAAAGGGGGGGGGAAATTTTTGGGGGCCCCTTTCCCCCCCCCTTTTTCCCCAAAAATTTTCCCCCCCCCCAAAATTTTTTTTTTTCCCCCCCCTTTTTCCGGGAAAAAAACCCCAAAAAAAAAAAAAAAGGGGTTCAAAAAAAAAAAAAAAAGAAAATTTTTTAAAAAAAAAAAAATTTTTAAAAAAAAAAAAACCCCCAAAAAAAACCCCTTTTTTTAAAACCCTTTCCTTTGGGGGGGGAAAAAACCCCCAAACTTAACCCCCCCGGGGGGAAAAAAAAAAAAAAAAACCCCCCCCCGGGGGGGGAAACAAAAAAAAAAGGGCCAATTGGAAAAAAAGGGGGTTTTTTGGGGGGGTTTTTTCCCTTTTTTTGGGGGCCCCTTCCTTAAACCCCGGGGTTTTTTCCAAAAGGGTTTTAAAAAAAGGGGGGAAAGAAAAAAAAGGGCTTTTTCCCTTTCCTTTAAATTTTTAATCCCCCCCCCGGGGGGGGGGGAAAAAAATTTAGGTTTTTTTTTAAAAAAAAATTTTTTTTTTTTTAATTAAAAAAAAAAAAAAAGGGGGGTTTTTTTTTTTTCCCCCCAAAAAAAAAAGGGGGGCCCCCAAAAAAAAAGGGGGGATATTGGGGGCCCTTCCCCCCCTCCCTTAAAAAAACCCAAAAAATTTAAAGGGGGGAAGGGGAAAAATTAAAAAAAAAAAAAAAAAATTTTAAAAAAAAAAAAAAAAAAGGCCTTTTTTTTTTTGGTTTTTTTTTGGGTTTTGGGGGGGCCCCCACCAAAAAAAAAAAATTTTTTTTTTTTGGGGGGGGGGCCTTAAAAACCCCCGGGGTTCCCCCCCCCCCCCCCAAAAAAAAAAAAACCCCCGGGGGGGAAAAAAAGGGGTTTCCCCCCCCAAAAACGTTTTTTTTAAAAAAATTTTTGGGGGGTTTTTTTAAATTTTTTTTTGGGGGGCCCTTTAAAATTTTTTTTTTTTTTTCCCCCCCCAAAAAATTTTTTTTAAAAAAAAAAATTTTATGGGAAAAAACCCCCCCCAAAAAAAAAAATTTTTTCCCCCCCCCCTTTAAAACCCCCCAAACCCGGGTTTTTTAAAAATTTTTTTTAATTTCCCCAAACGGGGAAAAAAAAAAATGGGGGGGAAAAAAAAATTTTTTCCAAAATTTTAAAAAAAAATGGGGGTTTTTTTTAAAAATTTTTTTCCAAAAATTTTTCCCCCCCTGGGAAATTGGGGGGGGGCCCCAAAAAAAAAAAACCCCGGGGGCCCGGAAAAAAAAAAAATTTTTTTTTTTTTTAAAAAAATTTCCCCCCCAAAAAAAAAAAGGGGTTAAAGGGTTTTTTTTTTTTTTTTTTAAAAAAGGGGTTTTCCCGGGTTTTCCCAAAAAATTTTTTTTTTTTTTTTTTTGGGGTTTTTAAAAAACCCCCCCCCCGGGGGGGCCCCCCAAAAATTAACAAAAAAACCCCCCCCCAAAAATTAAAACCCCCGGGGGGGAAAATTTTTTTTTTAAAAAAAAAATTTTTAAAAAAAAAAAAAAAAAAAGGGGGGGAAAAAAAAAAAATTTAAAACCAAAAAAATTAAAAAAACCCCCCCCTTTGGAAAAAAAAAAAATTTTTTTTTAAAAAGGGCCCCCCTTTTTTTTTTTTTTGGGTTTTAAAAACCCCCCAAAAATTTTTTTCCAAAGGGGGGGGGGGGGGGTTTTTTTTTCCCCCCCCCGGGGAAAGGGTGGGGAAGGGGAAAAAAAATTTTGGGGGGGGCCCCCCAAAAAACCCCCCCCAAAAACCCCCGGGGGGGCCCCCTTTACCCCTTTTTCCCCCGGGGGGTTTTTTAAAAAAAAAAAAAGGGGGGAAAAAAAAAAAAGGGGAAAAAAAAAACCAAATTTTAAAAATTTTTGGGGGTTTTTTTTTTTTTTAATTTTGTTTTTTTAAAAAAAATTTTTAAATTTTTTTAAAAAAATTTTTTTTTTTTTGGGGCCTAGGGTCCCCCTTTTTTAAAATTTTTTTTTAATTTTTTTTTTTCCCCCACAAAAAATTTAATTTTTTTTAAAAATTTTTTTCCCCCTTTTTTTAAAAAACCCCCCCCAAAAAAAAAATTTTTTTTTTTTGGGAAAAAAAAAGGGGGGCCCCCCCCCCTTTTTGGGGAAAAAAAAAGGGGTTTGGGGGGAAAAAAGGAAAAAAAGGGGGAAAAAAATTTTTTTTTTTGGGCCCTTTTTTTTTTTCCCCCTTTTTTTTTTTTTTTTTTTTTTTGGAAAAAAATTTGTTTTTTGTAAGGGGGTTTTTTTTTTTTTTAAAAATTTTTCCGGGCCCCCCCTTTTTTTTTTTTTTTTGGGGGAATTTTTGGGGGGGTTTTTTTTGGTTAAAAAACCCCCCCCCCCCCAATTTAAAAAAAGGGGTTTTTTTTTGGGGGGGCCCCCCAAAAAAAAAAAGGGGTAAAAAAAAGGGGCCCCTTTTTGGGCCCCCCCCCCCCCCAAAAAAAACCGGTTTTTTTTAAAAAAGGTTCCAAGATTTTTCCCTTTTTTTTTTTAAATTTTTTCCGCCTTTTGGGAATTTTGGGGCCAAAAAAAACCAGGGGGAAAAAATTTTTTGGTTCCAAAAAAAAGGGGAAAAAAAGGGGGGGGGGGGGGCCCCCCCCCGGAAAAAAAAAATTTTTTTTAAAAAAGGGGGGGAAAATTTTTTTTTTTTTTAAACCCCCCAAAAACCCCCCCTTTTAAAGGGTTTTTTTTGGGGGTTTTTTTTAAAAAATTTAAAACCCCAAAAAAGGGTTTTTTTTTCCCCCCCCCCCCTTTTTTTTTTTAAAAAAAAATTTCCTTTTTTGGGGGGTTTTTTTTTTTGTTTTTCCCCCTTTTTTTTTTTTTTCCCAAAACCCCCCAAAAAAATTTTTTTTCCCCCCCAAAGGGGGGAAAAAAATTTTCCAAAAAAATTTTTTGCTTTTTTTTTGGGGCCTTTTTTTTTTTTTTTTTTCCCCCCTTTTTTTTTTTTTAAAAAAAAATTAAAAAATTTTTTCCCTTTTTAAAAAGGATTTTAACCCTTTTGGGCCCCTTTTTTTTCCCCCCCCGGGGGGAAAAAAACCCCGGGCCCCCCCCCCTTTTTTGGACCAAACCCCCCCCCCCCTTTTCCCCCCCTTTTTTTCCCTTTTTCCCCCCCCCCCCCCAAAGGGGCCCCCCTAAAAAAAACCCGGGCCGGGGGGGGGGGGGCCCCCAAAAAAAACCCCCCCCAAAAATTTTTAAAAACCCCCCCCCGGCCCAAAAAAAATTTTTTTTGGGGGGGAAAAAATTTTTTTTTTTGGGGGGGGGAAAAAATTTTTGGGCCCCCCCCTTTTTTTTTTAAAAAAGGGGGGGGGGGGCCCTTTTTTTAAAAACCAAAAAAAATTTTTTTTTGGGTTTAATTTAAAAACCGGTTTTTGGGGGGGGGAAAAAAAAGGGGAAAAAAATTTTTTTTAAAAAGAACCCCAAATTCCCTTAAAAACCCCCCTTTTTAAACCCTTTAGGGAAAAAACCCCAAAAAAAGGCGGTTTTTTTTAAAAAAGGGGGGGGGGGAAAAAAAGGGGCCCTTTTCCCCCTTTTTAAAAATTGTCTTTTTGAACCAAATTTTTTTTAAAAAAAAATTTCCCAAAATTTAAAACCTTTTTCCCCCCAAAACCCAAAAACCCGGGGGAATTTTAAAAATTTTTTTTTAAAAACGGTTTTTTTTTTCCCCGGAAAAACCCCTTTCCCGGGGGTTTTAAAAAAAAGGGGGGCCCCCCCCGGGGCCCCCCCCCTTTTTTTAAAAAAAACCCCCAAAAAACCCAAAAAAAAAAAAAAAAAATTTAAAGGGGGAAAAAAAAAACCCATTTTGGGGTGGGGGGGGGAAAAAAAAAAAAAGGGGGGGTTTTTAAATTTTTTGGGGGCCCCCCCCTGCAAAAGGGGGGAAATTTTTTGGGGGGGGCCCCCGTTTTTCCGGGGTTTAACCCCAAAAACCCCCGGGGGGGAAAAAATTTGGGGGGCCCCAAAAAAAAAGGGCCCGGGGGGGGCCCCGGGGAAAACCCGGGTTTTGGGGCCCCCAAAAATTCCCCTTAAAAAAGGGGGGGTTTTTTTTTAAATTACCCCAAGGCCCCCCCCAAAAAAAATTTTTTTCCCCCCCAAAAAAAACCCTTCAAAACCAAAAATTTTTGTCTTTTGGGGGGTTTAACCCCCCCCCTTTCCCGGGGGGTTTTTTTCCCCCCGGGGAAAAGGGGACCCCCCCTTTTTTTTGGGGGGGGGCCCCCCCCCCTTTTTTTTGGTAAAAAAAAAAAATTTTTCCCGGGGGGTTTTTTTTCCCCCAAAAACCCCGGGTTTCCTTTTTTTTTTAAAAAAAGGGGGTTAAAAGGGGGAATTTTTGGGGGGAAAAAACTTTTTTTTAATTTATCCTTTTTCCTTTTTAAAAAAAAAAAAAAAAAAAAATTTTTAAATTTTAAAAAGGGGAAAAAAAAAAAAAAATTTTTAAAATAAAAAAAAGGGGGGGGCCCCCCTTTTTTTAAAAAATTTTTGGGGGGAAAAAACCCTTTTTTTTAAAAAATTTTCCCGGAAAAACCCCTTTTTTCCCAAAAAACCCCCTTTTTTTCCCCGGGGGGGGCCCCCAAAATTGGGGGGGGGGGGGGAAAAAAAAGGAAGGCCCCCGGGGGCCCTTTTCCCCCCAAAAAATTTTTTAAAGGGGGGGGGTTTTTTTTGGGGGGGGGGGGGGGTTTTCCCCCAAAACCCCGGTTTCCCCCGGCCCAAAAAATTTAAAAAAAATTTTTCCCCCCTTCCCCCCAAAAACCTTTTTTTTTTTTCCCCCCCCCCCCCCCCCTTTTTTTTTTTTTTTTAAATTTAAAATTTTTTTTTTTTCCCCTTTTTTTTTTCCCCCTTTTTTTAAACCCCAAAATTTTTTTTGGGGTTTTTTTCCTTTTTTTCCCCAATTTTTTTTTGGGGGTTTTGGGGTAAATTTAAAATTTTTTGGGCCCTTCCCCCCCCCTTTTGGGTTTAAAAATTTTTTTTTTTTCCCCCCCCCCGGGGGGGGTTTTTTTTTAAAAAATTTGGGGGAAAAAAAAACGGGAAAAAAGGGGGGGAAAAAAAAATTTTTTTTTAAAAAAAAAAACCCTTATTTTTTTCCCCCCAAACCGGTTTTCCCCCCCTTTTTTTAAAAAAAAAATTGGTTTTTAATTTTTAAAAAATTTTTTTTTTTAAAAATTTAAAAAATTTTTTTTTTTTTTTTTTCCCCCCCCCGGGGGGAAGGATAAAAAAATTTTTTTTCCCAAAAAAATTTTTTTTTTCCCCAAAAAAAAAAAAAGGGGAAAATTTTTTGGGGGGGGGGGGGGGGGGGGGGAAAAAAAGAGGGGGAAGGGGAAAAAAACCCCCCCTTTTAAAAAAATTTTTAAGGAAGGAAAATAAAAAAATTTTAAAAAAAAATTGTTTTTAAAATTTTTTTTTTTTCCCCCTTTTTTTTTTGGGGGAAAAAAAAAAAATTTTTTAAAAAAGGGGAAAAACCTTTTTTTTAAAATTTTTTTTTCCCCAAAAAAAAAATTTTTTTTTAAAACCGGGGTTTTTGGGGGGGGGGCCCCCCTTTTTTTAAAAAAAAAGGGGCCGGGGGGGCCCCCCAACCCCCCCCCCCCCAAACCCCCCCCGGGGGGGAAAAACCCCCCCCCCCCCCCCCCCCCAAAAAAACCCCAAAAAAAAACCCCCAAAAAAACCACCCCCCCCGGGGAAAAAAAAAAAAAAAAAATTCCCCCCAAATTTAAAAAACCCCCCCCAAACCCCCCCCCCCCGGAAAAAAAAATTTTTTTAATAAAGCCCCCCCAAAATTTTCCCCCCCGGAAAAAAAGGGCCACCAACCCCCCCCCCAACAAAAAAAACCCGGGTGGGGAAAGCGGAAACCCCCCCCCCCAAAAAACCCCCCCCCTTTTTTAAAAATTTTTTTTAAAAAAAAAATTTCCCCCAAAAAAAACCCCAAAAAAAAAAAAAACCAAAAACCCCCCCCCAAAAGGGGAAAAAACCCCCCCCCTTTTTTTTTCCCCCCAAAAAAAAAAAAAAAACCCCCCCTTTTAAAAAAAAGGGGGAAACCCCCTAAAAAAAAAAAAAATTTTTTTTTTGGCCCCCCCCCCCAAAACCCCCCCCCAAAAAACCCAAATTTCCCCCGGGGGGGCCCCCCCCCCCCCCGGGGGGGCCCCCGGAAAACCCCCCCCCCCCCCCGGAAAAAAACCCCCCCTTTTAAAAGGGGGGCCCCCCCAAAAAAAACCCCCCCCCCCCCCCCCCCCGGGGGAAAATTTTCCCCCGCCCCCCCCCTTTTTTTTTTCCCCCTTTTTTTTAAAAATTGGGGTTTCCCCCCCAAAAAACCCCGGGGGGGGGAAAACCCCCGGGGGTTAAAACCCGGGGGGGAAAAAAAAAACCCCCAAAAAAGGGGTTTTCCCCCCCCCCCCCTTTTTTTCCAAAAATTTTTGGGGGGGTTTTTTTTTGGGGAAATTTTTTTTTGGGGGGGGGTTTTTTGGGGGGGGTGGGGTTTTTTGGGTTTTTGGTGGGGGTTGTTTTTTTTGGGGGGTTAAAGGGGGGGGTTTGGTGGGGGGGGTTTTTGGGGGGGGGTTTTTTTTTTTTTTTGTGTGTTTTTTTGGGGGGTTGGGGGGGTTTTTTAAAAATTGGCTTTTTTTTTTTGGTTTTTGGGGGGGTTTGGGGGGGGGGTTTTTTTGGGGGGGTTTTTTTTTTTTTTTTTGGGGGGGGGGGTTTTTTTTTGGGTGGGGGGTTTTTTTGTGTTTGCTTCGTGGGGGGGGGGGTTTTTTTTGTGTTTTAGTTTTTTTTTTAAAAAAAAAATTTTTCCCCAAAACCAAAATTTTTTTTTTCCCCCCCCCCCCGGGGCCCCCTTTTGGGGGGTTTTTTTTAAAAATTAAAAAATTTTTTTTTTCCCCCCCGGGGGAAAAAAAGGGGGGGGAAAGGGACCCCCCCCGGGGGGGGGGGGCCCCCCAAAGGGGGGGTTTAAAAGGGGGGGGGCCCCGGCCTTTTTTTAAAAAAAGGGGCCCCTGATTTTTTTTAAAAATTTTTCCATTTTCCTTGCTTTTTCTTTTTTCCTTGCTTTTTTTTTTAAAATTTTTTTTTTTTTTTTTTTTTGGGGTTTTTTTTTTTTTTTTTTTTGTGTTTTTTTTTTTTTTTTTGGTTTTGGTTTTTTCCCCCCTTTTTTCCCCCCCCCCCCCCCCAAAAAAAATTTTAAAAAAATTTTTTTTTTAATTTTAAATTTTTTTTAAAAATTTTAATTTTTTTTTTTTGGGCCATTTTTTTAAGGGGGGTTGGGGGTTTTGTTTTTTAACTTTTTTTTTTCTTGCATTTTTTTGAAAAATTTTTTTTTTTTTAAATTTTTTTTTTTAATTTGTTAGGGGTTTTTTTTTGGGGGGGAATTTTTTTGGGGGGGGGGGAAAAAAGGGACTGAAAAAAAAAAGGGTTTTGTTTTTTTTTTTTTTCCATTTTTAAAAGGGGTAATTTGGGTAAAAAAAAAATTTTTTTTTTTTTAAAATTTTTTTTTGGGGGTTTGGGGGAAAAGGGGGGGGGGGGTTTTTTTTTTTTTTAAAAAAAAAGGGGGAAAATTTTTTTTTTTTTGGGGGGGGTTTCCCAAAAAAACCCCTGGGGGGGGGGGGGGGGGTCCCCCCCAAAAAATTTTTTTTCCCCCCGGAAATCATTCTGAGTTTTAAAAAACCCAAAAACGTTTTTTTTAAAAATTTTTTTGGCCCCCAAAACCCCAAAGGGTTTGGGGGTTTTTTTTTTTTTAAAAAATTTTTTAAAAAAATTTTTTTTTTTTTTTTTTTTTGGGGGAAAAAAAGGAAAATTTTTGGGGTTTTTTTTTTTTTTTTTCCCCTTTTTTTCCCCCGGGGCCCCCGGGGGAAAAGGGGGGGCCCCCCCAATTTTTCCCAAAAAAAAAATTTTTTTTTTAAAAAAAGGGGGAAAAGGGGGGGGTTTTTTTGGGGAAGGGGGGGAAAAGGGAAAACCCCCCCGGGGAAAAAAAAAAACCCGGGACCAAAAAGGGGGGCCCAAAAACCGTTTTTTTTTTTTTTTTTCCTTTTCTTTTTTGTTTTTTTTTTTTTTTTTTTTTTTTTTTTTTAAAAAAAGGGAAATTTTTTTTTTTTTTCCCTTTAATGGGTTTTAAAAAAAAAAGGGAAAAGGTTTAAAAAAAAATTTTTTTAAAAAAACCCCAAAAAAAAAAATTTTTTAAAAAACCCAAAAAAAAAAAAACCAAAATTTTCAAAAAAAATTTTCCCCCTTTTTTTTAAAAAGGGTTTTTTTTTTGGTTTTTTTTTTTTTTTTTTTTTTTTTGGTGTTTTTTTTTTAAAGGTTTAGGTGTGGGGGTTTTTTAAAAATTTTTTTTGTTTTTTTTTTTGTTTTTTTTTGATGTTTTTAAAAAGGGGGTTTTGGGGGGGGGTTCTTTTTTTGGGGGGTTTTGGGGGTGTGGGGGTTTTTTTTTTGGGGTTTTGGGGTTTTTTTTGGTTTTTTAAAAAAATTTCCCCAAAAGGCCCCCCGGGGAAGCCCAGAAAAAACCCCCAAAAAAAAAGGGGGGGGGGGCCCCCCCCCCCCCGGGGCCCCCCCCCCCCCCTTTTTTTTCCCCCAAAACCAAATTTTTTTTTTCCCCGGGGGGCCCCCCCCAAAAAAAAAAGGGGGAAAAACCCCCCCCCAAAAAAATTTTTTGGGGGCCCCCCTTTTTGGGGTTTTTTCCCCCTTTCTTTTTTTTCCCGGGTTTTTTTTCCCCCGGGGGGGGTTCCCACCCCCCCCCCCCCCCCAAAAACCCCAGTAAAACCCCCCCCCCCCTTTTGCCCCCCCCCCCCTTTTTTTTTTAACCACCCCTTTTTTTTTTCCCCCGGTGTGGGGGGGCCGGGAAAAACCCCCCCCCCCCCCCCCCGGGGTAAAAAAAAACCCCCCCGGGGGGGGCCCCCCGCCCCGGGGGGGGTTTTCCCGGTTTTTTTTTCCCCCGGGGGGGGGGGAAAACCCCCCCCCCCCCCCCCAAAAAAAAAACCCCCCCGGGGGGGGGCCCCCCTTTTTTTTTTTTCCCCCCCTTTTTTTTTTTTTGGGGGGGGGGGAAAGGGGGGCCCTCCCCCCAAAGGGAAGGGGGGCCACCATCCCCCCCCCCCCCCCCTTTTTTTTTTCCCCCCCCCCCCCTTCCCCCCCCGGAAGGGGGGGGCCCCCCCCCGGGGGGGGGGGAAAAGGGGGGGGAAAAAAATTTTTTTTAAAAAAAAACCCCCCCGGGGGGGGGGGGTTTTTTAAAAACCCCCCCCTTTTTGGGGGAAAAACCCCCTTTTTTTCCTTTTTTTTTTTTTTTTTTTCCCTTTTTTTAAAACCCCCTTTTTTTTTTTTTCCTTTTTTTTCCCCCTTTTTTTCCAAAAAAAAAAAAAAATTCACCCCACACAGGCGCTGGGCCTGACTTGTCAGGGCCCTTTAAAGGAAGTGCGAGCATTTTTGGGGTCATTTGACCGACAAAAGTAGTTGCTGTCTGCGTTCAACCCAAAAAAGAAGAATTTTTTTAAAGATCACCAAGTTCTTTCAAACCCCCCCTAACATTGGGAACATTCTAAATTTTTTTAAGTAGGAAAAATTTTGGGTTCCCAAAATCACAACATTATTTCAATCTTCCCCTAAAGGGTTTTTTTTTGTTGGGTGTGTTTTTGGGTTTTTCCCCGCAAAGCTCCAAGGTTCACCAGTGCGAGATTTTTTGTATGCAACTTTTTTTCCACCATTTTAAAGGGGCTACATTACCCAAATTCAGGAAAGATGCCAAATAGACACCAGTGTGCATGCATTACTAACAATTTTGTCTTTCCCTTCCCCCTGGGGATGTGAAGGCATACTTTTTCCGAAAGGTTAAACAGATTTTAAAAGTTGTGCAGGATGTTTTGTGTGCGGGTTTCACTCAGGACCCCTTTGGTTTTTTACAGTCTCATCCGAGGGACTTTCAGGGGAGTGGGGTTAAAAATGATGTTTAATCTAAAGGAAAAAGTCCCCTTGAAAGTTTGCCCAGTGGCGGGTTACACCGCTGCCGTCAGATTGCAGCTTTGGGGCTCTGACCATTTTGGGTATCCCCTCCCCCCCGTCTTTCCTTAAAACATACCTTTTATAACTATTTTTTAAAAGATCTCAATCACATAACGCCCGTTTTAAAATGGTTTGGGTTTTTCAGAATCACAGGGTTCTGGGTTTAAATCTTACTACAGGGGCTTTTTATTTATGTTAACAAGGGCAGTTAAAATGTGACCCAAAATTGGGAAAATATATTTGGGTTACTAATAAAGGAACAGCTCTAAATTTTTGTTTTCCCAAAAAAAAACCTTTGTACTGCTGAGAACAAATACCAAAAAGAAGTTTTAATTTCCCTGTGATCTAATTTTTCAAATAATTTTTTTTTTTTCTTTAAAGATAATACTCTTTATTTTTGAAATAAAGAAATTCCCTGGCTTTGTTTTTTATTTTTTTTTTAAATTTTTTTTTTTCTTTTTCATTTCTCAGGAAAAGCTCTGAATTCACCAATGGTTAAAATTTTGCAAACCCCCAAATGTTTTTTTTTTCCCAAACCCGGGGTACAATTTTTCCACTTTTGGGGTGTATACCAGTATGTTTGTGTTTTCCCCTAACTCACTGAACGCTGATGTGGGAAACAAAAGAACTTTTACAAAGCAAAATTTTTTCTTCCGTGTTGTTTGGTTATTTCACAAAGGGAACTAAGGGACTGGGGAGGGCCCGCAAAAATTTTGGGGATCAAAAAAACCTCAAACCCTTTAATTTACCAAAAAACCCCCAAATATGAAAATCATTGGGGTTTCCCTGGACCCATGGGAAATTTAAAATCAAAACAGTCTTAACCCCCTTGGCTAAAAGTACCATTTAACCCTGGGAAAACTTAAAACATGTAAACAGGTAAAAGTACTTTAAACAAGTACACAAGGGGCAGTAAAGGTGATGTTAAAAAAAGGCAAACAGGGCGGGTGTCCACACTGAAAAAATACCTAAACATGTAAAAACAGGTAACGTTTCTTTTAAAAATGTACAAAAGGTAGCGTACTTAAAACATTTTACAAGGGCAGTAAAAGGGATTTCAAGGCAGAACCAAAGGGGTGGTTTTCCCCCCACTGAACGTACCCTTTAAACATTACACAGGAACGTACTTAATCAAGAACACGAAAAGTACTTAAACATGTCCCCAGGTAACAAAACCCAATCATGTACACAGGGGCAGTACACGTGATGTACCAAGGGAGAGCAAAGGGGCGGGGGGTTTCCCCCACGAACGAAATTAATCAGTTTCACAGGTAACGAAAATTTAATTTATGTACACAGGGGCAAATACGCGTGGTGAAAAAGGCCCGAGCAAGGCGCGGGGTCCACACGAACTACTTTAAACATTTAACAGGGAACATACTTTTAAACTGTACACAGGGAATGTACTTAAAACAAGTACCAGGGCATTAAAACCCCGGTTTACAAAGGGAGAAACAAGGCGCGGTGGGCCACACTGAAAGTCCAATCCTGTACACAGGGGCAGTACGCTTTGGGGTAAAAAGGCAGGGGCAAGGCGCGGTGTCCCAAAATGAAAAAGTACTAATCATTTACACAGGGAACAACTTTTAAACATGTACCCCAGGTATGGGGCTTAAAACATGAAAACGGGGCAGTAAAAAGGGGGTGGTGACAAGGCAGAGCCAAAGGGGCCCGGGGTCCCCCACTGAAAAGTACTTTAAACCCTTTAAAACATAACATACTTAATCATGGGACAAGGGAATGTACTTAATTTAAAGTACACAGGTGCATACGGGGTGATGTAAAAAAGCAAGCAAGGCCGGTGTCCACCCTGAAACGTACTTAAACATGTAAACAGTAAAGTACTTAATCAAGTACACAGGTTTAAAGTACTTTAAACATGTACACAGGGAAAGTACTTAATCCTGTACACAGGTGCAGTTTCCGTGGTGTACCCAAAGGGGAAACAAGGCGCGGTGTCCCCACTTTAACGCCAACCCAGCTGGCCACCCCGGGCCCGGGCTTCAAAACCGGGCCCTCCCCCCAAAAATTTTTGTCACCTCAGCCAACGGTTTAAAGTCAGCAAAAAAAACTCCCCTCACAACATCCCCGACCTTTTGCCGGGGGAAATTACAGGGTGTTCCGGTGCGGGTTTATGTTGTGTCCCCTGGTGGGGCCGTGGATCAAACCTCGCCGCCTCGGCGGCGCGAAACGGGAATGTTTGGGGAGGGGAAGATCTCTGCCAAAGACGGGGGGGCCCGGGGGTTCCCGGTGTTTTTTCCCCGAGTCCCCCGGAGGGGGAGTGGGGAAGAGTGTTGGGGGAGTGTGTGAGTGGGGTGGTGACTGGGCTGTGTGTGTGTGAGTGGGTGTGTTGTGTGAGTGGGGGGTGTGAGAGTGTGGTGGTGGTGAGTGTGTGTGGTGAGGTGTGTGTGGGGTGTTTTGAATGTGTTTTTGAGAGATATGTATACTTGTAATTTGATATGTTTCTTTGGGTTTTGCTTCACAGCCAGGAAGGGGAGTTTTTGTGATGAGTTGGGGTGAGTGAGATGTGAGATATATGGAATTGTAATTTGAAATTTGCTTGGGGTTGCCTGACCCGTCCAGGGGTTAGAAAGTGATGGTTGTGGGGGTGGGGGTGAAAATTTAAGTGGATACTTTTTTAAATTTTTACCTGTGTGGTGTTTTTCCCCCCACAGTCCAGGGGGGGAGTTGGTGATGACGTTTGTGTGTGAAAAGTTTGAAGGGTAAGGATTTCTTTTTATTTAAAAAAGTGCGGTGTTTGCTTCACAGTCCAAGGGGTGGGGTTTGTGATGAGTGGGGGGGGTGTGAGGGGGTGAAGATATGGATACTTGTTATTTATAAGCCCCTGGGTTTGCTTCACAGTCCAGGAGGGGAGTTGGGGAAAACGTGTGAGGGTGTGTGAGAGAGAAGGGTTTGGGGAAAATACAAGTTTTGTTTTTGTGTTTTTTTTTGGTTTTTTTATTCTTTTCTAGAGCTTTTGAGAATTTACCAGGGTGAATTTTGTGTGTGAAACCCTTTTTTGGGGCCCCTCATGAAGGTAGCGCATTCTGACTTCGGGGGGGATGCGGGTGTGTTTGGGGTTTCCCCTAACCCAAAAAATGCTGTTTTTGAATTTCTGATTTTTTTAAAAAGCCTATTTTTTTTCTTCGGGTAAACAAACGAAGAAATTAAGGGACTGGGAGGTCTGCACTTGAATTGACCTGGGAGATTTGGAAAAAATCCCCACCCTTCATTCCCCCAGAAAAACCGCTGAGGTTCAAAAACCCCCCCCGACTTTATGGACCCGAGGGATTTAGCGAAAGGAAAAAGTTTAACCCTTGGGTGTAGCGGGTGGGCTGTTTTTAAAAGACTTCATGGACCCCAGGGATTGAGTGGGAAAAGGGAAAAGTCTCCCCCAAACCCCTTGGCCCGTAACGGCTGGTGCTGTTTTTCACTTTAAGGCCCGGGGTTAATGAAAGAGGAACAGTCTCAACCCTTGGGTGTAGCGGCTGGTGCGTTTTAAAAAGACTTTAAAGGGCCCGAGGGATTGAGCGAAGAGGAAAAAGTCCAACCTCTTTGGGTGTAAACGGCTGGTGCTGTTTTAAAAACTTCAAGGACCCAAAGGGGTTGAGTGAAGAGGAACAGCCTCAACCTCTTGGGTGTTTGCGGCTGTTGCTGTTTTAAAAAAAACTTCCTGGACCCCCAGGGATAGAGCGGGAAAAGGAACAGTCCCCAACCTCTTGGCGTACGGCTGGGGCTTTTACGACTTCATGGGCCCCAGGGAAATTTAGCCAAAAAGGAACAGTCTCAAACCTCTTTTCTGTAGCGGGTGGTGCGTTTTAAAAGACTTTTTGGCCGAGGATTGAGCGAAGGGAAAAGTCCCCAAAAACCCCTTGGCTTGAAAGGGTGGGCTTTTTAACGACTTCCTGGACCCAGGGATTGATTGAAGGAACAGTCCCACCCCCTTTTTGGGTGTAAACGGCCCGGGCTGTTTTAAAGACTTCATGGGCCCGAGGGGTGATGAAGAGGAACAATCTCAACCTCTTGGGTGTAGCGGGGGTTTCTGTTTTTTAAAAAACTTATGGACCCGAGGGAAAAGAATGAAAGGAAAAAGTCTCAACCTCTTGGGTGTAGCGCTGGGGCTGGTTTTTTTTCGACTTCATGGACCCGAGGGGTTGAAATGAAAAAGGAACATCCTTTAACCCTTGGCTTTTAGCGGGTGGTGCTGTTTTAAAAAAGACTTCATGGACCCGAGGGGTTTTAGTGAAGAGGGGAAAAGTCTCAACCTCTTTTGGGTGGAGCGGGTTTGGGTGTTTTACGACTTTATGGGCCCGAGGGTATTTAGTTAAAAAGGAACATCTCCCAAACCCCTTGGCTGTAGCGGCTGTTTTCCCGTTTTAAAAGACCCAAGGACCGAGGGGTTGAGAAAAAGGGAAAAGTCCAAACCCCCCTGTAGCGGCGGGGCTTTTTAACCCACTTTAAAGGACCCTTTGGGATTGAGCGAAAAGGGAAAATTCAACCTCTTGGCGTAAACGGCTGGGCTGTTTTTAAAGACTTCATTGGGCCCAGGGATTGAGCGAAAGGAACAGCTCAAACCCCTTTTGGGTGTAGCGGGTGGTGCGGGTTTTACACTTCATGGACCCGAGGGGTTGACGAAGAGGAACCGTCCCAAACCCTTTGGGTGTACGGCTGGTGCGTTTTTTCCCACTTCAAAAAACCCGAGGGGTTTTTAGCGAAAAAGGAACAGTCCTCCAAACCCCTTTCTGTACGGCTGGTCTGTTTTTTAAAGACTTCATTGGGCCCAGGGGTTGACAAAGGGAAAAGTCTCAACCCCTTTGCTTTAGCGGGTGGTTCGTTTTTTTACCCTTCCCTGGGCCCGAGGGATTGAGTGAAGAGGAAAAGTCTCAACCTCTTGGGTGTAGCGGCTGGGCTGTTTTAAAGACTTCATGGACCCGAGGGATTGAGTGAAGAGGAACATCTCAAACCCCTTGGGTGTTTTCGGGTGGTGCGTTTTAACGACTTCATTGGGCCCCGAGGGAAAACGAAGAGGAAAATTCCCAACCTCTTGGCTGTAGCGGCTTTGGGGCTGTTTTAAAAGACTTTTATGGACCCGAGGGATTGAGTGAAAGGAAACAGTCCAACCTCCCTTTGGGTGTACGGCTGGTGCTGTTACATGAAGCTTTAAAGAGACACCTTGTCCGGCTTGTGATTGGCTGCTGGGAATCACGTGTCCCAAAAAAGCCATCTTTTTGGGTTTTTTGTCCCTAATAAACAGTGACTCTGTTGTCCCAACTCCCCCATTTCGGGAAACCCCTCTAGGCCTACTTCTATGCTTTTAGTTGATAATTTGAGAGTGTGATAAAGTAAGCCCGTTTTCGAAATTTTACTTTTAAAAATGCAGTGTGACGTCAGACAACAGAAACACGGGGACACAGATTGAAGTTAAAGGGTTTTAAAAGTACTTCTTGAAGTTCAAATCTTGCCACAGTGGAAACTGAAACTCTTTTTTGTTCCTAAAACGGCCCTTTTAAAATTTTTGTATAAAATTTTGGATCCTTCTCTCTTTTCTCTCTCCTCCTCTCTCTCTCCCCCTCTCTCTCTCTCTCTCCACTCATCCTCTCTCTCTCCTCTCACAAACACCCACCACTTGCACCCGGGGATGCCCCTGCTGGCACAATTGCGCGGCACAAAAACCCCCCCCACCCTCCCATACACACACACAATTCGACAAAATTTTAACAAATTTTTTTGGTATCCACTAAAAAAAATCCTAAAAAAATTAAACCCCCCAATTTCTCTAACTTTTGTAAAAAGTTTTTAAAAAAGCTTTTCGATCAAAACACGAAAAACTCACTTTAGAAGTTTCCTTTGCTTTAGTGGTAGAAAACACAAACAAGTTTGAAAACTGCTTTACTTGAGATGCTTCCTTTTATCAACGCAAAGGAGGGGGAAAAAAGCGCGGAAAACCACGCGGGAAGCATCACTTACCTACTTTTTGCCAGTGCAGAAACTTTCAAAATTTTAGATGGGGAAAGTTTCACTATCAAACAATACGACGGCCGTTCGTCGGACCGTTCTGTCGTAGCAAAAAAAGAAAAAAACCAAAATGGCGGGTTCCGGACACGTGATTGCAGCAGCCAAACACAAACCGGGCAAGGTCTCTCTTTTGCTCCCCCTGTTGCTTGTTTATACTGACAACGGGGGATCGGTGGGCTAGAGGTAACGCGCCTGTCTAGAAAGCAAAAGTTTGGGGCTGAAGTATGCGGGGGTTTTGTACCCCCGTTTTGGACCGGGAAATTTTTTCCCCCCATCCCCTTTGACCATGAGTGGTGGGCCCGGGGGGTAGTCTTTCGGAGAACAAAAAACCCGGGCCCCCTGTGTTTTCACAATTAATTTTTTCGCACGAAAAAAACCCACCGGGGAACAAGAGAGTTGTCCTTGGGAAAAAATTTTTAGAAAAAAACCCCTCTGATAGGGAAACAAATAAAAGCTGCAAAAAAAAAAAAGGGGAAAGGGGGCGGGAGCGCTAAGTGGCGACCCGTTTTCCCCCTCTCACCCCGGGGGGAACCAACCCCCAATTTTTACGGAGAGAAAACTGCCCTGACTTAAAGGGTTTTAAACAAAATTTTGAAGGGGCTTTGATTTGTTGCTTTTTCAAGATTTTAGCCCCTTTTATAAAATTTCCCTACAAAATTATTATTAAAATTTTTACAACACATCCCCCCCAGGGGAAGTTACTGTTTTCATCAAGTTTAAGGTGCACGGGGGCGTGCCCCCACTTTCAGCCCTCTCCGCTGCTATCCATTCCCTCCCCCTCCCAGCTGGTGCTAATCATACAGGAACTGACCAAACATGGGGACTTGGAAAAAAGAATGGGCCCCGCTGATTTTTGCACTGGACCCTTGACTGGGTTGAAAAATGGATTTTCTTTTCTGGGGTGGGGTCAAACCATTTAGAGTCTTAGTAAATGGTTTAAAGGGTCTAAACAAAGGGAAAAAAAAAATCAATTGAAGAAACCCGACACGCCAAGGGGTGTGGTGTGGAGGGGTGCAGTGTGGGGTGTTTGGTGAAATTTGGGATTTGGGGCGTGAGTGTGGGGCATTGTGTGTATTATGTGGGATTTTGTGGTGACCCATGTGCAGTGGATTAGGTAAACCCCCCCAGTGACCTTGACAGTGCCCGCGTGCGGAGGGAACGTTTGGTCGGGTGTCTGTCCCTTTTTTTCACCCAGCATCACACAGAACACGTTGGGTGGGGTTTAGACTTCCCGGGGCCAACCCGGGGGACTTACTGGTTTTTTTTATTTTTTATTCCCCATTTTTTTTTTTCATTTTTTTATTCATTTTAAATTTTTCTTTCATTTTTTAGGTTCCCCCAAGGGGATGCCCGGGGCCTTCAGTATAAATTCATCCCCCTTTTGGAAATTCTGTGGGTAGGAATTCCCTCGTTCCCTCCCTCTCTTTGTTTCTGCCCTTTATTTTTTTCTTCCGTCACCTCCTTCTTGTCTACTTTTTTGCTTTCTTGGTCCAATTTTTTCGGGCCTTTTTTTTCCCGAAAGAATTGAAAGGAAAAAAATTTTCTCCAAACACTGAATTCAAAGCGGGTAAGGGTTTTTCCTGTCCCGACGCTTAAAATCAGCCCAGCACATTTTGAAATCATGTGACAGACAAAAAAATAACTGCGTCCCGGGTTTTTTGATGAAGAAAAAAAGAAAACTTCAAAGGGGAAAAGGGAAAAAAGCCACTCAAAGGTTTTTGTTTAACTCCATTTTCCCTTTAATGATGTGTTTTTTAAATTTTTTTTTGTGTTGTGACGGGGGTGGGGGTGGCTTTTTATGTGTATGTCGTTTTGGGTGTCGTGTGTGTCTGATTTATCTTTTTCCCCTCTTTTCAAAGATTCCTAATTTTTTATTTTCTCTATATATTTATTGCGTGCGGGGTTTTTTACATTGTGAGTGAGCGAGTGAGTCTGTGTGTGTGTGTGTTTCCCCAACGTAAACAGAAACCCTTAAAAAAAAAAATTGAAAATTTTGGTTTGAGAGTGTGGGTCCTTTTTTATGGCCTTTTGAATGAAATTGTGTGACAAAGAAATTTCATTGATAAACAAAGTTTTTTTAAGCAGTAAGCATACAAAAAGCACAAATTTTCAAAAGGGGCTTCAACTTCAATACCTGTTAAATATATTTTTTTTTCTGGCATTTCATAAATTAAGGGATAAAACCTTTTTTTTTTTTTAATTTGGGTAGGGGCTTTCCAGGTTTTACCCAAAGGTGAGATTTTTGTGAAATTAATGATTTTTTAACCCCTCAAAAAGGTAGCCCCCATCCAACCCTTTAGGGATACAGTTGGGGAAAATTGGGAAACCCACCCGTTTTGCCAACAGTTGGAAGACACTTCCCTTTTTTTTTCCCAGTTTTTTGGGGTTTTTTCGACGAGAAAAAGTTTGTAAGCACAAAAGTCCCCACTTGTTTAGGGCCCCCCACCCAAAAAAAACGTGACAATTTAGGCAATTTTCCCCGGGCAAACGGGGGGAAAGGGCAGGGTGGGAAAGGAACCCCAAACCTCACGGTTCACCCTTTTTTAAGGGGCCCGGTTTAACGTCTTTTTTTTTTGTTTTTGTTCCCGGCAAAAGCCTGAGGTTTAAACCCAAAGGGGAAACAATTTTCGTATGTAACCGTTTTTTTCCCCCCGTGAAAGTACCCCATTTTGACTTTGGGGATAGGTTAATGTCTTAAAACCCTCCCGCCAAACCTTTCCTTTTTTTTGTATACTTACCTTTTTCCCCCTGGTTATGGCAAAAAATTTTGTGTTTGAGGCCGGGGGGAGCAGAAAATTCATTCGCAATTTAAAAACACAAAAAGAAACCTTCCTGAGCCCAACGGGCAGTTTGAATCGGCTGACCCAGCCCAAAAAACGGAGTCACCGGGCCCCATTTTGTAGAGGTAGCATTTTTCCCTGTCAGTTTTTGCGTGATGATGGAAATGGGTTAAAACCCTTGGGGTTGTTGAAAAATTTATGCGATTGCTGTTCGTGACGGCTATATTGCCCCCTTATTGGAGTCGCTTTAAAAAATTTTTGTGACACTATTCTCCGACAGCGATAAATTTCTTTTCATTTAAAAGTTTAGCAAACCGAAAAGAATTTAAAAAACCCGAAATAATAATATTCCCCGTTTAAAAAATCTATTTTTGTGTACTTTGATATTTTCCCAAATATTCTTAATGAAGTAAATAAACATCTTTATTTTTTTTAATTTTAAAAAAATATTCTTTAAAAGAAAGTAAGTAAACATTTAAAGTGTTTTATTTAAATGAATTTTGGGAAAGCTAAAAATGAAAAAAAAAAATTTTACTCCGACATTCTTGCCCGACAAGGGATAAGTATCTAAAAGCTAAAAAACCCAAAAACACAAAAAAGAAAGACTGATTTTAAAACACCCTTTTAAATTTTTCCCCTAACCCCCAAAAACAGTTTTGAAGTCAAAAATTTTTTATATTCAAATGAAAAAAACAATTTGATTCTTCCCCCCTGGTAAACCCCAAAGGGCCCATCCCAAATAAATAGCAACCCCACCTCCCCGGGGAAAATTCCCGTGCTAGGAATTCCCCCCTTTTCTATTCCAATCTTTGTTTTTACCTTGTTTCTTTTTTTTTTCCTTCCCCCTCCTTCCCTTTCCCATTTTCCTTTCCATCTTGGGCTAATTTTCCTCCTTTTTTTCCCCCCCCAAAAGGGCTTTTCGTCGGGTATCACTTTCGAGTGAAGGTCTTTTAAAAACGAGGCCAAAAACACAACAAACCCAAAAACAGAAAGACTTTAAAAATAATAAATTCTCTCCCATGCAGTGGATGCGTTGGGCCGAACCCTTTCCAGGGGCTTAATGCAGGTTATAACATTTTTCCCCTCATTTGGTGAGACAAAACCAGGCCCCGTGTGCAACGCATGCCCAAAAATCTTTCGCACAAAGTTAAAATCCTGTTTTCCCCTTTTCGAAAGAGTAGGCCCCTTGTGGGGCCGTGGGAACAGATTACAAAATTTACAAAAACGGATACACAACGGGGACGGATGTAAAAAAACACATGAGTGCTTATTCCATTTTCCCTCGATTAAAAAAAAAAAAATCATTCATCTGAGCGTTTTTTATTTTTTGCTTTCAAATTCAGCGCTAAAAAAATTCCATACATTTTTTCTTCTTATTATCATTATTTTTATTTTTTGACAAAAAAACAACTTTCTGTCAGAGTGTTTTTACAAAAAGAAGATCCCAAACCTCCCGGGAACAATTTTCCCGTCTTTTTCCCCGAAAGGGCCCCCATCCTGGGCCCAAAAACACTCCCCTGGGGGACTGACCTTTGTGACCCCGGCGAAAGGGGGGAGCTGCCGGACCCAAGGGAGGGAACCAGCCCGGGAGCAAAGGGGTCCTGACCCTTTCACGCGGACCGGGATATTTGGGGAGTGGGCGGGGCCGTTTTTTGATCACCACGCCCTCTGACTTCCTGAACCCCGGGCGTGCCCCCCGCCAGTGACCCGGGGGGGTTTGAGGGCAGCACAGCCCCTGGGCTGTTTTTGTTGTTTTGTTAGAGTGGGGTTTTGTTAGAGTGGTGTTGTGTTTGAGTGTTGTTTTGTAGTGTTGTTTTAGATTTTTGTTTTGGGTTTTGTAGTGTTGTTTGTTTTAGAGGGTTGTGTTAGAGTGGTGTTGTGTTTTTTTTAGAGTGTTTTGTGTTTTGAGTTTTTGTGTTGTGTTTTTAAATAAATGTTTGTTTATGGTGTTGTTGTGTTAGAGTTTTTTGTGTTTTTAGAGTGTTGTGTTGTGTTTTTTTGTGTTGTGTTTTTGAAATATGTTTGTTTTTGGTTTTTTGTTGGAGTGTTTTTGTTTTTGGTTGGTTAAAGTGTTGTTGTGTCAGAGGTTTTTTTGTAGTGGGTTTTGTTAGAGTGTTGTTTTGGGAAAAGGGTTTTTTTGTTTTTTTTTTGTAGTGTTTTTTTTTAGAGTGTTTTTTTGTAGTTTGTTTTTAGAGTGTTGTTTTGTAGTGTTGTGTTTGAGTGTTTTTTGTATAGTTGTTTTTTTAGTGTTGTGTTTTGAGTGTTTTTTTTGTAGTGTTGTGTTAAGTGTTGTTTTGTAGGTTGTGTTAAAAGGGTTTTTTTGGGGATATTTTTTTGAAGGTTTTTGTTAAGGTTTTTTGGTAGTGTTTTTGTTAGAGTGTTGTTTTTGTATAGTTTTTTTTTTGTTTTTTTTGTATGTTTTTTTGTAGTGGGTTGGGGTTAGGGTGTTTTTTTTTTAGTGTTTGGGTTAGAGTGTTGTTTTTTTTAGGTTGTGTTAAAAAAAAAAGTTTTGTTGCGTAGTGTTTTTGGTTAAAATGTTTTGTTTTTTTAGTGTTGTTTTAGAGTGTTGTTTTTTTAGTGGGTTTTGTTAGAAAGGGTTTTTGGTTACGTGTTGTTTTTTTATGTTTGTTAGAGTTTGTTTTGATAGTTTGGTTTGTTTTTTGTTGGTTTTGAGTGTTGTTTTGTAGTGTTTTGGTTAGGTGGGGTTCTGAAAATTTTGTTGTTTTGTTGGGTTTTTTAAAAAAGGTTTTTTTGGTTTTTTGTTTGATGTTGTTTGTATATTTGTGTTTTTTTTGTGTTGTGTTGTAGTGTGTGTTTTTAAATGTTGTGTTAAAAAGTTTTTTTTTTGTGTGTTTTTGGAGTTTTTGGTTTTTGGGGGGGTGGGGGGGGGAGTGGGTTGTTGGTTTTGAATGTTTGAGGGAAAGGTTTAAAAAAGGTTGGTGAGAAAAAGGGGGTTTTGGGGGGTTTGAAAAAGGGGTAGGTTGGGAAAAAAGGGTTGTGGAATGTTTTTGGGTTAAAATGGTTTGAAAAAGGTTGTTTTGAGGGGAAAGGGTTTTTAAAGTTTTTGAAGAGGGTTTGAAAGTGTTTTAAATTTGGGTTGAATGTAAAGTGGTTTTTAAAAATGGGGGTTTGAGGGCTTTTTGAAGGCAATTTTCAAGGGAAAAGAGAGAATTTTTAATTGGAAAAAAAAAGATAATGTTTTTTTTAAGATTTTGAAAAGTCAAGGAACCGGTTTTGGGTTTTTTTTCCTTAAAAAAAAGGAAAAAAAAAAATAATTTTTTAAATTTTTTTTTGAAAAAACCCCAATTTTTTAAAAAAGTAAAGCAGGAATTTTTTTGTTTTTAAAAAAGCAATTTTGTTTGAATAATTCCCGAAAAAAATTTTAAACTTTTCAATTAAAGTAACCCCGAAAAAATTTAAAAATTTTTGGGGGCTAAAGAAGAAAAACTTAAAAAAAAACAAAAACCCCAAAAAAATTTGGGTGGGGGCATGCAAAAGGAAAGTAAACATTTTTTGGGGTTTTTGGCCCGTGGTGCAAAAAAATGCGTTTTTTTTTAAAAAAAAGGTTTTAAAAAAAAAAAAATTTTAAAATCCCCCAAAAAGGGGGAAATGGAATAAGGGGGCCCTTCATTTTTTTTTTTTAAAAACCGTGGAAACCGTTTAAAATTCGTTTCCCTGTGTGGCCCCCCACACAAAAAACCAACTCTTTCGAAAAGCCCAACCCCGGATTTTTAAACCCCCCCAAAAAGTTCTGCGGGAATTTTAAAACGGGCCTTTGGGGTTTTTAAGTCCCACCAAAAGGACCTTTTTGGGGGGGGGGAACGGAAATTTCAAGTTTGGAAAATTCCCTCTTTCCCCCGGGCCTTGGTGGTTTGTCCAAACCAAAAGGCAAAGGGTTTAAAACCCCTAGGTTAAAACCAGGGGGAAAAAATCCCCTTCCCAAAGCTGCTCCTGGGTGGTTGCGGGTTTTCCCTTCGGTTTCCCCCTTAACCCCTTTAATGCGTGGTGCATGTTTGGGGGAAGGCGTTCTGTGTAAAAATTTTTGGTTAAGCATTTTGGGAGTGTTTCCTTTTAAAAAATTTTTCATTCCCTTTTTATTAAAAAATTTAAATTTAAAAATAAATCCATGGCATGCAAAGCGGCAGGCCAGAAACGGTGATAGAGCGACAGCAGTGGGTGATGATGACCCAGAGACACAGGAACAGTTTGTTTTAAGCTTCGAACCCCAACCAAAGGAGCCCAGCAAAGGGAAAACTGACCACGGCCACTGTCAAATTTAAACAAAGGGGGCGATTCTCCTTTTGGGGGAAAAAATGGGTTTTTCAGATCCCATCCAGGGCCAAATACAAGGTGAAAATTTGGGGTGGGTTGGTATGTTGTGTGGTGTTTTGTCCCGTTTTTTTTCCCTGTTTTTATTTTGTGACGTTTTATTGCATTGAATGTTTGCAAACTTTTTTTTTTATCGCGTTTAATTTAAAGTGCTACTCTTATTTAAAAGGGGGGGCATAGGGTTTTTTTTTTAAACCAAAAACTCAAAAAATTTTCTTTTTAGAAGATTGCTTCCCAAAATGAAAAAAAATACAGGGGGAAAAAACCCCCATAGTTAACAATTTTTCTTGTTGGAAATTTTTTTTTGTTTTTTAATTTTTAAAAAGGGCTTACCAAAAAAAAATTTTGATCTTTTTAAACCCCAAACATGCCCCCGGGTTTTATATAGTTTTTTCTCAAAGAAAATGAAAATAAAAAAAATAATGGAATAACGTGTATACTTTGGTTTAAAAAAATTTTCACCTGGGATCATTTTTTCCCCTGGCCATCAAATTTTTACCACCCCCACAAACTTTCTGTCCCAACACCACAGACTTTTCCAGCAAGGAAAGTGGAAGAAAACGGAGGAACCATCCACCTGGAGGCATAAACCCCCAAAGGGGCAACTAAGGGCGCGTCATGTGGACGTCACGACGAAAATCCCGGCCCCAAAGCAACGTTTCTGTCGAGCACCACCAACGTTTTTCGGCAGAGCTGCAGAACCCCCTTTCCCGCCGCCAGGGTCATGCCCGCACAAGGTCAAGGATGGGGAGGTGAACCCTTTTTGCCCCGATGCTTTACGTTTGCTGAGGGCCGGGGAGCAGGGGAAGGGCCGCTGCCCAAAAACCCTTTCCCGTGCAAGTGGGCCAAGGGGCTGTAAAACCGGGGGCCCAAGGGGGGCTCATTTATTGGGAAGGGCGGGAGAGTTTCTGTTCTTTAAAAGTTTTTGTTTCTTTTTTTTTTTGTTTTGCTGAGCGCTCAGGCAGCAATATTGTTATTGGGAGGTTTTTTTGTTTTGGGGAATATTATCAGTTATGTTTATTTTTTTTTTTTTTGTTTTTTTTTATTTTATGTTCAAACCCTTTTTCCCCGCATTTGGGGTTTTTTGTCTGTTTCATTTTTTTTTCAGTTTTTAAAAAAATTTTTTAAAATTAATTTGTTTAGATTTTTGTTTTCAGATTTTTAAAATTTGTCACTTCCTCATTAGACCTTTTCGTCATTATCCTTTTATGTAGGTTACTGTGGTTTTTGTCTGTATAAAAAATCAATACAATTTTGTGAAGTAACTTCCATCCGTGGGTTTTTTGCATAGCGTGAGGTTGGGGGTTTTTTCACACCTGACGACCATAAGTTCCTTGGGGGAAAAAAATCACAAACATTGTCTGCAAGTAACAAATAAACCCCAAACCCAAACAAAAAAACAAAAACCAAATAAATATCTTTTCCTTAAACTGGGAAAAACCAAACTGTGGTCGAAAAAAAAAAAAACAAACAAGGGAAAGGGGCAGGATGGTTAAAACATTCACCTGCCCCCCCAAAAAAAAAAAAAAAGAAAAAAAGGCATTACACCACGGCCAACAAAAAAAAAATGTGAATTCTGGGGGTTTTATTCATTTCTGTTTTAGACAGATGCTTTTAACTAGAAAACTGATCCTCCAATTTCAACAGTAAAAAAAAACAAAAACTTTTTTTTTTTTTTTAAAAAAAACATAAGTGGAATTGTTTTCCAACACTGTAACCCCAAAGGGGGCCAAGCGGCGGGAAACCTTCAGCGCGGGGGGAAAACCCCACTAAACGTCTTTGCCCAAAAGTTTGGGGGGAGGAGGGGGGGGAGGTTTAGTCCAACTCCCACCGCCTGGGCTCTGAAGGCTCGGTGGAAACGGGCATGGGTACTGAAATTTTAAAAAGTAGACATTTTGTTTTCATTTCTCATCTCTTTGGGGGTGAGGGAAAGGGAAAAGGGGAAAGGGAAAGGAAAAGGGGAAGGGGGGGGAAATTTAATTTTATTTAAAATTTTTAAATTTGTAAAAAATCCCGACAATGAAAAGTTAAAATCAAAAAAGGTGTTTTTGGTTGATAACAAGGGGAAGTGTGGGGTTTTGTCAAATTGATTTTTAGAAAATCTTTTTTTGGGGGGGGGGGTGAGAGAAGGAGGAAGCAAAAAGGGAGGAAATATTTTTTAAAAAGGTTTTTTCATTTAAAAACATTTGTGAGAGATGAAAAGGGGTGTCAATTTAAAAAACAAGCAGTGATAAAATTTTGTTTTATTTGCTAAGCTTTGGGGCTGAACAGTACGGGGACTGCATCCCGCGCTTTGTGTGGAGCCTTGCCAAAAATTCCTGGAGAAACAATTTTTAAAGTCTCTATCTTTCCCCATGCATACCCATGCATGGCACACAAAAACAACAATATTCATTGCCCTGCATGATTACACACACAAACACCACACAACAAAAAACACCAACACACACATGTACCAACAAAACCCCCCCCCCCTACCTTTTTTTTTTTGGGGGGGGGGTTTTTTTTTTAAAAAAAGGGGTTCTTTTTTTAAAAAAATTTTTTTTTAAAAAATTTTTTTTTTTCCCCCCCCCCTTGGTTTTTTTTTTTTTGGGATATTGTTTCCCCCCCAAATTTTTAAAAATTTTGGGGGTTTTTTTGGGGGTTTTTTTTTAAAAAAAAAAGGGGGCCCCTTTTTTTTTTCCCCTTTTTTTCCCCCCTTTTTTTTTCCCCCCGGTTTTTTTTTTTAAAAAAAAAAACCCCCCCTTTTTTTGGGAAAAAAAAAGGGGGGGGGAAAAAAAAAAAGGGGGGAAATTTTTGGGTTAAATTTTTTTTTTGAAAAAAAAAATTTTTAAAATTTTTTTTTTTTTTTGGGGTTTTTTTTTTTTTTTTAAACCCTCCCCCCCCCCTTTTTTTTTTTTTTTTTAAAAAAAAAACCCTTTTGGGGGTTTTTAAAAAGGGGGCCCTTTTTCCCCTTTTTAAAAAATTTTTTCCCCCGGAAAATTTTTTCCCCAAAAACCCCCAAAAAAAATTTTTAAAAAAAATTTTTTTTTTTGTGGGTTTTTCCCCTTTTTTTTTTTTTTTTTTTTTTTTTTTTTTTCATTTTTTTTTTAAACCCAAAAAAGGGAAAAATTTTTAAATTTTTCCCAAAACCCCCCCCCCCCGGGGATTTAAAATTTATGCGATTGCTGTTCTGTGACGTGCTATATTGCCCATTATTGGAGTCGCTTTAAAAAGTTTTTGTGATCACTATTCTCCGACGAGCGATATTGCTTATCATTTAAAAGTTCAGCAAACCTGAGAGAATTGATAAAACCAGACATAATAATATTTCAGTTTAAAAGTCTATTTTGTGTACTTTGATATTTACAAGTATTCTTAATCGATGTAAATATACATCTTTATGTGTTTTATTTACAAATATTCTTAAATGATGTAAGTATACATTTTATGTGTTTTATTTTAAATGAAGTTGGAATGCTAAAAATGAAAAAAAAAATTTGACTCTGACATTCTTGCCTTGACAAGGTATAAGTATCTTACAGCTAAACCAAACACACAAAAAAGATAAGACTGATTTTACACACCAGTTAAGTTTCCTCTACCTCAAAATCAGTTTTGAAGTCAAAAGTTTTCATATTCACTGAAAAATCAATTAGATTCTTCCCCCATGGTAAGCCAAGGGCCTATCAATATAAATAGCATCCCCACCTCCTGGAAATTCTGTGCTAGGAATTCCCTCTTTTCTATTCCAATCTTTGTTTCTACCTTGTTTCTTTTCTTCCTGTCACCTCCTTCTTGTCTATTTTCTGCCATCTTGGTCTATTCTCCTGCCTTTTTTCCCCCAAAAGACTTATCGTCTGATATCACTTCGAGTGAAGAGTCGTAAAATCGAGGCAACAACAGCAACAGCAACAACAGAAAGACTTAAAAGATAATAATTCTCTCCCATGCTGAGTGGATGCGCTGGGCCTGACTTGCCAGGAGCTTAATGGCAGCGTTATACATTTTCACTCATTTGGATGAGACTATAAACCGAGGCCCCGTGTGCGAACGCATGCAGAAAATCTTGCGCACATGTTAAATCCTGTTCCGCTTTTCGAAAGAGTAGGCCATTGTGTGCCGGTGGGAACAGATGACAAAATTTACAAATCGGATACACACGGGGACTGGATGTAAAAAAGCACATGAGTGCTTATTCCATTATCCTCGATTAAAAAAAAAAAAATCATGTCATCTGAGCGTTTTGATTTGTTGCTTTACAAGATTCAGCGCTATATAAATTCCATACATTCTTCTTCTTATTATCATTATTATTATTATTTGACAGAACAACAACAGTAGCTGTCAGAGTGTTTGACAAAGAAGAAGATCCACATGAACTCACGGTAACAATTCCCGTCTTTCTCAGCGACGGTCACCATCCTGGCCAACGACGACTCCGCTGGGTACGTGACCTTTGTGACCCCGGCGAGGGTGGAGCTGCAGGAGCCCAAGGGAGGTAACGAGGCCGGCAGCAAGGCGTCGCTGACCCTGCAGCGCGGACCTGGGATATTTGGGAGAGTGACGGTGCCGTTTGTGATCACCACGCCCTCTGACGTCCTGACCACGGACGTGTCCCCTGCCAGTGACGTGGTGGTGTTTGAGGACAGGCAGGTCAGCCCCTGGTGCTGTTGTGTTGTTGTGTTAGAGTGTTGTGTTAGAGTGGTGTTGTGTTAGAGTGTTGTTTTGTAGTGTTGTGTTAGAGTGTTGTTTTGTTGTGTAGTGTTGTTGTGTTAGAGTGTTGTGTTAGAGTGGTGTTGTGTTGTGTTAGAGTGTTGTTTGTGTTAGAGTTTTGTGTTGTGTTAGAGTAGTGTTGTGTTATGGTGTTGTTGTGTTAGAGTGTTGTGTTGTGTTAGAGTGTTGTGTTGTGTTGTTTTGTGTTGTGTTAGAGTAGTGTTTGTGTTTGTTGGTTTTGTGTTGGAGTGTTGTTGTTTTGGTTGTGTTAGAGTGTTGTTGTGTCAGAGTGTTGTTTTGTAGTGTTTGTGTTAGAGTGTTGTTTGGTATAGTTGTTTTGTGTTGTTTTGTAGTGTTGTGTTAGAGTGTTGTTTTGTAGTGTTGTGTTAGAGTGTTTGTTTAGTGTGTGTTGTTAGAGTGTTGTTTGTATAGTTTTTTGTAGTGTTGTGTTAAGTGGTTTTTTTAGT
>CM054153.1:54576501-54601850 GCA_028751875.1 Rapana venosa | reverse complement strand
AGGTCGGTTGGCAATTTGTTGACAGTCAGTTTACAAGTCATGTTTACTTCAGTGTTTGGGGTCAGTTTTTACATTCAGTGTTTAACGCCAGTGTTGACAGATAAATGTTTACAAGTCAGTGTTTACGGGTCATTGTTGACAGGTCAGTGTTTACATGTTAATGTTTACATTTAGTGTCACAGGTAGGTTGACGGGTCAGTGTTTGCAAGTCAGTGTTGGCAGATCAGTGTTTCATGTCAGTGTTGACAGGTCAGTTCGACAAGGTCATTGTTGACGTCAGGTTAACAAGTCAGCGTTTACAAGTCAGTGTTGACGGGTCAGTGTTGACAGGTCACTGTTAGATACTAAGACGAATGTTGGTTTTAAGCAATTTGGTTTTGGATTTTATTTCATTACGTGTGTGTTGTTGTGTGTGGTTGTGTTTGGTTTCCCACAAACGCGATGACCATCCGGGGGTTGACTACCCTTAGGTTGGTTGACCAGGGCGTTGTTACAAAGAACACAGTAGAGTTTCTGGTTTAAGCAGTAAGTTGCTATAAGCCCATTTTTTTTAAGTCTGTAAAATTTCGCACAGTTTTTAATGTGAGATTTTAACATTGTACGAAGCGACAGCCCCGGTATGGCCTCTGTGTCGCGGGGCTGTAAACAACGGGATTGGTTTGAGTTTGAGTGGTCAGTATGGGGGGGAGTGTAGCTCTGAGTATCGCTTCAGTGTTTTGGAGTTGTGTGGAGGGAGGTGAGGGGGGCAAGGGGGGAGGAAGGGGGGGGGGGTCTTTTTATTTTTGATTTAAGTCTTTTTCAATTTAAGTATTTTATGATATTAGACAACAACCAAAAAACAAAAGTTTTGGTGTGTGTCATGTGGCTTGTGCGCGTGGGATGTGTGTGTGCGTGCATGCTGCTGAGGGGGGGGGTGGGAGAGAGAGAAGAGAGAGAAGAGGAGAGAAAAATTGGGGGAGGGGGATGCTTTTTTTTAAATGTTGTTCTCTGTTCTTTTAAAAAAAATCCAAAATCAATAGTATCATGCCTTGATGCAAGCCCCTTTAAAAGGGAATTTTTACCCGGGTTTAACATCACACCGACTCCCTACCAGAAAGTCCTTGGGATTGGTTAAAAACCGAGCCCTTGTGCGAACGCCGCAGAACATCTTCGCAAATTTTCAAAATCCGTTCTGCCTTCGGAAGAGTAACCATTTCGTGCCAGTAGGAAACAAATGACATTTTTTTATAAACGCATGCACACGGGTTTGCCGTGTTCAACGCCATACCCGAAGTTGGAACGCAGCTACCTAAGGTACACGTTGTACACCACCTTAGTTCAACTTTCATCTCCTGGAAAATGTTAACCACTATGTTACACTTTAATTGTGCTATATGCTGATATGTTGTTTTATTCTCCTATACAGAGGAGTTACAAGATGTTTTAGACAATTTATATCTTACTGTTCTCAGTGGAAACTTGTGAATCCGGGTGAAAACAAAAATCATGATTTTCGGCAACCGAATCTCGTAACATGTTTACGTATGGTGGGAAGAGCGTGGAAGTTGTCAAAGTTTTTTAAAAATTTTGGACTTAACTTCAGTAAGAGTGGCAGTTTTGCAAAATGCAAGAAAAATGCTTATGATAAAGCTACTAAAGGTATGTTTAGTTTGATCAGAACTGCACGGCAAAAAGAAGTACCTATACATGTGACAATAGATTTATTCGATAAAATCGTTGTACCTGTTTTGTTGTGTGGATGTGAAATTTGGGGATATAAAAACCTAACGATAAATGACAAGTTTCAGTTACGAGTTTTAAAGTATATTTTTCGTTTAAAGCGTACAACGTCAACTTCGCTAGTGTATGGAGAAACGGGCAGATATCCTCTGTCTATTTTGGTCTCTGTTCGAATGTTTCGTTTTTGGATGCAGCTGCTTGACATCCAGTCTGAAAAGCTATCGTCAAATGTTTATCAGATGATGAAAGATTTACATGACAAGTCTTTGATTCAATCGCCATGGCCAGATAAGATACAAAATATTTTAGAACAAAACGGATTTGACTGTTTGTGGGAGAGACAGTACTGTTCAAGTATTAATTCTACAAGTTCACACATCAAAGCCTTCTTAATAGAAAATTTTCTTAATGAATGGAGAACCGAGCTGTGGAATAATAGTAGGGCCCTTTATTATAAAAAATATAAGATCGATTTTGTATGGAAAAAATATATAACTTGTCTATCAGATGTATATGTTTAGGTTCTTATGAAATTTTTTGTTGTAGCTGTCACAAGCTTCCTATTGAGGGTTTGACGTTTCCATAATATACCAAGGGAAGAAAGAATATGTTCAAAATGCAATATGTCTGTTTTAGGAGATGAATTTCATTTCATCATGGAATGTCCCCACTTGAAACATTTATGACAAGATTTTATTCCCTGACATTTTCTTCAACCCATGTCCATTTATAATTTTTGTAGGCTAATGAAATGCAAATCTCGAAAGTTCTCCTGTCTCTCTCAAAATTCATCAGATTTGCAGGTATTTCTTGGAACTTCACTTGTCTTTCACAAATGTAGATTGTGCCTTTTAAAGAAATTGGTATACTTTAAAATTAGTCTTGAGTCTGAAATACTTTTTGCTCATCATTTTCCGATGAACTCTTGCTTTTCAGTGCCTGTTAGTATTGACATTTTTGTGTGTATTGCTGTTAGGTTTATTCTCCTGTTCAATTCTTTGTAATCCTCCATACCCCAAAAGGAGTGAAAGGAATTAAATCTTGAATCTCGAGTGGGGGGTTAAATTTTTTGGTCGCATCCCAAAAAGTCTCACCGTAAATAAACCCTCTTTGCTCTACCGGGGAAAACAAAAAAAAAAGAAAAGAGAGAATTTTCGAACTCGAACTCGAACCCCGAAGTTTTTATTCACAAAAAGGCCTTTGGGCCCATACTTTAAAGGGGGGGTTGCCAAAATGCTTGGGATTTTGGTTTTAAACAATACCCACACAAAAACCCCACACACACACCACAAACACACACACACAAAACACAAACAAAACCACCCCACACACAAAACCCACACACCCCACCCCAACACACCCCACCCCGCCCCAACCCACACCAACAACCCAACCAACATTTACTGTATAACACAAAGTAGCTACAAAAATTCACTTAGGAAACATTATCTCCTTATTCTGAAGGTTTTTAACAAATATAAAGTGAGGCCCCGCACAACCTCGGGAAAGACTTGATGCCGGGAGTAAAAAGCTAAAAAAATTGGGCTGCTACAATTTAACAGGGATTGTTCTGCCTAACACCCAAATTTTACTGGACACACAAGACAAATTTGTACTTATCCTCCGGAGCTTGTTTTACATAATGGGCATAAAAAGCCTCCCGTCCAATATCAGTTCCTGAATCTAAATTTATAAACCATTAATCTGATACCCCAAAGCCCTAAATTTAAGACTTTATTCTTTCAAAGGTTATCCATATCAATTTTTAAAGGGTTTTGACATCATGAAAAATTTTTAAAAATTTGTCTTTACTTTTTTTAAACCTTTCACGGTTTTATATAATTTTCCTTTGCTTGCCTTCGGCATAAATTTCAATCTTTGCCTGAAAGCGTTAAAAAAAACCCCTAAAATTTTCCCGGGACCCCTTTTGTTTGACCCAAAAAAAATTCCAAAAAACCCAGTTCACAAAAACCCATTACGTATTTGGGGTTGCCCTTGTTTTTTCCCTTTTAAAACATCTAGTTTAAAAAGCATCTTGAGGATTTAAAAAGGCCCCCTGCTCTCATTCTAGGCAAATTTTAAACCCAATATCAATGCATCTTACAGAAAGCATTAACAAGAGGGGGTTTATTAGTTTTTAAACTTAAACAAGATCATTGGTGTCGTCTATCAAACCCAAAAAAAACTGCTTTAAAAAAAGGGGTTTGTACTGTTTCCCACAATGGGGTAAAAGCTGATCCAAGCCCTTTTTCTGCACCAATAACACATGGGTTGTTTTTTGCTTAAAATTTTTTTTTAATAACAAATCAAAAAGTTATTATTCAATATTCGTGTTTTTTCAAAAAAATAAAAAGCTTCTTTTAACCTCGACTTGCCAATCTTTAAAATTCATTGGGTGAAACTTTCTTATTTGGAAAAAACAGTTTCTAAAATTTATACATTAATAAAAACTGAATTTCCATTGACAACCATTTTTCAGGGCGCAAAAAATATCCACCTTTTCTAAAATAAAACGATTTTAAACTCTTATTTCAGTTTAAACCCTTAAGACCCATTTTTTTTTTGAAGCACTTTTTAAGCTGTTTTTGTTTTGAAAAAAACCTACGATTTTTCAGATAGCAATAACTTCATCAGCAAAAAAAGAAAAAAAAACTCTGAGAAATCTTGGGGGAACTTTTTGGGCCCCAAATGTTTACCTTTAAATGTTGAGCTCGGCTAATTCTTTGATAAAAACAGAAAACAAAAAGGGGGGCTACAAACATCACCCTTTTTTAAAAACAGTGGTCCCATTTTAATTTTTTCATTTATTTTCCACTTTTATTCTGTTTTCAAACATTCTGATACATGGCTCTCAAACATCGTAATATTTTTACCCTTCACCCCCCATTTTTTAGGAGAATGGGCCAAAACCCAAGTTCCTTTTAAACAAACAAATGCTTTTTCAAATAAAAAATTTGCACTTGGGAGTTTACGGTTATGAGAAAAAACTTTTTTCTGAAAAAAACCCAAAGCAAGAAAAACATATGATCTATAGTGGTTTACCCTCTTTTAAAAACCACTTGGTGCTCACCTGTAAAAATTATTTTCATAACCCATTTCTTGAAAATTTAATTGTTAAAAATATTATAAATAACTTACTACTTAGGTCATAAGGGGAAAAATTTCCCCCCGGTAGTTTTTAAAGGGTTAAAAAACATAAACCCTTTTTTATCAATGTTATTTTTATAATTCACCCCAGTTATCGGGAAAAAAAGGACCATCATAAATTTTTTTGGGGTTGAAATTTTTAAAGAAGGAAAACACAATATTTTCACCCCCATATTTTAGCAATTCCCCAAAGGGTTTTGTCAGGCCCGGCTGCTTTCTCACTTTTTAAATTTTTCGGGGGCCCCCCAAAAAAATTTCTCATTTTTAGATTTTAGGACGAAAAAGTCCCCTCATTCCTTCCTGCAACATCAGAAATTTAAGGGTTGGCTAATAGTTTTTCCCAACATTTTTTTTGAAATGTTGAAACCTTCTGCCCAACTAAAAAAATATTTTTTGGGCTGCCCTTTTTCAAAATGACCCCTTTTTAAACATTTTTCCCAAAGAACTGGATTTGGGAAGAGATAGTTTCCCTTATATCGCAAGTAAGGTCTTTTTAACTGTTTTTTTTTTCGTTAAGCATAAAATTTATTTTCCCTTCTTGTAACAAAAGTACACGTTTTTGCCCTCATTTTTTAAAATTTTTTTTGGGAAAGACTTCAGAAGTTTTTTGCCCCAATTTTTTCTACTTTTTTTTAATTATCAAACCAAGCATTTTTTGGGGGACCTTTATTGTATGTACCTGTTTTTTTCCCAAAACTTTCACACTAGTTTTTTATAAAACCCAAATTAAACAAATCAAAGCTTTTTAAAAGGTTCTCATCAATCATCGAAAAGGATTTCATAAAAATTTCCCACATGTTCACATCCTGGAGATTTTCTTTTTTAAACTGAGAGTTTTTTTCATCCCAAAACAAACTTTTCCAAAACCCGAGGTTTAAAAACATTTCCAAAAACCCTGTATTATATACTTTTAAATTATAAAAACCCAACTAAGGGGTGATCAAATCAAACCCCCAAAAACCCAATACGACATGGGGTAAAAAAATCGGGAGAAAACAAACATCTGACCCAAAAAAAAATCTTTAACACTAAAAATCCTCCATCAGAGATGAATGTAAAAACGTTTTTTGGGGTCCCTTTTACATACGCATTTAAAATTTTGGTAAACAAAGGAAAGGGGCAAAAATTTTTCCCAACAGTTTTTTACCAAAATTTTTAAAAAAACCCCAATCTTCAGTTTAACAAATCCCTGCTAAAGGGGACTACTTTTACTTTGGACATTTTTAAATTAAAGTCTTTTTCCCAACATGCTGACAAGAAAATTTGGGGGTCCTGTGAAAAAATCTCCCTTTGTTTTTTATACTACTTCATCCAGTGTCACCACATTTTTTAACTAAACATTTTTCCAACAAGCAATTCCTTTTCATTGTCAAAAATGTTAAAAAAATTAACCTTAAAGGGGGGATATACACAAAAAGACAAGCAAAACATTTTTTTCGGTACACAAAAAGGATTTGTCACAGAGAAAATTTAAAAAAATTTTTGGGAAATATGGAACATCAAACAATTCACAAAGGCAGTTTAAATCATGCCTTATTAAACAAACTTTAAAACCCCTAGAAAAGGGCCCCCCTTGATGGGTAACTTTTTTTTTAAATTTCGGGCTTTAGAACCCCCCCTTTTAGCCCGTAAAAAAACTGGCTGGGGCGTTTTCCCCGGGAAAGTTTTGTCAGACATATAAAAAACAAAAATTTGCACTAAATTTCAAAATCTCTACAGACAGTTTTTACAAAAAATCCAATTTTTGTTTTACACAAAAATGAAAAAAATTTTATTTGTTTTATTTTGTATTACCACAATTCAATTGATCCAAAACCCCCAAGACTGAAAAAATTTCCCCCAATTACTTGCATGACAAGGCAAAAGATTCATGCTTTCAACAGCAGTTAAAGAAAGGGTCTTTAATGGAAACTGCCTACAGCACACTTTTGGCAAACTGGTTTTTTGACCTAGGGCCAAAAATCGACCCGTCTTTGTCTAGCCCTTCACTTTGGGGAAATTTTCACGCCTCACCTTTATCACAACTCAGCCTCACTTGGCTAAGCCCATTACAGAGTTGGGCTAAATGAGGGTGTGGACCGGGGTTGTTTACTTTTCCTACCCCCCTTAAATTGGGAAAAAGGCAGGATGATTTTATGGGGCCCGGCCCAAAAAGCTTTCCCTTTTTTTTAAGATCAAAAAAGGGGCATCCTTTTCGCCATTAAAGATCAAAAGATCAAAGAAAAAAATTTTCCCCATTTTTCCCCTCTGCCCCCCAAAAATTCAATATGGGGGCAATTGTGCCTAATTCCTAACAGTTTTGGAAAAATTTGTCCCTCTACAAAAAACCTTTAGCCTTTCAAACAGTTTTACCTTCAATAATTTTAACTTATCTTGATAAAAACAAAAACCCGGCAAAAATGGGAAGGGTTGGGGTTTTGAATTTTCCCCGTCCCCATATCAAACTTAACATCTGCTTTAATTCCCTTTTTTTTTGGAAAAAAGATTTTTCACGAAAATTTCACAAACACTCCCGTCCCCATTACCCTTTTTTTTTTCCCTTTCCATAATAATGAAAATTGTTCCTCCCTTTACCGGGCCTTTTTGAACGCCCCGCTTCTTTTCTAGTTTTTTTTCCCCTCCCGTCCATCGTTCCCGTATTTGATTCTTTAACTCTAAAATTTTTATCCTAAATTGTTCATGTCTTGTCTAATATCACACTTTCCTCTTTTAAGGCGTCAACACTTTTGTCAAAAATTTGATTTGACTCCCAAAAGTTTTGTTTTTTTTTAAACAAAGTTCTCCCAATTTTTTTTTCCATCTTTTGGCCCCATCGTGATAAATGTTTCCTCAGGGGTACTGTAGGAAGGACTCCTTCTCTGGGGTAAAAGTTGTAGGGTGCTGGCCCATATCGGGACTTACTTTGGGTTTTCCCTGCAAACTTTTCCGGGGATTTGTGGGTAAGAACCCAAACCCCCCACTCGCAGGGTGGTTTTTCCTCACTTTCCCTCCTTGACCAGTTCCCGGGTTCATCTCCACATCCCCCAAAACCCAAGCAAAAAGGCCCCCCAAAAATAGATAGGTGAGGGTCAGTCCTTAAAAAGGCACCGTCTCGGCCACTTTTTAGCCCTCAGGATGGACACCGGGGCCCTGGGCCCAATTTGAATTCCCGCCCGTTTTGGGCATGAAGCAGGGGGAAAAACTGCCGCAAAAATTTTCCCCCAAAAAGCCCGTACAACTGAGCGATATTTTCCCTTCCCTTTCCTTTTCTAACTGTATTTCTAACCTGAAGGGTTTTAAGGGCCCCTTTAAAACTAGGGTCAATTCCAAAAATTTCTAACAATTTCCCATCCCTTACCTTTTTTGAATTTTTTTGTGATGGGACCCCCCGAAATTGGGGAAAGAGGGCAGAGATTAAGGGGTAGAAAAGAGGAGGGGGGGGAAAGGAGAGTAATTTTCAAATTTTTAAAAAACAAGAAAAAAAACAATCGAAACAAAAACAAACCTAAAAAACCCCTCGTGAAACCATCACAATAGGCCTCGTTTGGTGTGTGCGTGATGCGGGGCTTTCGTGTTTTGTTTCGGTCTTCTTTCTTCGGGGTTTTTTTTTGTGTGCTGTAAAAAAAAGACGATAAAACAGTGAATAATTCATTCAATTTTTTACGGGGCCCTCTGGCCCTTTCAAGGTTGGATCTCGTTTTTTTAACTATGATTTATGGGGTCTTTAAAGGTTTACGTGACAAAAAGACGTGTTTTTGTGAAATAAATGATTATATCTTTTCAGTGGTTTTCAAAAAAATATTAAAGGGGAGAAAGTTTTCTATTCCCCTTTTCATTGATTCCGTAATGTGTGGGATGTATGGTATTCGTATATGTTTGTGTGTTGTGTTGTGTTTGTGTGTTTAATTTTTGTTTGTGTGTGTTGTTTTGTGTGTGGTGTGTGGGTGTGTGTGTTTTTGGTTTTTGGGGGTTGTTGTATGTTTGTGTTTTTTTGGTGTGTGTGTGTGTGCGTGGGGGTTTTGTGTGTTTTTGTGCTATATGTTTGTGTGGTATTGTTGTGGGTTTTGTGGTTTTATTCAAACAATTTGGGGAAAAGCTACACAAGCAAAGAAAAAATTTTTTTATTCCCCGTCATTGCAGCCATTTTCCTTAGGGAAAAAAGTAAAACATTGATGATGGTAATCATGGGGTTTTGGGGAATATTAAAACCCTAAAAACTTTTTTGGGGCCCCTATTTAACTCAGTGGTAAACAACGCTTTCCCCCCCGCTAAGGGTTTAAACAGCATCGAGGGGTTACCAGTTGGGTGGGGGAAAGGTTTTTTGGGGGGCCTTGGGGTTCAGTACAGTCCCCCCGTTTCCCCCCACGTAAATGGGGGCCTTTCTTTTTAGGGTCAAGGGAAAAGGGAAAGAAGGGGGAAGAGGAGATGGGTGCTGCCCTCAAAAATTTCTGGGCCCCAGAAACTGAAGGGCTCTGTTTCCTCCCCTCCCCACTTTCAACAAAAAGGGGTTTGGGGCAAAAACCTTTGCCTTTTTTTTACAACACATTTTAAAAAGGGAAAAAATTTAAATTTTTTCATGTCAAATTTTGGAGAATGAAAGTTTTTAACTGTGAGGAAAAACTATTTTACTGCTAAATTGCAATATTTCCATAATGTCTTGCCTGTGTGTGCATGTGTGTGTGTGTGTGTGTGTGTGTGTGTGTGTGTGTGTGTGTGTGTGTGTGTGTGTGTGTGTGTGTGTGTGTGTGTGTGTGTGTGTGTGTGTGTGTTTAATAAATGATACCTTTCATGACGTGTGTTCAAATTGATATGTTATGTCTAAATGTCATTGGTTAGGTGATGAAAAGTGATAAATAAATAAAGCACACAGTAAAACAGAGAATGCAGAAGCACAACGCACAAGCATGCATACACACGCAGGCACGCGCGTGCTCACACACACAATATTTTTTTAGATAGATAGATAGATAAATTAGATTAGATTAGATTAGATTAGATTAGATAGATAGATACATAGATACATAGATAGATAAATAAATACTCTCACTCGCTCCCTAGGGCCTCCCTCCCTCTCCCCTTCTCTCCCCGTCTCTATCCCATGCATACACAACCACACATACGTACGCCCGTGCACGCACACACGCGCGCGCGCGCACACGGGACGGGATAGCCTAGTGGTTAGAGTGATGCGCGCATTGCGCTCATGATCTCCTAACCCGGGTTCGAATCTCGTTCAAGGGGATTTTTCCTCTGGAGTTAACATCAGTACCGACTTTACTGTCCCGAATTGTCCGGATGAGACTATAAACCGAGGTCCCATGCGCAAACGCACGCAGAACATCTTGCGTTCACGTTCCGCTTTTAGGAAGGGTAGGCCATTGTATGCCGGTGGGAACGGATGACTAAATTTACAAAACTGCATACACTCGGGGACTAATTGTAAGTAGCACATGAGTGTTCATTCCATTGTCCTCGAAGCGAAAGAATAGATACATAAATAGATAAATAAAAAATAAATAAATAAACAAACGCACGCACGTATGCATGCACACACACGTACGCACACGCGCGCGCGCACACACACACACATATGCGCGCACGCGCACACACATACGCGCGCGCGCGTACACAATCCTCAAATTATAATGCATTCAAACATTACAATGCAGTATAAAAATTCATTTTGATTGCTTTCTAATTGCGAGTTTAAAAAAGTTTTTAGACAAAATAATCTCAAAATATGAAAATCAAGATGAACAGTTTCACTGCTTTTAAATCGCGAGTTTAGTGAAGGTTTGTTTTAAAAGTATGACAATCTGAAAATACCAGAATATAAATGAACAGTAAGCAATAAAACAGATGATGTTAAAATGTCAGCTCACAGTTAAATTACCCTGTGTGACACCCCTGGTTTCTATTAGTTTTAAACCTCCACCTCCTCACCTCACCTACACCGTAGTCCCTTGGACTGTGGGGGGCACTAATGAAGATTTTGCAACCAGCTTCCTCCACTCCCTGCGGTCCTCTGCTTTCCGTAGCAATTCGTTACACTCAAGGCCAGTCCACTCCTACCAAATCGTATTAAAAGAAAAATGGGGAAGATCAGAGATATATCTGAAAAGTGAAAGCACATAAGTAAAATTTCCAGCTGAATCTCAAACAGACTCGATCCCCGTGGGGATGCCCGCGGAGCCTGTCAGTACAAACAACATATCCACCTTCTGGAAATTATGTGCTATGGATTCCCTCTTTTCTATCCCTCTCTTTGTTTCTGCCTTGTTCCTTTTCTTCACGTCACCTCCTTGTCTATTTCCTGCCTTCTTGGTCAAATTCTCCTGCCTTTTATCCAGAGACTTATAAAATAACAGTTCTCTCCCATGCCGAAGTCGGATGCGCTGAGTCTGATTTGTCAGGCGCTTAACGGCAGCACATCGCTTTTTCGCTCATGTGACAGACAACAGTAGTTGCTGTCTAAGCGTTCGGCGAAGGAGAAGAAACAGACTGGGCATTGCACTCCACACGCATTCATACCACAGCAGCAAACTAGACGTTTCATCACGATCACTGACAGACAACAACGTTATGCAATCTCATGGCACTGGGAATAATAACAGATTGTCCAAACTGGCGTGGAAAGTTATTTTGTAAAAGTAATTAATCTTTTAGACTTATTAGCAACATCCATTACGTTCTTCACCCTTCAGTCCCTCCTGTTCATCTACCTCTTTCTTTCCTTTACATTCATCCTGTAAATGTGAAATTGTCTAAAATCCCTTTTGCAGTGAATGGACATTAAGCTAAGAAGTAGTAGTAGTAGCAGCAGCAGCAGTAGGAGTAGTAGTAGCAGCAGCAGCAGCAGCAGCAGTAGTAGTAGTAGTAGTAGCAGTAGCAGTAGCAGTAGCAGGAGCAGCAGCAGCAGCAGCAGCAGGAGTAGCAACAGCAGCAGCAGCAGCAGCAGCAGTAGCAGTAGTAGTAGTAGTAGTAGTAGTAGTAGTAGTAGCAGCAGCAGCAGCAGCAGCAGCAGCAGTAGCAGTAGCAGTAGTAGTAGTAGTAGAGACAAGATGAGTACGCGAAGATATAAACGCATCTACAAACCTTTTCCTGATCCTATTTGCATTAATCAAATATTCATCATTATAATTATCCTAGATTACCACCCCCTACCCTATCCCTCCCCTTCCTCTCCTCACAAGTCTGATATTGATGATGCATGCAGTGTGCCGAAAAATGCTGGTTGTGATCTGTTTTTCCTCGTTCTACTTTTCACGCGGTTCTCTGTATCAGGTTCATGGTCTCTCCCTTTGCCCACTTGCATTTCCATAATAATACCGACTTGCATTATGACTACTATCACCAGCCAAAGTGGATTTTTTTTTGGTTATTATAACACAAACATCTGTCTCCGCTTCGTTTTCAGTTTACTTGTATTTGATACTTTCCTCGATGTGTGTGTCTGTGTGTCTGTGTGTGTCTGTGTTTATTTATTTTATGTAATTTTATTTTATTTTATTTATTCTTTTATATCGAGGATAATAGAATAAGCACTTATGTGGTTTTTTACATCCAGTCCCCGTGTGTATGCGGTTTTGTAAATTCTATCATCTGTTCCCACCAGCACACAATGGCCTACTCTTACGAAAAGCGGAACAGGATTCAAACGTTTGCGCAAGATGTTCTGCGTGTGTTTCGCACACGGACCTCGTTTATAGTCTCGTGTGTGTGTGTGTGTGTGTTGTGTGTGTGTGTGTGTGGTGTGTGTGTGTGTGTTGTGTGTGTTGTTTGTTTATTTGATACTTTTTCGGCGGGCGTGCGTGCGTGCATGCATGTGTGTGTTGTTTTGTTTTTGCTTTGAGAGTTGTTCCCGTCCATTTATAGGGGTTTTAACCGCTCTAGCGAATAAACTGTTTTGATACAACTTTTTCCTATACTGTTTAGATCAAATATGACAATTTCATAACTAAAAACACTCTGGAACAGTGGAATCATATCAAGTGATGATTTTTTTTAAATGCTGTAAAACTACATACCTAAGATCTGGGGGGGGGGAACAATTCTTTTTACGATTTCCCAGGTCAACTTCAAGCGCGGACCTGCCAGTGCCTTCATTCCTTTCGCGTGCAGAAGATCACATACACACGTTAAAAAAGTATCAAGTATGTTCTTTCGAGCCAGAAGGCCCATAGAGCCGGAGCTTATCCCGGTTTCTGTAGCGTTAAGCGAACTGATGGTTTTTCACCACCCCTGTGACAGGACGCTAGTCTGTCGCCAGATACTTCCCCAGCAGAGCTGGTACCCACTTGTACACACTGGGTGGAGTGAGGAAAATAGGAGTAAAGTGTCTTTCCCAAGGGCACAACACCGAGCCGAGCGGGGATCGAACCCGCGACCTCTGGATCACGAGTTGACCGCCTAAACCACTCGACCACGGTGCCTCCTATACACACGTTAAAGACCCCCGTAATTCATGTCAGCGTTCGGTGGGTTACAGAAACACTTGAACATACCCAGCATACATCCCCGAAATCGGAATGTGGCTACCTCCATGATGAGCAAAAGCGGTGACATACGCAAAAACCTCACCATTAATGAACCTCGGAGCTCTAGCGGAGTACTGGAAAGAAGCCCTCAAGAAATGACCGTGCTGTTTGTGAGGGCAGGTCAAGGGAGGAGGTAGGTAGCCCCGCGGTTAGAGCGTTCTGCTTCTCAGGACCTGACGGTCAGTGAGGGCCTGAGTTCAAACATGGGATGAGACTGTAAACTAAAAACCCGCTTGTGAACGCGCGCAGAACATCTTGCACACACGTTAAGAAAAAATAAAACAAACGACCTTATTCCTCTTTCATAGAAGAGTAGGCTACCTGTACCCATGAATGTCACAAGACATACCCAGTATGCATCTTGCTACAAGGGGAGGGATGGGCTCCGCCAGAATCGACTAACCGATGACACATTGCCTGAAAAAAAAATTGTTAATGCAGAGGTATAACGATTCCTCAAGCGCAAGGAGTTAAGAGGGGGTCAGGATAGCCTGGTGGTTAGAGTGATGCGCATTCCGCTTGTGATCTGCTTACCCGGGTTTGATTCTTATTTAAGAGGATTTTTTTCCTCTTGAGTTAACATCAGTGACGACTCCACTCCCTCCCCCTCCCCCCTCCCAAAAAAATGTGTTTCGGATGAGACTATAAACCGAGGTTCCGAGTGCCAACGCACGCAGAACATCTTGCGCACACGTTAAAACCCGCTCCGCTTTTCAGAATAGTAGGCCGGTGAGGAACGAATGACAAAATTTTACAAAACTGCGTACCAAACGGGGACTGGATGTAAAAAAAACAGGACATGAGTGCTAATTCCATTATCTTCGAAATAAAAGAATAACAAAACAAAGGGAAGTCAGGCCAGGCTAAGTCGAAGGAAGACGGGGTATATAACATCACGATGTACAAACGGTCGTGTCTTACGTTTTCCAGGCTACCAACCAGACTACCAGTGCAGGCGAGTAGACAACGTCACCCAGCTGGAAGAATATCTCCCTGATGACGTCACCACCAACGTCACCCTCCGTGACGTCAGCTACGGACGGTGCAGCATCGACGTCACCGTCAACAGGTCTTGGGGTCAGCCCTCCACTCACTCTCTTCCCTGTGTGGCTGGCGTCAACTTCTCCATGCCTGCTGACACGTCCTTCGTCACCCAGGTGTTGATGATTGTTTGTGATGTTTCAGATTTTTTTCCTTTTTTTTTCTCTTCTTTTTACCCCTCTCTTGCGATCTCTCCAGTGGCTGCCTGTGCCACAGAGAGTAGATTATAAGATCAGTACCCTCTGTTACAAATGTCTCCACAAAACTGCACCCTCCTACCTCTGTGAATGTCTTAACCTGTACACTCCTTCACGTTCCCTCCGCTCTGCTGCAGATACCTTGTGCCTACGAATACCTAGATTCAACCAATCCACTGTTGGCCGCCGCTCTTTCTCTATTTCTGGTCCATCGACCTGGAATGAGCTCCCTCTCTCTTCGCCAGAAGCCTAGCTATGACACTTTTAAATCCAGCCTCAAGACATATTTATTTCAAACCTAAGATTTCCCCCCTCCTGTTTCATATCAGAACTATCCCACCTTACTAACCCATGTCCTATCATCCTGCTAAAGTATACGACCTGTGTGTGTGTGAGTGTTGTGTGTGTGTGTGTGTGTGTGTGTGTGTAGTGTGTGGTGTGTGTGTGTGTGTGTGTGTGTGTGTGTTGTGTGTGTGTGTGTGTATGCTTTTGAAAAACATTTGATTATTGCAATTTTATTTCATAGATTTGGTCTGCAGCGTACCATGTTTGTAATATGTTCTAACTATTGATTATTTGTCATTGGTTGTATGACTGTGTAAGATTAGGTTGAATGCATGCGCTTTGATTTGTCTTTGCAAGATATAGCGCTATATAAGTTCCATTTATTATTATTTATTATTATTATTCTTTTTTTTCTTTTTCGTTCCTGGGCTAGAGCTCCGAAGTTCAGCAATGGTGAGATTTTGTGCGTTCTCCCCACCTAGGCACCTACCATTTAGGTCGCTGCATTCCGACCTCGGGGATGGTGTCTAAACACGACACCTGTGTGCATGCGTTTTTTTGAAATTTTGTCGTTCGTTCCTACCAGCATGAAATGGCCTACTCTTCCGAATGGCGGGACCGTTTTTAGCGTGTGCGCAAGATGCGTTGCGTGCAGTGGTCACACGGGGTCTCGGTTTATAGTCTCATACGAAAGATTTTGACAGTCAGGTCGATTTTCTCGTCAAACTGGGAAGAAAGGGCATGGCTAGAATCGAACACAGAACCTCATAGTTTATTTGTTAGGTATATGAACGTCTTAACCGTCCTGCTTCCTTCCTTTCTTGTTCTAGAGCAATGAGCACATCAACGATACTAAAATGTGTAATAGTAAGTTTTGAACATGTGTCATGGTTACATCCAAAAATGTTTTCAGTCTCTTAGATTATTGCTTTCTGAAATATCTGTTTATTATTAAACGTCTGATGATTTTGTGTGTAGAGAAAAAAACACAAGAAAATATGGCTAAAAGATTATTTAAAATTTTGAGATTGTTACATTTCAAACTTCCTTTTAATTGTAATTTTAGAAAACACCCCAAAATGGGATTGTTTTAATACATTATAATTGTTGAATGGTCAAAGGAATCACTGTGTGCAGTTGATAATATGCTCTCTCTCTCTCTCTCTCTCTCTCTCTCTCTCTCTCTCTCTCTCTCTCTCTCTCTCCTCTCTCTCTGGGAGAGAGAGAGCCTATGTATGTGCATGCCCAAGCTTGCCTGTGTGCATGTCTGTGTGCAAATACTTTCATGCAGTCATTGCGTAATGTGTGTCTGTCTTTTAGGGGTGAGATACCCAAGTGGTTAGATCGTCGAACATATGATATGACGGCAAGTGAAGTCACAGGTTCAAATCTCTGCCGAGGTGTCAGTTTTCAGGGTGTTTCACCTGAAGTTAATAATGTCAGATAATGCGGTTTTTTCGTCTGAAGCTAATGTCAGTTCTTAACTTTTTTGCCTGAAGTTAATGTCAGTTCTTGGGGTTTTCTCACCTGAAGTTAATGTCAAATTTTACGGGGGGGGGGTTGCCTAGTATTAATGTCCATTTTTAGGGACTTTCACCTGAAGTTCAATGCAAGTTTTTAGGCTTTTATCGCCTGACGTTAATGTCAGTTCTAAGTGTGTTTCACTGATGTTAATGTCAGTTCTAAGTGTGTTTCACCTAAAGTTAATGGCAGTTCTAAGTGTGTTTCACCAGAAGTTAATGTCAGTTGTAAGTGTGTTTCACCTGAAGTTAACGTCAGTTCTAAGTGTGTTTCACCTAAAGTTAACGTCAGTTCTAAGTGTGTTTCACCTAAAGTTAATGTCAGTTCTAAGTGTGTTTCACCAGAAGTTAATGTCAGTTGTAAGTGTGTTTCACCTGAAGTTAACGTCAGTTCTAAGTGTGTTTCACCTGAAGTTAACGTCAGTTCTACGTGTGTTTCACCTAAAGTTAATGTCAGTTCTAAGTGTGTTTCACCTGAAGTTAATGTCAGTTCTAAGTGTGTTTAACCTAAAGTTAATATCAGTTCTAAGTGTGTTTCACATGACGTTAATGTCAGTTCTAAGTGTGTTTCACCAGAAGTTTGTGTCAGTTCTAAGTGTGTTTCACCTGAAGTTAACGTCAGTTCTAAGTGTGTTTCACCTAAAGTTAACGTCAGTTCTAAGTGTGTTTCACCTAAAGTTAACGTCAGTTCTAAGTGTGTTTCACCTGAAGTTAACGTCAGTTCTAAGTGTGTTTCACCTGAAGTTAACGTCAGTTCTAAGTGTGTTTCACCTGAAGTTAATGTCAGTTCTAAGTGTGCTTCACCAGAAGTTTGTGTCAGTTCTAAGTGTGTTTCACCTTAAGTTAACGTCAGTTCTAAGTATGTTTCACCTTAAGTTAACGTCAGTTCTAAGCATGTTTCACCTGATGTTAATGTCAGTTCCAAGTGTGTTTCACCTGGAGTTAACGTCAGTTCTATGTGTGTTTCACCTTAAGTTAACGTCAGTTCTACGTGTGTTTCACCTGAAGTTAACGTCAGTTCTAAGTATATTTCACCTAAAGTTAATGTCAGTTATAAGTGTGTTTCACCTAAAGTTAATGTCAGTTTCTAAGTGTGTTTCACCTGAAGTTAACGTCAGTTCTAAGTGTGTTTCACCTGATGTTAATGTCAGTTTCTACGGTTTATTTTCACCTGAAGTTAACGTCAGTTCTAAGTGTGTTTCACCTGATGTTAATGTCAGTTCTAAGTGTGTTTCACCTGATGTTAATGTCAGTTTCTAAGGTTTATTTTCACCTGAAGTTAACGTCAGTTCTAAGTGTGTTTCACCTGAAGTTAACGTCAGTTCTAAGTGTGTTTCACCTTAAGTTAATGTCAGTTCTAAGTGTGTTTCACCTAAAGTTAACGTCAGTTCTAAGTGTGTTTCACCTAAAGTTAACGTCAGTTCTACGTGTGTTTCACCTAAAGTTAACGTCAGTTCTAAGTGCGGTTCACCTAAAGTTAATGTCAGTTCTAAGTGTGTTTCACCTAAAGTTAACGTCAGTTTTAAGCGTTTCACCTAAAGTTAATTTAGTTCTAAGTGTGTTTCACCTAAAGTTAACGTCAGTTCTAAGTGTGTTTCACCTGAAGTTAACGTCAGTTCTAAGTGTGTTTCACCTGAAGTTAACGTCAGTTCTAAGTGTGTTTCACCTGAAGTTAACGTCAGTTCTAAGTGTGTTTCACCTAAAGTTAACGTCAGTTCTAAGTGTGTTTCACCTAAAGTTAACGTCAGTTCTAAGTGTGTTTCACCTAAAGTTAACGTCAGTTCTAAGTGTGTTTCACCTAAAGTTAACGTCAGTTCTAAGTGTGTTTCACCTAAAGTTAACGTCAGTTCTAAGTGTGTTTCACCTAGAGTTAACGTCAGTTCTAAGTGTGTTTCACCTAAAGTTAACGTCAGTTCTAAGTGTGTTTCACCTAAAGTTAACGTCAGTTCTAAGTGTGTTTCACCTAAAGTTAACGTCAGTTCTAAGTGTGTTTCACCTAAAGTTAACGTCAGTTCTAAGTGTGTTTCACCTAAAGTTAACGTCAGTTCTAAGTGTGTTTCACCAGAAGTTAACGTAAGTTCTAAGTGTGTTTCACCTAAAGTTAACGTCAGTTCTAAGTGTGTTTCACCTAAAGTTAATGTAAGTTCTAAGTGTGTTTCACCTAAAGTTAATGTCAGTTCTAAGTGTGTTTCACCTAAAGTTAATGTCGGTTTTAAGTGTGTTTCACCTAAAGTTAACGTCAGTTCTAAGTGTGTTTCACCTGAAGTTAACGTCAGTTCTAAGTGTGTTTCACCTGAAGTTAACGTCAGTTCTAAGTGTGTTTCACCTGAAGTTAACGTCAGTTCTAAGTGTGTTTCACCTAAAGTTAATGTCAGTTCTAAGTGTGTTTCACCTAAAGTTAATGTCAGTTCTAAGTGTGTTTCACCTAAAGTTAATGTTAGTTTCTAAGGTTTATTTTCACCTGAAGTTGATGTTGCTCTTAACGTTTTTTTCGGCTGAAGTCAATGTCAGTTCTATGCATGGTTCTGTTTTGGGCCTATTGTTAATGCCAAATCTTAAGGGTTTTTAACCAAAATTAATGTCGTGGGCCCTTAGAGTTTTTCACCTAAAGTGAACCTTACTTTTTAGTGGGGGGGGGGGGGGAGAGAATTCGCCTGAAGCGAATGTCACCTCTTAAAGAGTTTATATCTCACCACAACGACAACCACACACCGACTTCAGACTATTTTTCACCCCAGAGGATTCGTAAATTCTTACTTCTAGTTCATGCCGTCAGCGCCTGGGCTTTATCACAGTTCTTGACTAAACCACTGACGCTGGGGGCAACAACAGCAAAGTGAGAGGCTGTATGACCAGTGGCTTTTCCACTCATGGAACTCCACTTGACAGCTTAGTCTTTACTGATCGACTATGATTCTCCAACTAGGAGGCTTGACTCGCACAGTCCTTACGTGCTGCAGCAGCCCTGGGGGTGCTAGTTGGCCTTTGAGAGAACATCTCCAACGCTGACTGTCCTTACGCCCACTTGGCCGAGAGAGTGGGGATGTACTGTGGGCAAGGCAAGGCATCTCCACTATAACCAAATTTCTGCCCAATTTCCGAAACAGCAGCTGCCTCCTCTGCTGTTTTGGAGGTCATCGACGGACAAACAAACACACAAACATACAGACATAGATACTTGTGGTTCTCTGCTGTCAGTGGTCACTGGTGTGCGACAAGGCGGGGCTGGCGCAGCTGACCCAGACAGGGATGTTCGGGGGTCAGGTGGTGGGGGGGCTGGTCTTCAGCGGGCTGGCTGACCGCTGCGGCAGGAAGAAGGTGTACACCGGCTGCGCCCTCACCACCGCCCTCCTCCTCGTCCTCGCCGCGCTGGCGCCCAACTACTCCTTTTACCTCGTCTGCAAGATCGCTTCGGGTTTCGTCCAAGTGGTGAGAGATGATGATGATGATGATGATGATGATGATGATGATGATGATGATGATGATGATGATGATAATAATAATAATAATGATAATGATGATGATAATAATCATAATAATCATAATAATCATAATAATAATGTATGGCATTTATATAGCGCTGAATCTTGTAAAGCAACAAATCAAAAGCGCTCAGATTTTTTTTTTTGATATATATCGAGGATAATGGAATAAGCACTCGTGTGCTTTTTTTTTACATCCAGTCCCCGTGTGTATGCAGTTTTGTCAATTTTTGTCATCTGTTCCCACCGGCACACAATGGCGGGTGTTCCTTGGCTAGAGCTCCCAGGTTCACCAATGGTGAGATTTTTGCGTATGCAACCGTTCCACCCCACCCCACTCCCACACATACACACACGCGCCATTTAGGTAGCCGCATTCCGACTTCGGGGATGATTTCATGTCTTACTTTTGTACAACTTTTTTTTTACCTAAGATAGATAGATAGATAGATGGATAGATGGATAGATAGATAGATATAATACGGGATACCTCAGTGGTCAGAGCATTCGCTTTCCCAAGCCAATGTTAAGCAGCATCGAGCGTGGTTACCAAGTGGATGGGTGACCGTTTGCGCACTTGACTTCAGTACAGTCCCCCAGTTCACACAGCTGTAAATGAGTACCTGCCTCTGTAGGGTCAGGAAAAGGTAAAGCAGCGAGGAAGAGGAGATGGGCGCCGCCCTCAATATGCTGGCCTCTGGAGAAGCTGAGGTCTCTGATGCCTCGCTCCCCTACGACCATATAGGTTATGGGACACCTTTACCTTTGCCTTTATACCTTTATGTATATATATATATATATATATATATATATATATATATATAATATATATATATATATATATATAATAGATAGATAGATAGATAGATAGATATATCAATATATGTATATATAAATATAAAACTATGTCTGTGTCTTTGTGTCTGTGTATAATTATATATATATAGAGAGAGAGATGTGTTTATTTATTTATTTATTTTATTTATTCTTTTATATCGAGGATAATGGAATACGCACTCATGTGCTTTTTTACATCCAGTCCCCGTGTGTATGCAGTGTTGTCAATTTTGTCATCTTGTTTCCACCGGCACACAATGGCCTACTCTTCCGAAAAGCGGAACAGGCTTTAACGTGTGCGCAAGACGTTCTGCATGCGCTCGCACACGAGGCCTCGGTTTATAATCTCATCCGAAGGACTTGTGTGTTTCTGTGTGTGTGTCTTTGTCTCTGTGTGTGTGTCTGTGTGTGTCTGTGTCTTTGTCTGTGTGTGTGTGTCTGAGTGTGTCTGTGTCTTTGTCTGTGTGTGTGTGTGTGTGTGTGTGTGTGTGTGTGTGTGTGTGTGTGTGTGTGTGTGTGTGTGTTCTTTAATTTAACGTCTTTTCACATTACGTGATATTAGACAAGTTTTTGTGTGTGAGTGTGAGTGTGTGCACGTGTGTGTATGTGAGTGTGTGTGTAAGTGTGTTTGTGTGTATGTGAGAGAGAGAGAGAGAACATACATGGGTGTAGATCTGTGTACATACTTGTGTATAGAGCGTGTGTGTGAGTGTGCGGGCGCGCATGTGTTTGCATATGTGTGTGTGTGTGTGTATGTGTGTGTGCACGTGTATGTATGCCTCTGTGTGTGTGTGTGTGTGTGTGTGTGTGTGTGTGTGTGTGTGTGTGTGTGTGTGTGGTGTGTGTATGTATGCCTCTGTGTGTCTGTGTCTGCGTCTTTCTCTCTCTCCTCTCTCTCTCTCTCTCTCTCTCTCTCTTGTGTATGCGCACGATCATTCATCCCACCCTTATCCCCCACACCCACACCCACCACCACCCCTCCCCACCCCCCACCCCCACCACCCCCCCACCCCCCACCCCCACCCCACCATCCCCCCCACACACCCCACACCCCACACCACACACCCCCACCACCCACCACCACCCCACCCCACACCACACACACACACACCCACACCACCACACCACCCACCCCCCCCCAACCCACACCCCCACCCCCACACCCACACCCCCACCACCCCACACCCCACCACCCCCAACCCACCCACACCACCCCACACCCCCACACCCCCACACACACACACCCCACCCCCCACACACCCACACACCCACACCCCAACCACCACACACCCCCACCCCCCCAACCCCCAATCCCCAACCCCCCCCACAACCTCCCACCTCTCCATCCCTACAGAGCATCTTCGAGTGCAGCTTCACGCTGTTCACGGAGCTGATGCCGCGCGAGTGGCGCGTGCTGTCTGGCGTCATGGACACGGTGACGTGGGCCAGCGCCTGTGTGTACATGGCGCTGCTCTCCTCCTGCCTGCAGGGCCTCCCCTGGCCCCGTCTCAGCCTCCTCCTCTACTCCCCCTTCCTCTACACCCTCCTCCTGCCCTGGTCAGTGTCCTGGTCAACTGGTCAACTGGTTAAGTTTGTTGGGACGGGTGGTGGTGGGGGTGGGGTGGGTGGTGGGGTAGGGGTGAGTGGGGGTGGTGGTGGTGGGGGGGTGAGGGGGGGTGACGGGTGTGGTGGTGGGGGTGTGGGGAGGCTGTGGGTGGTGAGGGGGGGGGGTTTGGTGTGGGGGTGGTGGTGGTGGTGGTGGTGGTGTGTGTAGGGTGGTGGTGGTGTTGTAGGGGTGGTGGTGGGTGTAGGGGTGGTGGTGGTGGTGGTGTTAGGGGTGGTGGAGGTGTGTAGGGTGGTGGTGGTGTGTAGGGTGGTGTGTGTGGTGGTGTGTAGGTGTGGTGGGGTTGTAGGGTGTGGTGGTGTGTAGGGGTGGTGGTGGTGGTGTGTAGGGGTGGTGTGTGGTGTAGGGTGGTGGGTGAGGGGTGGTGGTGGTGTGTGAGGGGAGTGGTGTTATAGGGTGGGTGGTGGTGTGTAGGTGGTGGTGGTGGTGAGGGAGTGTGTGTTAGGGTGTGGTGGTGGTGTGTAGGGGTGTGTGTGGTGGTGGTGTGTAGGGGTGTGTGTTAGGGTGGGTGGTGTGTAGGGTGTGGTGGTGGTGTGTAAGGGTGGTGGGGTGTTAGGGGAGGTGGTGGTGTGTAGGTGGTGGTGGTGGTGTGTGTAGGGGTGGGGTGGTGTGTAAGGGGGTGGGGGTGGTGTGTAGGGTGTGTGTGGTGTGTAGGGTGGTGGTGGTGTGTAAGGGTGGTGGGGTGGTGTGTAGGGGTGGTGTGTGTGTATGGTAGGTGGTGGTGGTGTGTAGGGGTGGTGTGGTGTGTAGGTGGTGGGTGTGTAGGGGTGGGGGTGTAGGGGTGTGGTGTGGTGGTGTGTAGGTGGGGGGGTGTAGGGGGGGCGGTGTAGGGTGGTGGGGGGTTGGGGGAGGGGGGGGGTATTTATTTCATTTGATTTCGTTTTGTTCTTTTATATCGAGGATAATGGAATAAGCCTTTATGTGCTTTTTTTTTACATCTAGTCCCCGTATGTATGCGGTTTTGTACATTCTGTCATCTGTTTCTACCGGCAAACAATGGCCTACTCTAGGTAGGGTGATGTTTGTTTGTGCGTGAGTGTGTGTGTGTGTGGGAGGGGGGGCGTTGTTTATGTGCGTGTATGTGTTTTTGTGTGTGGGTGGGGGGAATGTGTGTTGGTGTATGTGTGTGTGTTTGTGTATGCGCAGACAGACACTAAGCAGAGTTTAACACTATTGTATGTGAGCGGATATACACACATGCACGCGCGTGCACATACATACGCGCGTGCATGTACACAGACACGCATACACACACATAATTATTTGTGAGTACGCGTGTGTGTGTGTGTGTGTGTGTGCGTGTGCGTGTGTGTGTGTGTGTGTGCGTGTGCGTGTGTGTGTGTACTGTCTGCGTACGAGGGCACTCACGAATTCTTGATTGCTAATTGACGCTCACACCATTCTAGGTCAAGCGTGCGCCGGCCTCGTGTGTCTGTGTGTTTTATTTATTTATTTATTTATTTATTTTATTTATTTATTCTTTTATATCGAGGATAATGGAATAAGCACTCATGTGCATTTTTACATCCAGTGCCCGTGTGTATGCGGTTTTGTAAATTTTGTCATCTGTTCCCACCGGCACACAATGGCCTACTCTTTCGAAAAGCGGAACAGGATTTAACGTGTGCGCAAGATGTTCTGCATGCGTTCGCACACGAGGCCTCGGTTTATAGTCTCATCCGAAAGATGTTTGACTGTATGTGTACGTGCATGCGTGTGCATGCTTGCCTACCTGCGAATCCATACATGTTTGCGCGCGTACAACCGCATTCATATACACAACACGGCTTCGTATTTGTATATACTATGCAGCGTTAGGGCAAGGAAACATAAAACATGGATAGAAACCAAACTAACCAAGTCAAGTCCCCTGTCTCTCTCTCTCTATCTCTCTCTCTCTCTCTCTCTCTCTCTCTCTCTCTCTTTCTCTCTCTTTTCTTTTGTTTGTTTGTTTGTTTGTTTTGGGTTAAGGTTTTTTGGGGGGTGGGGGTGGGGTATTTCTATGGTTTTCTATGGTTTTCTTTTATTTTCTTGCTTTGGGGGGGGGGGGGGGTTGTTGGGGGGGGAGCTGTTTTGAAAAGGGTTATTTCCCCTTGTTTTTATTGTGAGACTGTATAAGTATTGGGTTATTATTATTAAGATGTATCCCTAACGGGCGGGGACTGGATGTAAAAAAGCACATGTGTGCTTATTCATTATCCTCGAAATAAAAGAATTTGTCATTGTCATTGTCTCTCTCTCTCTCTCTCTCTCTCTCTCTCTCTCTCTCTCTCTCTCTCTCTGGGGGGGGGAGCTGTTTTGAAAAGGGTTATTTCCCCTTGTTTTTATTGCGAGACTGTATAAGTATTGGGTTATTATTATTAAGATGTATCCCTAACGGGCGGGGACTGGATGTAAAAAAGCACATGTGTGCTTATTCATTATCCTCGAAATAAAAGAATTTGTCATTGTCTCTCTCTCTCTCTCTCTCTCTCTCTCTCTCTCTCTCTCTCTCTCTCTCTCTCTCTCTCTCTCTCTCTCTCTCTCTCTCTCTCTCTCTGGGGGGGAGCTGTTTTGAAAAGGGTTATTTCCCCTTGTTTTTATTGTGAGACTGTATAAGTATTGGGTTATTATTATTAAGATGTATCCCTAACGGGCTGGGACTGGATGTAAAAAAGCACATGTGTGCTTATTCATTATCCTCGAAATAAAAGAATTTGTCATTGTCTCTCTCTCTCTCTCTCTCTCTCTCTCTCTCTCTCTCTCTCTCTCTCTCTCCTCTCTCTCTCTCTCTCTCTCTGGGGGGAGCTGTTTTGAAAAGGGTTATTTCCCCTTGTTTTTATTGTGAGACTGTATAAGTATTGGGTTATTATTATGAAGATGTATCCCTAACGGGCTGGGACTGGATGTAAAAAAGCACATATGTGCTTTTTCATTATCCTCGAAATAAAAGAATTTGTCATTGTCTCTCTCTCTCTCTCTCTCTCTCTCTCTCTCTCTCT
>CM054153.1:54549001-54569001 GCA_028751875.1 Rapana venosa | reverse complement strand
GTGTGTGTGTGTGTGTGTGTGTGTGTGTGTGTGTGTGTTGTGTGCGTGCGTGTGTGTGGTGTTTGTGTGTGTGTGTGAGTGTGAGGTGTGTGTGTGTGTGTGTGTGTGTGTGTGTGTGTGTGTGTGTGTGTGTGGTGTTTTTTTATTCTTTTATTTCGAGGATAATGGAATAAGCACTCACGTGCTTGTTTTCATCCAGTTTCCGTGTGTATGCAGTTTCGTAAATTTTGTTATCCGCTTTTGTTAAGCGCTTTGATTTGTTTTTTTGCAAGATATAGCGCTGTATAAATTTCATGTATTATTATTATTATTTATCCGTTCCCACTGGCACACAGTGACCTACTCTTCCGAAAAGCGGCACGGGTTTTAACTTGTGCACAAGATGTTCTGCATGCGTTCGTACACGGGACCGGGGTTTATAGTCTCATCCGAAGTACTTTTGGGGAGAGTGGAGTCGGCACTGAGGTTAACTCCAGGGGAAAAAATCCCCTTGAACGAGAATCGAACCCGGGTCAGACTTCATCCAGCAGGTGTCTGTGTATCTCTCGGGCATGAATAGCCACAAGAACTTTCCCTTTGAGCGATGTAGTGTCAGTAAAGATGCACCCCAACAGCATCATCGTTATAATTATCATCTTCATCCCCACTGATTGCCATGCAGTGTAAGACAACATTGCTGACTCCAAGACTTATGTAGCCCTGTCCCCATGGTGACCACAGTTCCCTGTGTTTGTTGTTGTTGTGTTGTTGTGCGTTCTCCAGCTTAACACTCTGGGGGTCACCCAGAACGTGCACTCTGACTCACTCATTCTGGGAGTCGCTGTGAGATTGAAATTGCACACTCAATAAGAAGTTTGCGTGTATAACTGTTTTCTAGTACCTCGCCATATTATAGGCAGCCATACTCCGACTTCGGAGGATTTTTTCTCCTTTAAACAGGAGAGTGCAGGTTGTTATGTTAAGAGCTTGTCATGGCTAAAGTGCAATCTCAACGCAACATTTTTACAACACATTTTAGTGTAGGCCTTGGCAATTAGCTGACATCAATAACTGACACAGCTTTTGGCCTGGGTCAGTTCCCTTTGTTTGAGGGGGGGGGGGGGTTGTTTGTTTGGGGTTTTTTGGTAAGCTTTCATACCTTCTTCAGATATGTTTGTCTGTTTCTGTTTGCATGACCAACGTATCACAGTCTGCGCTTATCCAATTCAGTGTCTTTGCGCTGAGAGTATATCAAGTATGCTTTTATCTGTTCTTCTGTCTGACCATTTGACTCTTAAAAGTGAACTGTAGATCACATTATTTCCGCTGCGTTTATTTTTGTCTCTTTCCAATTCTGGTAGTGCTCAGGCTTCTGGCCCATACAGGGCGGATTTTCCAAGGTAAGGTAAGGTTGAGGGCGGAAGGAAAAGAGACAGACCCCCAACATCCTACATTGCCAACATCACTGAGGTCAGTGGTCTGGGAGGAGGGCTACAGGAGATGGTAGAACTCAGCAGAGACACAGAGAGAGATGGCGAACCCTGGTGGCATTGTGTGGAGCTCCTACCGACGACAGCGGCGATGAAGACAGCTGAGTTGAGTTCCTATCTTCGATGAGTCCATATAAAACCTCTGGTGTCTGTTAAAGATGCATCAGCACTCCCACCCTCACCTTCACCTTTCTTCACGTACCCCGTAGTCCCGTGGACCGTGGGGGCACCAATGAAGATTTTTCAACCAGCTTCCTCCATTCACCGCGGTCTTCTGCTTTTCGTAGCAAATCGTTCCATTCAAAGCCAGCCCTTCACTCTCTGATGTTGTCTTCCCATCGTTTTCTCTGTCTGCCTCTTCCGCTCCTTCCTTGTACTGTTCCCTGCAGGACAGTCTTGGCCAGTCTCCCACCCTAACCCTCCCTAGATCTGTGGTGCTCTGTGGCACTGTTTATTATCCATGTGATTTAGTTGAAATATAGCGTCATGTACAACATTAATGTGAGAGTCTTACGAAAAGAAACATGCTCGGGTAAATAAAAACTGTCTAAACACTCGTGCGTGCGTGCGTGCGTGCGTGCGTGCGTGCGTGCGTGCGTGCGTGTGTGTGTTCATTTTAACGTTCATCCTCTAACAAGTGATTTATGACAGTATGTATGTGTGCGCGCGTGCTTGCGTGCATGTTTTTACATGTGTGTGCATGCATGTGTTTGTGCTTGTATGTGTGTGCCTGCGAGCGTGTGTGTGTGTGTATGTGTGTGCGTGTGTGTATGTGTGTGCGCGCGCGCGCGGTGTGTGTGTGTATGTGTGTGTGTGTATGTGCGCGTGTGCGTGTGTGATCTACACACAGGCGGACGGACTGGCGTGCCCATGAAGCTGGCCACGACAGCGGAGTACGTGGGGCTGTTTGCACAGACAGGGTCCTACACCATCGTGATGGTCTACATGACCGAGGTGCTCCCCACCACCCTCAGGTACTGCCCGCCCTGCCTCCATCCCCGGCTGCTGTCTGACCTCTGAGGCTTCAGGCCACTGCTGTCTTGTCTCTTACATCAGTCCTTCGCATGAGACTATAACAGAATTTTTTATATTTTATATATATATATATATATATATATATATATATATATATATTATATATATATATATAAGTAGTATGTTCTTTCGAGCCAGAAGGCCCATAGACCCGGAGCTTATCCCGGTTTCTGTAGCGTTAAGCGAACTGATGGTTTTTCACCACCCCTGTGACAGGACGCTAGTCTGTCGCCAGATACTTCCCCAGCAGAGCTGGTACCCACTTGTACACCTGGATGGAGTGAGGAAAATAGGAGTAAGGTGTCTTTCCCAAGGACACAACACCGAGCCGAGCGGGGATCGAACCCGCGACCTCTGGATCACGAGTTGACCGCCTAAACCACTCGACCACGGTGCCTCCATTATATATATATAAGGTCGGAGATATTTGCTACTCACATCAACAGACCACAACAAACTATGTTGTCACCTGAGGCTGTCCTTTAGAAGCACCACTATGTTCTGGCAAATGGGTCTCCCTGTTTTCAGAGCTCAACTCGTTAAGAGACTAGCCGCCACCTGCCAAGCTCAAATTAACCGCGACAGACTGCCTGGAAAATGGAACTGCAGTCCCGCTACGGCTGCTGAAGGAGTTTTTGGAGAAGTCAGGCCAGGCCGTGTTTAGTTTCACAGTCACAAGTTAAAGAAGGTTTTTTTCCCATTTCTCTGCTAGAGCTCCAGGGTTCACCAATGGCGAGAATTTTGCGCAAGCGACCGTGATCATTAATTTTAGGTAGCCGTATTCCGACTTCGGGTATGTAAAGTAAATATTCAAAGGTGATTTTTTGGATTTCTCAAAAGTATTCGTGTTTATGTCCTTTGTCCTGTTGACCTACGTGCATCACTGATGTTGTGAGGTTGTACAGTGCGGGGTTACTTTTCAGAATTAATCTCTATCACAACTCTAACGAAAGGATTGCTATCCACGATTATTTCAGGGCCATCGGGTGTGGGGCAGCGAAAGTCATGGTGGAGATGATGAACATGGTCGCTCCGTTTCTGTTCTACTGGGTGAGTTAGTGTGTTCTTTTTTTATTATTTATTTTATTTTCGTTGAGATATTCCTATTTTCCCCCATATACATTTCTTCAATTGAAATAGTGATGACATTATCTTATTACCTTCGAGAAGATTTCAGGGGGTTTTCTACGGGGGGTTTGTTGGGGGTTTTTGTTCTCTTGCTAGAGCTCCGAGATTTCTCAATGGTGAGATTGTGTGTATGCCATTGTTTTACCCACAACGAAGGTAGCCACATTCCAACTTCGTGGATGCATGCTGGGTATGTTCGTGTTTCCGTAACCCACCGAACACTGACATGAATGACCTGAACGTGCATACTTGATCTTCTGCATGTGTATATTCACGAAGGGAATGAAGGCACTGGCAGGTCTGCTTTTAAAGTTGACTTTGGAGATCGTAAAAATGCCCACCCTTCATTCACCAGACACCGTCGCCAAGATTCGAACCCACGACTTCATGGACCCATGGGTTTGAAGTCGGACTGTCTCAACCACTCGGCTACAGTGTCCGTCGATTTCAGAGTTCGAATCTGTCCTTGCTGCTGGATCCCTGGTCAATAAGCTGTTAGACAGTTCCTCGTTCGTTTCTTAGTTTTTATTTTATTTTTTTTTTATTTTTTTTTTTAATTCTTTCATATCGAGGATAATGGAATAAGCACTTATGTGCTTTTTCATGTCCAGTTCCCGTGTGTATGACGTTTTGTAAATTGTCATCTGTTCCCACCGGCACACAATGGCCTACTCTTCCGAAAAGCGGAACAGGATTTTAACGTGTGCGCAAGATGTTCTGCGTGCGTTCGCATACGGGGGCTCGGTTTATAGTCTCATCCGAAGGACTTTTGGGGAGAGTGGAGTCTGCGCTGATGCTAACTTGGTTTGTTTTTCGTGGATATGTCTGTCAGACGTGGAGGTAACGTTATGGAATCCTCATTGGGGATACCAGGGGCCTATCAGTATGATTAGCATCCCCTTATTCTCGAAACTCTGGTCTAGAAATTCCCTCTTTTCTATCACTCTCTTTGTTTCTGCCTTCTTCCTTTTCTTCCTGTCACCTCCTCCTTGTCTATTTTCTGCCTTCTTGGTCCATTCTGTTGCCTTTTTTTTTTTTATCTGAAAGACTTAAAAGATAACGATTCTAGTTCTCTCTAATGCTGAAGTCGGATGCGCTGGGCCTGACTTGTCAGGGGCTTAACGGCAGCGTGACGCATTTTCGCTCATATAACAGACAATAATAATTGCTGTCTGAGCGTTCGACGACAAAAACGACGACGAATTATGGAAGGTGTATCAGTGTGATCTTTCTGGCTCCGATGTCCATATCATGCCTTGTCGGTGGTTCGCTTCTTCATGCTCACATTAGCTCCTTTGAGATGTGTTTCTTCTTCGTCGTCGAACGCTCAGACAGCAACTATTGTTGTCTGTCATATGAGCAAAAATGGGTAACGCTGCCGTTAGGCGCCTGACAAGTCAGGCCCAGCGCATCCGACTTCGGCACGGGAGGCAATTGTTATCTTTTGAGTCTTTCAGGGTGGGGGGGGGGGGGGGGGAGCAGGAGAAAGGACCAAGAAGGCAGAAAAAGACAAGAAGGAGGTGAGAGGAAGACAAGAAACAAGGCGGAAACAAAGAGGGAGATAGAAAAGAGGACAATCTCTCCCCGTGGAGATGCCGGGGATTGTCAGTATAAATGGCATCCCCACGTTCTGGAAATTCTGTGCTAGGAATTCCCTCTTTTCTTTTCTTTATTCTATAAAGTTTTTTATACCATTTTAAGTCACGGCAGATTGCGTAAAAGTCGGGCTGCTCTCCCTGGGAAGAACGCATCGCCACAAGAGCAGCGCCATTATTTTTTAATTGACCACCAAAATATTGCATAATAGGAGATAAGAATACTTTGGAAGCTTGCAAAACTGACAGTAGGACGAAATGAGACGAACAGATTTTTTACTATTTTTAATTTGAATTGCACCATTGGGGTTCTAAATTTTCTTCCCTTTTCTTCTGCATATCTATGCAAGAGATCATGTAGTGACGGTTGAGGGTTTTTTTTCAGTTTTTTTTATATAGTTCTATTTTAATTTGCAAGAGATCATGTAGTGACGGTTGAGGGGGTTTTTTTCAGTTTTTTTTATATAGTTCTATTTTAATTTGGGGACGGGATAGCTCAGTGGTCGGAGCACTTGCTTTCCCCCAGCCAAGTTAAGCAGCGTCGAGCGTGGTTACCAGTTGGATGGGTGACCGTTTGCGCGCCTTGGCTTCAGTACAGTTCCCCCAATTCACACAGCTGTAAATGGGTACCTGCCCTCTTTAGGGTCAGGGAAGGTTAAGCAGCGAGGGAGAGGAGATGGGCCCTCAATATGCTGGCCCCTAGAGAAGCTGAGGTCTCTGACGCCTCGCTCCCCTACGACTTTATAGGTTATGGGACTCCTTTACCTTTTTTTATATATTTTAATTTAAAGATTCTCAATCTCATATAGTGTAACGGGTTTTTGTGTGAGTGAGTGAGTGAGTGAGTGAGTGAGTGAGTGAGTGTGTGTGTGTGTGTGTGTGTGTGTGTGTGTGTGTGTGTGTGTGTGTGTGTGTGTGTGTGTGTGTGTGTGTGTGTGTGTGTGTGTGTGTGTGTGTGGTGTTCTTGTTGTTGTTGTTGTCTTCGATTTTACGTCTGTTCACTCTCAGTGATATTAGACGAATGTGTGTGTGTGTGTGTGTGTGTGTGTGTGTGTGTGTGTGTGTGTGTGTGTGTGTGTGTGTGTGTGTGTGTGTGTGTGTGTGTGTGTGTGTCTGTGTGTGTGTGTGTGTGCGTGTGTGTGTGTGTGTGCGCGCGTGCGTGCGTGTGTGCACATGCATGTGCTGTGTGAGCCAGGCTGAAGCCAGGCCCTGGGCCCCCAGAGCTCTGCTGGGCTGCCTGTGCTGCGGGGCCAGTGTCTCCATCTGGCTTCTGCCCGAAACCAAAGACAGGAAGCTGCCCGACACCATTGAGGAGATCCAGGCCTGGCAGCGAGAGGAGACCTGCCGTTTGCTGAAAGACAGGCAGCGTGGGTCTGGCTATACTGATAGATAGGGGCCTTTCCTTGTGGATTACAGATACATAGATAGGGGCCTTTCCTTGTGGAGTACAGGTACACAGATAGGGGCATTTCCTTGTGGAGTACAGATACATAGATAGGGGCCTTTCCTTGTGGATTACAGATAGATAGGGGCCTTTCCTTGTGGATTACAGATACCTAGATAGGGGCATTTCCTTGTGGAGTACAGATACATAGATAGGGGCCTTTCCTTGTGGATTACAGATAGATAGATAGGGGCGTTTTCTTGTAGATTACAGATAGATAGGGGCGTTTTCTTGTAGATTACAGATAGATAGGGGCATTTTCTTGTAGATTACAGATAGATAGATAGGGGCATTTCCTTGTGAAGTACAGATACATAGATAGGGGCATTTTCTTGTAGATTACAGATACATAGATAGGGACATTTTCTTGTAGAGTACAGATACATAGATAGCGGCATTTTCTTGTGGATTACAGATAGATAGATAGGGGCATTTTCTTGTAGATTACAGATAGATAGGGGCCTTTTCTTGTGGATTACAGATAGATAGATAGGGGCATTTTCTTGTAGATTACAGATACATAGATAGGGGCATTTCCTTGTGGATTACAGATAGATAGGGGCATTTCCTTGTGGATTACAGATAGATAGGGGCATTTCCTTGTGGATTACAGATAGATAGGGGCCTTTTCTTATGGAGTACAGATAGATAGATAGCGGCATTTTCTTGTGGATTACAGATAGATAGATAGGGGCATTTTCTTGTAGATTACAGATAGGGGCATTTTCTTGTTGATTACAGATAGATAGATAGGGGCATTTTCTTGTAGATTACAGATACATAGATAGGGGCATTTCCTTGTGGGTTACAGATAGATAGGGGCCTTTTCTTATGGAGTACAGATAGATAGATAGCGGCATTTCCTTGTGGAGTACAGATACCTAGATAGGGGCATTTTCTTGTGGATTACAGATAGATAGGGGCATTTTCTTGTGAAGTACAGATACATAGATAGGGGCATTTTCTTGTAGATTACAGATACATAGATGGGGACATTTTCTTGTAGAGTACAGATACATAGATAGCGGCATTTTCTTGTGGATTACAGATAGATAGATAGGGGCATTTTCTTGTGGTTTACAGATACCTAGATAGGGGCATTTCCTTGTGGAGTACAGATACCTAGATAGGGGCATTTTCTTGTGGATTACAGATACCTAGATAGGGGCATTTCCTTGTGGAGTACAGATACATAGATAGGGGCATTTTCTTGTGGATTACAGATACACAGATAGGGGCATTCTTGTGGAGAACAGATACATAGATAGGGGCATTTTCTTGTGGATTACAGATAGATAGGGGCCTTTCCTTGTGGATTACAGATAGATAGATAGGGGCATTTTCTTGTGGATTACAGATACATAGATAAGGGCATTTTCTTATAGATTACAGATACATAGATAGGGGCGTTTTCTTGTGGATTACAGATAGATAGGGGCCTTTTCTTGTGGATTACATATACCTAGATAGGGGCATTTTCTTGTGGATTACAGATACATAGATAGGGGCATTCTCTTGTGGAGTACAGATAGATAGATAGGGGCATTTTCTTGTGGACTACAGATAGATAGATAGGGGCATTTTCTTGTGGATTACAGATAGATAGATAGATAGATAGATAGGGGCCTTTTCTTGTGGATTACAGATAGATAGATAGATAGGGGCATTTTCTTGTGGAGTACAGATAGATAGATAGGGGCATTTTCTTGTGGATTACAGATAGATAGATAGGGGCATTTTCTTGTGGATTACAGATACAGAGATAGGGGCATTTTCTTGTGGATTACAGATAGATAGATAGATAGATAGGGGCATTTTCTTGTGGATTACAGATACAGAGATAGGGGCATTTTCTTGTGGATTACAGATACAGAGATAGGGGCATTTTCTTGTGGATTACAGATATATAGATAGGGGCATTTCCTTGTGGAGTACAGATACATAGATAGGGGCCTTTTCTTGTGGATTACAGATACCTAGATAGGGGCATTTTCTTGTAGATTACAGATACATAGATAGGGGCATTTTCTTGTAGATTACAGATGGATAGATAGGGGCATTTTCTTGTGGATTACAGATACATGGATAGCGGCATTTTCTTGTGGATTACAGATAGATAGATAGGGGCATTTTCTTGTGGATTACAGATACATTGATAGGGGCATTTTCTTGTGGATTACAGATAGATAGATAGATAGGGGCATTTCCTTGTGGATTGCAGATACATAGATAGGGGCATTTCCTTGTGGATTACAGATACACAAATGTACATTTTCTTCTAGATTACAGATATACAGGTGGACATTTTTCTGTAGATTACAGATATACAGATGGACATTTACGTCTACATTACAGATATACAGGTGGACATTTTCCTGTACATTACAGAAATATACAGATGGACATTTTCCTGCAGATTACAGATATACAGATGGACATTTACCTCTAGATTACAGATATACAGATGGACAAAATTTTGTAGATTACAGATAGACAGTTTATTGTAGATTACAGATAAACATTTTATTTTAGATACAGGTGGACATTTTCCTCTAGATTACAGATATACAGATGGACATTTTCCTTAGATTACAGATATACAGATGGACATTTTCCTTAGATTACAGATATACAGATGGACATTTTCCTGCAGATTACAGAAATATACAGATGGACATTTTCCTGCAGATTACAGATGGACATTTTCCTCTAGATTACAGATATACAGATGGACATTTTCCTCTAGATTATATATATATATATATATATAGAGAGAGAGAGAGAGAGAGAGAGAGAGAGATGGAAATTTTCCTGAAGATTACAGATATATAGATGGACATTTTCCTGCAGATTACAGATATACAGATGGACATTTTCCTGTTTGTGTGCTGTGCAACTGGTCGATAGCTTTCCATTTGTAGAGTTTGTGCTGCCAGAAATTATCTTTATTTTGTTCTTTCTGTATGTATAAACACTAAATACCAGCGAGAAATGGTCCTAAACAATAAATTTTCGGGTAAAGAACGTGGCGTTTTATTTCTTGTTGTTTTTTTTTTTATTGTTGTTGTTGATTCTATACACATATCTATGTTTCGTTTTCGTTTGGTTGTTTTAATTTTTTTGTTGTCTTTGATAGCTAACTTTTTTCTCTCTTTTTTGGACACATATTGTATGTGTAGGTTCCTACTAAAACTCCAACAATGTTATTTTTTTTATTTTATTTTACTTGTGAAACTTCTACTCTGCAATGTCTGACACTGTGGTATGAATTCCACCTGAACTAGCACACGAGTTCCTTCCCTTGATTCTCTTTCATATTAGGCTGCCTGTAGATGAAGCCCATCTTTACCAACAGAAATATAAGACTCAGCACCAAAGTCAACACTCTGAAAGCCTACATATGGTCCATCCTTCTGTACGGATGTGAATGCTGGACGCTGACAAAAGACCTCGAAAGAAGACTTGAAGCAGGAGAAATGTGGTATATCAGAAGAATTATGAGAATATCATGGACTGAAAAGAAGTCAAACGAAGAAGTAATGGAAATGTCCGGGTATAAAAGATTCCTACTCAAAACCATCAGAAAAAGACAACTACATTTTTGGGGGCACATAAACAGAGCTGATGGAATAGAAAAGCAAATATTGTGTGGAAAGATTTGTGGTACCAAAGACAGAGGAAGACAACGCACAAAATACACAGACAGTCTGAATAGCTACGCAACGAGGAAAGAATCCCCCAACAATGAACTCATCAGGAGAACTGACAACAGAGAGGAATGGAAGGCCATGATCGCCGATGTCTGCAACAGACCTGGCACATGAAGAAGAAGTACTATCCTGTATAGAGTGCGAGTCAAAAAAAATGTTGGTGATTTTCACAGATGTTTTTAAGTATCAAAAAACGCACTGTGCACTTGTTTTGGGGATTGAGGACATAGAGCAATACCAGGTAGTCACGAAAAAGTTGGAAATAATCATCAAATGAGGATTGCTTGTATTCCTACAGCGTTGACCCCGCGCATGCATATTTCGGAGTTAGCAGATGACAAAGGACTGAGGGGGTACAGTGTTTTCGGAAAAATTAAAATATTTCAAATCTATCAAATTTATTCAAAATCACATGAGTTTTGAGTCAGAGTCTATTCTTTCACAAAAAGTTGTTTTTTATTTCTGTAGATGCCTTAGTTCGTGTGGTATGAATGTTATAGTGTGCACTTTGGCACTATATAACATTTGAATTACAGCCCCTCTTTCCTTCCCCCTCTCCCCCCCCCCCCCCCCCCCCCCCCCCCCCCCCCCTTCCAGAAAGAATGTGTTTAACCTGGTTAGACTTCATGATTTGCTGAGTTCAGCAGTTCTAAAAGAGAGACTCAGGTTTCTTCATCAACCTCCAAGTTACAGTGTGTCGTTTGGTAGATAAAAATAAAAAGTGTTACTGAAACACCCCTGCGCGGCCTCACATCATTCCTTTGAGTGTGGAGTGCCATTGTCCTAGCATCCCCTTCCACGAACCTTCCTTCACCCTCTTACATGAATATAAGAGCACATGGAAAAACAGAAGGAAAAGAGTGGTTTTTTAATTGCGGAGTGCGGCCTTAGAGTACTACAAGGTCTCTAGGGGACTGGACAGCTCAGTGGTCAGATCACTAGCTTTCCCCCAGCCAAGGTTAAGCAGCATCGAGCACGGCTACCACTTGGATGGGTGACCGTTTGGCGCCTTGGCTTCAGTACAGTTCGCCATTTCACCCAGCTGTAAATGAGATACCTGCCCTCTTTAGAGGTCAGGGAAGGTAAAGCAGTGAGGGAGAGGAGATGGGCGCCGCCCTCAATATGCTGGCCCCTAGAGAAGCTGAGGTATCTGACGCCTCGATCCCCTACGACCTTATAGGTTATGGGACACCTTTACCTTTACATGGTCTATGAATTGTGGTGTGTGAGCAGTTTTGGATGTGGTTTTTAAATGAAATTACGAAGTGTGGAGTTGCAATGACAAAATGAAATGGCCGGGTACCATTCCGTCACTCTAGATGAAGCAGTTAGAGAAGTAATGGGTCATGTATAGAGTAGACCCGAAAAAACTGTCATCAATAGCACATTTTAAATAAGAGAGACTGAAAATGAAAACATGGACAAAAATTTAGATAACAAAGTCAAAAACAAATTCAAAACAACCAAACGAAAACGAAACCTTGACAACCATTATGCTGTTTCCACGTCAAACAAATGGATGGTTGAGTTTTTGGAATTGAGGTTTTCAATACAAGTTGGTAATTTCCAGCTATTTTCCGTGGGTCCATTCATTTTTCTTTTATATTCTTAGTGTCTGTTTGGGTTGGGGGGTTTTTATTGCTTTTGTTTGTTATTTTTGTTGTTGTTTGGGGGGATTGTTGTTTGGAGGTTTTGTTAGTTTATTGTTGCATTTGTGTTTGGGGGTTGTTTTGTTGGGGCTTTGTTGTTGTTTTGCTTTAATCATGAATGTAATGTGTTGAAATTAAAAAAACCAAAATCAGTATTGTATGTCAGATTTCTTTCTCATGGTTTCACTGTGGGCTTTCGAGTATAATTACGCCTTTTTTCCCACAAATATATTATTATGTAGCTAATGGATATTTGTTTAATATTTGAATACGTTTCTCAGTTCATACTAAGCTGTATTCAGATTGGTGGTGGTGGTGTCGTCGTCTCTTCATTATTGTTGCTGTTGCTACTGTTATTATCAGTTGCAGTCATTGTAGTAGTATCATTAGTATTATCACTATGATGATTATCATCATCATCACCATCATCGTCTTTGTTACTATTATTATGTGATGATGATGATTGTTGTTATCATTATCGACCCCTGTGTGCATGCCTTTCTTTTTTTTTAAATTGTCATCCATTCCCACCGCACAACTGGCCTACTCTTGGGAAAGGCAGACTTGTTTTATAAGGTGCGCCCAAGGTGTTGTGCGTGTCTCGTCAAATTGGAGGGGGGGGGGGGGGGAGAGAGGGCTATGCTGGGAATCAAACCAAAAACCAAAAACTTCGCGGTATACTTGTTAGATGAACGTCTGAACCACCCTGCCACTTTCCTTTCTAGTTCCACCTTTCTAAAAAAGAAAAAAAATTAATGAGAGGGAAGAGGGGGATGGTTCCACAGTAATTAAAACAAGAAGCAATAATGCAGATGTGAAATCATGTTGTTGAAAGACACGCCACGTATAAAAGAGTAATGCATGAGCAGATATGAACAAAACAATAAATTTTGCGTTGTCACTGTAGAACACTCAGACAGCTAGCAACTATTGGTTTTTTATGTGTCATATGAACGAAAATGCGTTACGCTTGCCCAAGTCAGGCCCAGTGGATCCGACTTTGGTGTGAAACGATTTAGCAAAGACTGGAATTACGTGACCGCTTTCGATAGTTTTGAATTTCACATGGTTTGTTTATTTGTTTGTTGTTAAGGTGAAGTATGTCAGGAAATGGAGGGTCGGTTTTGTTTGTGAAAACTGATAAAATCTGTCAGTATATTTAACTTGTGCTGAGGTCTCGCATGTAGATTAAGAAACAGTATTTGCTCCATGTTTCCCGATTGTTCATTTGAAAATGTTTTCAGTGACTTTGTTTTTTTTAATGTATATTTCGATTTTGTGACTGTTTGCTCCAAAGTCCAGTTGCATGTTTACTTTAGTCTAGACATCATTTTTCTTGTTCCAATTTCATGTTGTTTTGTCTATGATTATTACTGCCTGTTATGATACACACACATACACACACGCGCGCGCACGCACACACGCGCGCGTGCACACACAACACACACACACACACATTCATGTGATAGCCTAGTGGTTAGAACATTGCGCTGGCAATCTGACAACCTGGGTTCGATTCCCGTTCAAGGGGATATTTTCCCTGGAGTTAACATCAGTGCAGACTCCACTCTCCCCAAAGTCCTTCAGATGAGACTATAAACCGAGTCCCTGTGCGAACGCACGCAGAACATCTTGCACACACGTTAAATCCTGTTCCGCTTTTCGTTAGAGTAGGCCATTGTGTGCGGGTGGGAACAGATGACAGAATTTACAAAACCGCAAACACACGGGGACTGGATTAAAAAAGTACATAAGTGCTTATTCCATTATCCTCGATATAAAAGAATAAAATTAAAATAAATTTTAACATAGATTAAAAATATGAGCGAAAAAGCATCGAAGAAGTACCTGACAAGTCAGGCCCAGCACATCCAACTTCAGTGTGGGAGAGAACTGTCATCTGTCAAGTCTTCCTGAAGAAAAGGCAGGAGAATGGACCAGGAGAGCAGAAAACAGACAAGAAGGGGTGACAGGATGAAAAGGAACAAAGAGAGGGATAGAAAAGAGGGAGTTCCTAGTATAGACTGTTCAGAATGTGGGGATGTTATTTATACTGACAGTACCCCGGCATCCCCACAGGGAAGGTTTCAAACTATATCAGTCAAGTTAGTCTTGGATGTGCTCATAGCAATAACTCGTGACTGTAAGGTGGCAATAGCAAAAGGAATAAACTGAATAATAGCAAGGACTGTTTTCATTGGGGGTTTTTTTTAGTTGATTGACACTCTGTGTGTGTGTGTGTGTGTGTGTGTGTGTGTGTGCGTGTGTGTGTGTGCATACTTGTGTGCATGCATGCGTGTGTATGTGTGTGTGTGTGAGAGAGAGAGAGACAGACAGAGGCAGAGACACAGTGAGAGAGAGACAGAGAGAAAGACACACATACACACACATCCCATCCATTCTTTGACGTTTTAACAATATGGCTCCTTTCACATCAGTCAATACTGTATCGGATCATTCCATATGTGTTTATTTACAGTCAAAGTCTGTACATCAGAATAAACCAATGTTCACAAATACATCTTCATACTCATTGTGAGTATTTGCAGACAAACTCTGATTTCAAAGCAGATGCACTGGTAAAAATTATACCATCTGCTTTTTATGCTCGATAGCCTTTAGCAAGACTAAAACAGTGAAATGTCTTTGGATGTATCTAAGACCTAAGCATGGGTAGAAGAATATATCAGTTAATAGATTTCCTAACAAGTTTAAATACACTTTTAATTTATATCTACATTCTACTTTTTTTTATGTATTTATCTTCTATAAGAAATAGACTATGCCATCTTCCTCATCCACTTACAACTACATTAAGAAATGAGAATGTCAGTTTCTGCTGTTGTTTTAAAAAAAATTATGATCAATAATTATTGCAAAACAAAAGTCTGCTGTTTTTCCCCCCACTACAAAACATTGTAACAACAGGTCAGAGCCATCCAATTCTAACATGATTTGTACAAGGAACTTCCCTGAAGATGGAATACTGTTACCTTAACCAGTGGGGGAAGAAAAACCCAGTCGCATACACAAAAATCTCACCAATATCAACAAGAAATACAATGAATGAAGAAAAAATAATAACGGAATATTTCCAAAACATGATGATACTGTGCAACCCGTGCATCACTGGTGAAGAGTTAAGACTGCCATAAAACCCTGATGGGGTTCACAAAACTAATGTTAATGCTTCAACTGGCTGTGTGGCTGTTTGCATAAAACAATGCGTTATGTACATTATTACCAGACATGTCAGCAGAGGAGTGTCATGCAGCTGTTTGAGGAAAAAAACAAAACAAAAATCTGCTGACCACCACTGTTTCATGTTTATAAAAGAGCAAAGTTGTAAAATGATTAAGATAAAACCGGCATACAGTTTTCACTTGAAATCAAGCATAACTTGAAAGTTACCGTAAGTAGCAAGATAAAAACTGTATACAGTTTTCAGTTGAAATCAAGTGTAACTTGCAAGTTACAGTAAGTAGCAAGATAAAAACTGTATACGATGTGAAATCAACGAAAACCTGTAACACATCATGGAATTGACAGTTTTCAGCTTTAGCCTTTTTTTTTTTTTAGCAAATAATACTCTCCCATACCTTCCTGACTTGTCATAATTATATCTACGTCCCAGCGGGAGATTTTCCAATTTAGGGACTGTGCTTCCCGAAACAAAACGCGCCCAAAATGAAATTTTATTTTTTAATTATCCCCCTTGAGCCAAAGAGCAACAACCACCAAAACGACAACCAACCAAACAAACAAACAAACATCGACATAAACACAAACCCACACATATCACAGATAATAATAATAACGGACGGCACGACATCCTCCAGCTCCCACGACAGTGCAAACCTCTCCCCCGCTAGTTGAACATAGCCCGGCGCATGGGATGGAGGCGGTCGAAGGTGGGGTTGTCCAGAGCGTTCTTCAGCTTCTCCTGGTACTCCTTCTCCGCCTGCATGCCCATCAGATGCTCGAAGTCGTCGTTGCGGCGGCGCTCTTCCTTCAGCTGGCTGTTGTGGTGGATCTGGTCCTGCAGGTCGGTCTGGTAGCGGGCGTTCTGCGCCATGCGTCTGGCCGCTTGCTCCGCTTCGTAACGTTTGTTCTCTTCGATGGAGCGCAGGAGGGCCACACGCTCCTTCTCGTTCTCTGCCTTGCGGCGGTTGTTCTCCGCCACTGGGAAGTAAAGAGTCGCGCGAGTTTAGAGTACGTTTGGTTGGTACGATTGTGTGTGTGGTTGGGTTTGGGGTTTTTTTCTGTCTTCTGTTGTTCTTGTTGTTGTTGTTGTTGTCTTCACTCCACTTTCTTTTGTCTCTTTCTCTCTTTGTGGTTGCATATTTCTCTCTCTCTCTCTCTCTCTCTCTCTCTCTCTCTCTCTTTCTCTCTCTCTTCTTCTCTTCTCTCTCTCTCTCCTCGGGGGCCCGATCACGTAATGCGAAGGTGAAGACGTAGGAAATTGCTCTAGTATTTTTGTGAATTAGTAGCTAGTTTAAGTGGCCTTAATTCTCTCATTGTTAGCTACAGTTAGATAAGGAGGATGGGAATATCGCTGCGTTGTACAGGGCTGTCTGTGGACATTTGCGGCAGTATTCGCCTGCTTCTGTCCAAAACGGGCAGAATTCAAATCAGCCATGGCAGTGTCCATCCTGACGCTAAACAAGTGGGCGAGACGGTGTCTTGTTAGTGACTGACCTCACCTATCTATTCTGGGGGGGCCTTTTGCTTCGGTGTGGTGATGTGGAGATGAACCCTGGACCTGGTCAAGGACGGAAGCTGAGGCAAAAGCCGACGAGTGGTGCTGGTCGTCGTAGCACTATCACAGGAAAAGCTGCACGGAATACCAAAGTAAGTGCAGATATGGCCGCCAGCACACCTACAACTGTACACAGTAGACAGGAGTCCTCTCCTACAGTAGCTCTTGAGGAAACATTTACCACGATGAGGGCCAAGATGGAGAAAGTGGAGAACTTGCTAAAGACAACAACAGAGATTGAGGAGTCAAATACAAATGTTGACAAACAGTGTTGATGCCTTGAAAGAGGAATGTGTGATATTAGACAAGACATGAACAATCTTAGGACTGAAAATTTAGAGTTAAAGCAATCAAATACAGAACTGATGGACAGAGTGAAAAAACTAGAAAAGAATGCAGACGTTCAAGAAGCCGGTCAAGACGGAACAATATCATTATTCATGGCATGGAAAGAAAGTATTGAGACTGGAGCTGATTGTGAAATGTTCGTGAAAAATCTTCTTTCCGAAAAAATGGGTAGCAGATGTTAAGTTTTGATAGTGTGCACAGGATAAATTCTAAACCCAACTCTCCCATTATTGCCAGGGGTTGTTTCATCAGATAGCTTAGAATATTGAAGGCTAAAACTCGTTTGAAAGGTTCAAGGATTTTTGTAGACGACGATTTTTCCAAAACTGTTAGAGATATTAGGCACAATTTGACCCCATACTTGAAGAGTGCTAGGGCAGAGGGAAAAAGTGAGAATGGTCTTTGATCATTTGATCATTAATGGCGAAAGGATGACCCTTAATGATCTTAAAAGAAGGGAATAGCTTGTTGGCCGGCCCATACAATCATCCTGCCATAGTCTCAATTTACAGGGGGGTAGGAAAAGTAAACAGACACCGGTCACTCAGCCTCAGTTAGACACTCATGTAATAGGGCTTAGCCAATTTTTATGAATGCCTTTCAGATGATTGATGAGAACATTAATGAAGCTTTAGATTTGTTTAATGGTTTCATAAAAGCCAGTGCTGAATGTATGAAGAAACAGGTACATATCAATAAAGGTCCATCAAATGATACTTGGTTTGATAATGAATGTAAAAGTATGAAATATAAGGTCAGAAAACTTCTGAAGACTTTCCGAAAAACATTAAGAAATGAGGACAAAAACGTGTACTGTGTCACAAGAGGGAATATAATGCATGCTTGAACGAAAAAAGAAACAGTATATAAGACCTTACTTGCAGATATGATGTCATCTATCTCTTCTCAAATCCAGTTCTGGAAAAGTGTTAAGAAGGCGTCATTAGAAAAATTCAGCCAAAGAATAGTATATCAGTTGACAGATGGTTTTCAACATTTCAAAACCCTGTTGGAGAAAGACTCATTAGCCAACTCCATGATTACTGATGTTGACCAGTGATGGAACTGAGGACGATTTGATCGTCCTATATCTAAAGATGAAATATTAGGGGCACTTAGAAAATTAAAGAGTGAGAAAGCATGGTCTGATCAAATCATTGGTGAATTGCTAAAATATGGAGGTGAAAATATTGTGCTTTTCCTTCTAAAACTATTCAACAAAATTTTGATGATGGTCTTTTCCCAGATAACTGGGCTGAATCTATAATACTAACATTGCATAAAAGGGTGATGTTTAACCCTATAACTACGGGGAATTTTCTTACTGACATAAGTAGTAAGGTATATAGTACTATTATTAACAATAGGCTACAAGAATGGGTATATGAAGAATATATTACAGGTGAGCACCAAGTGGTTTTAAGAGAGGATACTCCACTATAAGATCATATGTTTACTCTGCTTGCGTTTGTACAGAAACAGTTTGCTCATAACCGTAGCTCTATGTAGCATTTATTGACTTTGAAAAGCATTTGCTTCTGTTAACAGGAAACTTGTGGCCTATTCTCCTAAAAAATGGTGTGAAGGGTAAACTATTACGATGTTTGAGAGCCATGTATCAGAATGTCAGAAGCAGAATAAGATGTGGAACTAAAGTGACTGACATAATTTACTGTACCACTGGGGTTAAACAGGGTGATGTATGTAGCCCTTATTGTTTTCTGTTTTTTATCAATGGTTAGCCAGAGACATCATCAATAATGGTAAACATGTGCCACTTTCCCCCAAGATTTCTCAGAGTTGTTTATTTCTTTGCTTGCTGATGATGTTATTCCTGCTATCTGAAACAGTCGTAGGTTTACAAAAGCAGTTAAACAGCTTAAACAGTGCTTCACAGCACTGGATCTTAGGTTAATCTGAGTAAGAGTTAATATCGTTGTATTCAGAAAAGGTGGATATTTAGTGCTCATGAAAAATGGTTGTACAATGGAAATATCATGCCTGTGATTAATTGTATATAAATATTTAGGAATCTGTTTTTTACTAAGCTTAGTTTCACAACTGCATGTAAAGATCTGGCAAGTCGAAGGTAACGAACGCTGTTATTTGTGTTGAAAAAAACTACGAATATTGAATAAATAACTCTTTTGATTTGTTCATTAAGATATTTGATGCACAAATACAACCCACTGTGTATATGGTGCAGAAATATGGGGCTTGGATGCAGCTGTAACACATTGTGTAATCAGTACCCTCTTTGCTTTAAAGCGTTTTAGGCTTAGATAGACGTACACTAATGATCTTGTTTATAGTGAAAAATAGATACCCTCTCTCTGTTAATGCTGCTGTAAGATGCATTAGATTTGGATTAAGATTCTGCATATGAATGAGAGCAGGCTACCTTTTAAAGCCTACAAGTGCTTTATGATCTAGATGTCAAAGGGAAAAAAAACTGGGCAACACAAATACGTACCTGTTTGTGTGAACTCGGGTTTGGATTTGTTTGGCTCAATCAAGGAGTCGGAAATTGTAGAGAGTTTATTAACGCTTTCAGGCAGAGATTGATTGGACTGCCGATGGCAGCAAAGGAGTAATCATATACAAAACAGTGAAAGATTTCAAATGTACAGACAATTTATAAGTTGCATGATGTTCAAACCTATTCTAAAACTTGGTATGTATAATTTGAAAATGATAATGTCTAAGTTTGACTTGGTGTTCAGATTAATGTTCATAAATCTAGATACAGGAGAACTGTATTGACGACCTCAGGTTGCTATGGCCATTATTTTAAGCAGCTCGGAGGATGAAGTACACTTGTCTTGTGCTGTCCCGTATTTGAGGATGTTAGCAGAACTACATT